>ML106006.1:278826-529066 GCA_003697995.1 Taxidea taxus jeffersonii | reverse complement strand
AAAAAAAAAAACAGGAAAAGAAGTCTTTATTCAAGACTATTGCAAGAGGGGTCAAGAGTAATGTTTTAGAGGACAGAGAGGGAGCTCAATTCCACTGAAGCAAAAGGCAGGAGGATCTTTAAATGCTGGGGTGAGCTCATGGAAAAGTACTAGAGAACATTAAGAAGGAGATTGGTCAATGTGATCAAGCCATCTGTGTTTGCTAATTGGCATTTATTCAAGTTAACCTCCTACCCTCCCACGGAAACTGGGAGAGAGAATTCATTCCTGATGATAACATTTCTAAAGGATGGCCCCCAGCTGCTTGAGAAAGATATTTCATGCTTGTAGAAGGCTTCATCTCAAAGGGGCAGAGAAACAAGTTACTACTGCAAATATTCTGAAACAAATGTTCTAATAAAAAGGTCGGGGGCCTTCCCTAATCAGGAAGAAATCTATCTACAGTTTAGTCAGGCTGAAAGCATGTTAAGGCCATCTTGGTCAATGATAAGCTCCATGAGGGCAAGGACCAGACATATTTCATTCATGTCTAAGCTGCCTCTGGCTAGCTGTTTTTGCCATGTCATAGGCTCTCAATAAATATGTATGGGATAAATGAATAAATTAACCATAAAATTAGCAATCAGATTCATCAGGGAAATTTTATTTATAGAAATTTACTTGAGTTCTATATATTTCTTTGGGCAGTATCTTCCACATCTGTTTGAAAATCTGAGAATCGCCTGGAGAGCTGCATAAATATCTAATTCCAGAGCTGTGCCTTCGGTATTACTGAATCAAAATGTCAGGGAGTGAAGGCTAAGTATCTGTATTTTAATGCCATTTATAATGCGATCAAAGGAGATGAGTTAAGTATCTATTTCCTTAATATCTCAGCACCGTAGGGTCATATTTTTTAAAATCCCAACCTGTGTTTATCTTGATAAGATATCAGGTGATTCCTTTAAGCTCAAATTTAAAGAAAGGGTTTCATTGCCACTTGCAAACCCCTAAGATGCCTGTGGTGTTATTGAGCACTGGTCTTAATCTTGCCTTCTTCTATTGCAGCCTTCAGGTTTTATGGGAAGCATGAGAGCAAGCCCTGCTGAGATTTTAAATGCAGTCTCAACCACTGCTGTGCTTTGAAATCTAGGGGCGTTGAGCTATTAGCATTTGTATCAATTACTAGTAAAGTAAAAGTTTGGCCCACTAGACCTTCTTGAGTATGCCTGTGATTTAAAAAAAAAAAAAATTAAATGCTTTCCCTTAATGCATTCTGTATTTGATCCTCAGGATGGTGGGCATTACATCAGCCTAGGGAGGCTTATGGTACGTGCCTCTTCTTGAAAATTAGTTAGAGAAATTAATTGTCTATGCAATTATTATAACTTGGATTAAAAAGAAAAAATATCCACTAATTAGTATCAATTATATAACGTTCAGAATTGGTTTAGAAAACCTTTAAATCTTGCATTACTATGAAATTTAAAGTTTTATTCAAAGGCTCTGGGGATTATAATAAAAATAATTTCCAGTGCTGGTTAAGGGTGTATGATGTTCCAGGCACTCTTCTAAGTGGTTCTTATGTATCATCTCATTTAATACTGATAATGGCCCCATGAGGTAAGTTATTATCATACTTATTTTGCAGATGAAGACCATGGGACTCAGAGAGGTTATTTAACCTGCTCAAGGCCACATTGCTAATTAAGTGTAAGAGCAGGGTTTCAAAATGTGAAGGGGGAGGTATAGATTCACAGCCCTCCCTGGAACTTTCCTTGTGTAAGCTGAAACCACTGTCCCTGCCCCCCACCCTAACACAGAGGGCAGGAAGAGAAAAGAAACAGGCTACTCCAGATTGGTTAAGTTTCAGTTTAAATAGTAGAAAAAGGAACTTATCTAGAAGGCTTGAGAGTTGCCTTGGGCAGCAGCAAGATGGATCCCCACCCCTGAATGCACTCTCCAGATCTTAAAAGCTTATAAAGAGGCCATACCATGCAGGTATATCACTATTCCAAGGCTTTGTCTTTAGAGCAGCCTCTGAGAGTAGGAAAGGCTAATGGAACTCATGTTCCAAGCACAGTTGAGGAGCAGCCTCTGAGAGTAGGAAAGGCTAATGGAACTCATGTTCCAAGCACAGCTGAGGAGCCGCCAAGTGCCTGGGTCCAGGTCAGGGGGCAGCTGGTGGTCAAGCCTTTTTGATCACTTTCCCTGTCAGGAGGGACTTGAAATTCCTGTGTGTGTATGTGTGTGTGTGTGTGTGTGTGTGTGTGTGTGTGAATACTCTGTCTTCAGAATTAGGACTACTGTAGTACTTTAAAATGCTCGTTCCCAACCAGGAATGAGCCCCCATCCTTTGGGGGCCATTAACAATATCTGGAGACATTTTTGTTTCTCATACTAAGGGGCAAAAGGATGTGTGCTACTGGCCTCCAGAGGATAGAAGCCAGAGTTCTACAAAACTTCCTACAATAATACAGAGAATAACCCTTAAAACAAAGAATTATCTAAAATAATATGTCAGTACTACCAGGGTTGAGAAAACCTTCAACATAAAACCTGAAATTCATTCAGTAGCAAACCAGAGTGGAGTGTTGGACATTACCAAGAATCCCTCAAGCCAAATGAGAGATCTCTCTCCATTGAGCTAAAAAATAGCTGTAACATCTCTTCTGAGACTCCTGGCAGGGTGGGGGTGAGCTGAGTGCCTGAGTGGCAACAGTTTCCCCTCTAAGAGTAGTGGACCTTTTCATGTAAATTAGAGAAACAAACTTAGCTCATTAGAAAACAAAACCTTTTGAGGTTAGTATTTTATGGGGAAAAAAATAGATAGATAGATGATGATGATAGATAGATAGATAGATAGATAGACAGTTTCCTGAGAATGTCTCATGTCATTAAAGAGGAAAACTCATACTATCAATTTCAAGCTCTTGGTAGTAATAGGAGCCTGGAGAGAACACTGGGTGGAAAAAAAACAACTCTGTGGCATATATTAAAAAGCTTTATTTTAGGCAGTGTTTCATCAAAACTGCTTGCCAGAGCTGTTGATAATAAAGGTGCCTGTTTCTATAGAGAATCTCTGAGTCAACTCTACCAGATGTTTTATTTCATCAGTAATTGTTTTCTTCAAAGATATTTTCATTTCAGACCAAGACACATTGAAATGTTAATTTCTGTGAAAATGAAGTAATTTAGGTAACATGTCTTCAATGCTATATTCATTAAGAGCTAAGATTCTATTTAATTGCAATTAAGGTGACTTCTCTAATTTAGAATTAAATTTGTATAAGAGTAAGCAATTCAAATATGGTTAAGTCTTAAGATGTTATTAAAAATCAACATAATTTTACATTTTCTTGCTTGATTTTTTTGAACACATGAACTAAAATATATTCCAATTGGAAAAGGAAAAAAAAAAGTAAGAGTCTACCAGAAATTAAATTTAATCTTTCTTTTTAAGGATACAGCTGACAAACTTTGGGAATATAGCAAAGGAATATTTTATACTTCTTTAAATTAATGGGCTGAGGATGCCTGGGTGACTTAGTTGGTTAAGCATCTGCCTCAGGCTCAGGTCATGATCCTAGGGTCCTAGGATCAGGTACTACATCTGGTCCTTGCTCAGTGGGGAGTCTGCTTCTCCTTCTCCGGCTCCCCCTACTTGTGTTCTCTCTCTCTCTCTGACAAATAGATAAAATCTTAAAAAATAAAAACAAATTAATGGGCTAGGTGAACAATTCTTACTTCAGTCGTATTTCAAAGTCACTAAATCTGTTACGGGGATTTGGTATATATTTTAAATGTTTGGGCAGTTCCTTTCTAAACCAGCATCTTTGAGGTCTTTGGAACAGATGACAATAAAATGAAATTCTTCTGATACTTCTGATAACTAAATCCTTTTGTGAGTAATCCAAATATTTTAAAATATATCTCCCTAGTATAGTTGTTTTCAGTTGCTAACAATAATTTCTTGTCGGATGAAGATGATGCATACAAAATATTTTTCTAATTTAAAACAGTTCAGGATGAGCAATCAAAGTGCATTTTCATTTGTAAAGAGTAAGAGAAAGTTATTACCAAGTGAAGTAATTCTGGAGCACAAAGAGTCTTAAAAGTTTACCTAGTACATTCCATTTCTTTCAAGATTGAGAACACTGACCTCGGAGAAGGTGATTTTTCCAAAGAGCAGAGCTGGAACTGGATGTGGGCCCTTGATTCCATGTTCTCACTCTTACTTTTTAGGGCTCTATTCTCAGAAATAAAACCTAAGTTCATCCCCACTCAACACCTAGAATGCCATGCATGGTATAATACACCAAACTAGTTTCTGTGGTCCACAGATGCCAAAGAGCTTAAAATCTAATTAGAAGGGGAACAAATTGAATAGACAGTGACTAGTAAGTAGTACCTAGAACATTCAATAGTAGAGGAAGATCATTTCCACTTGGGAAGAACAGATACATCTCTAAGGAGAAGGGTTCATTTACAGCAGCTCTTCAAGCAGGCGTAGACTTCAAGAGGGGCCATCTGAGGAAAGACCTATGTGAACAAACACAGAGGTAGGAAGTCACAGACATAGTTGGGAAGAAATGAGAAAATTAATTTTATTGGGGCCTATGATTTGCATAGAGGATGTGGCGATAGTTAAGAAAGGTGTTGGAACCCAGTGGATGTGGTTTATTACAAGTTTTTAAAATTGTAGAAAGATTACAGTAGTTGGTGCTAGAAGCAAATGATGAACAGAATTCATAAGAATAGCTCTTTAAGTGTGATCCTATCTAAGGCTGCTTTGTCATGAGAGCACAAGCAAATAACACAATGTGCAGGAAATTTTTATAATATGAAGGATATTTTAGTTTTTATATTTCTAGGGTTTCTTTTTTGGGAGGAGTCAGATATTGTGGCTCCTAGGTGTGGCTCCAAGATGTACCTTGTGAACCTACTAAAATGGATCCACATGATGTTTGAAGTGAAAATTTTAAACATTTTCTGATGATTTTTGACACCAATTTTGTAGTACTCCTGATATTTGTAAGTAACTTTTGCAAAACTATAGAATTAATGAATTATCATTATAGCTCTACTTGAAGTTGTTAAGAATTTGGAGTTCAACAGTGAACCTTTTTGTGGTAGAAGAAAAATAATTAAATTCCCAAGAAAATAAGTAATTAAAATAGAATTTTAATGGGGTGCCTGGATGGCTCGGTTGGTTAAATGTCCAACTTGATTTTGGCTCAGGTCATGTCTGATCTCAGGGTTGTGAGATGGAGCCCCATGTTTGGCTCCATACTGGGTGTGGAGCCTGCTTAGGATTCTCTCTCTCCCTCTGCCCCTCCCCCATCCTCCCTTTCTCCATCCTCTAAAAATAAATAAAATAAAAATCAAATCAAATTTTAAGAAAGACCATACAGAGTATATTTGTCATTGTTCTTTTTCTATTAATGTTTTTGTAGGAATCCAGGGGTTCTATTACTGTGCAGTTTGAGTGCCCCCTTATAAAAAACAGGATTCCTTTATCTCATTAGACAATTATTCTTTTAAAGTAATGCTGACAAAGGAAATTATCTAGGTTAGGACATTTTTTAGTCAATTTCAGGATGCCAAGGGGATAAGCATAAAAATGAAATGAGTATTTTCAAGTTTGGAAGCAATACTTCAGTATGAAGCCATGGTTTCCTATCATAATGTAAAATATGTAGTTCCAAAATTAATAATAGCTAGTATTTATTTAGCACCTAGAACAAAAGTATTCTTCTAAGAGGTTTACATGCTCTAAAATAACAACCCTATGAGGTACTTCATAGAGAAAGATACTGAAGCACTGGGAGATTGAGACCTTGCCCAACAGTGGAGCTGGAAAACAAATGTAGGCAGTATGACTCCAGAGCACATTTTTAAACTACTAGTCACATGTTGGTTCTTTGGGGGTGTGGGGAGTGTGAGGAAAATTGTAGCTCAAAGAGCAAAATGGGGAGAGAGAAGGAGGGACTATTAAATGAATCCCCATATTAAATAAAGCAAGATCAGAAGAAATCAAACTCGGTAAAGATAGAAGGAGATTAGAATTCATTACGTGAAGGCACATTTTTATAATTCCCTCTAAAAGGAATCAGCTCTCCTTGGAGAATAACTTGACACTATTGGGGACAGGAAATTTCAAGGTTAGTCTATGACAATTTGTTGTTGCAAAGAAACAAGTATACTTCCAAAACTGTCTGTGGCTAAGTTGAAGAATCTAGATCCAATGGGCTTCCATTGCTCTACTGTCACCACTAGAACACAGGGTGGTACCATGAGAAGTTGAGGTAAAAATAATCAACAACCTAGATATATGACCAATGATGGCTGCAGAGGTAACCAAATAACCTCTCCATCAAGGCTGGAGTGCAAATTATAGGGAAATGACTATTTTTTTTTAAAGATTTTATTTATTTATTTATTTATTTATTTGAGAGAGTGAGAGAGCGAGAGCATGAGTCAGGAGGCAGAGGGAGAGGGAGAAGCAGGCTCCCCACTGAGCAGGGAGTCCCATGAGTGGGACTCGATCCCAGGACCCCAGGATCATGACTTGAGCCAAAGGCAGATGTTTAACCAACTGAGCCACCCAGGCATCCAATGAAATGGTTTTGTGAGCAGGGTCCCAGTATTCAGTATCAGAAACATCCCCAATATAAGGTGACTGTTTGTATGCCCTTCTAGTTCCAAGATTATGGCCAGAGGGATATCAGGGTCACCAAGATTAATTTGGAGGTTGCCAAGGCCTTCTTTTAAAGTACTTTCAAGACTGGTGGAGAGCTTTGACATTTGGGGAGGGAAAAAAAAGAAAAGAAACATCCCCAATATAAAAGTACATCAGAGTGTAAAAGTAAATCAGAGTGAGGTGATTGGCTACAAAGAAATAAGTTCTCTGTAAGGAAACAACCTTGTTGATCCGTATGGAAAGCAAGGACTAAAATTTCTTGGATATGTATAAATATAGACAGTTGAAGGTGTAGATTGTTCTTTCTCAGTTCTCTCTGAATGGTGTTGTATGTCCTGATGATAAAAGGTGTGGGCACAGCAAGAAATAGATTTCTCATAGCCCAAAGTCTCCTTCCTGGCTTATACAGTATCACAGATACAATGTGTGAGATTTTTCCCAGCCAAGTTAGTCTACACTGTGACACAGTGCATCACTTCCTTCTGTGAGTGGTCAACCCACATCCAATACTTTATTTGCATCCATGGCTAAGCAAATAATAAATGTAGTCAATCTTACAATGGATCATGATTATGATATTTTCTCCAGTTTGCAAGATTATCTGAAATAAGATGATATTTCATACACCTAGTTCCTTAACACCTGGTAGTCTTTTTACATCCATCATGATATTTAACCTTCTGTATCTCTATTTCTTCATTTGATAGAATTATATTCTATGACATAATTATATTATGTTTAATGTGATTATATGTTTAATAATGCAAAATCCATAGGATTATTGGAGATGATGCCTGGCACATGGTAAGCTCTCAAAAAATGTATGTATTACTACTGTTACCATTGTTGCTATTGATTGTGTCCTAAATAAGTGATCTATCAGATCTCACATGACTGAAATGATGGTGTTTTCTTCTGTAGTTATTCCTAACCTTTGGATACTTCTTTATCATCACACTGGTGATATAGAAGTCATATAACTCTCAGGTTATATGACACAAAGCTATCCTGTAGCTAACAGCTAAGGTTTTAGGTAATTTCTGCAATAGATACAGATTTGAATAATATGAAGACATGTTTAGGGAGTAACATTTTTTCTATTAGCTTCCATTATTTCTGAAATGTAAGCAATTTTTTTTTTTTTGAAATGTAAGCAATTTTTAGCATTGAAGCTATTTGTGTTTTCTGGAACTAGTAGAGTTAGTTATTTTTAATTTATACTACATCTTCCCCAAACATCAAGACCATGAATGAGGGACTCTCACCTCAGTATATCAGGAGGAAAACAAAAACAGTCAACTTCATACTTCTCCAACTCCTTAAGAATGTAATTGATATGAGCGTTGTAGGAAGAGTATACTCCTGCCTACGGTACTAAAAAATCCTTATACCCTAAGGTGCTGAAGTTTCTCCCAGCCTAAAAAAACCCTGCTGCCCCCATTCAGTCTCTCTCAGCAGTTTAAAACTTCAAGAAGGATAAGTCAATCATTGGAGCAAAGGAATAAATAAAAAAGGGAGGACTCATGAGAGACATTATAAGCAAGAGGCAACCACTGAAAGATGGCCCAAGAAAACAAATTCAATTTTGAAATCATGTTTAAATAACTGTAATGAGCCAGAACATTTCCTTCTGGTTTGGGACATGGCCAAAGGAAGGAAAATACATTCTGTATGTTCATTTGTCCTTCCCCTTGATGTTCTTTTGTACTACCTCCCATTCAGGGGAGCCCCCACAGATATCTAGGTAAGTCCAAATTAGTGTAACTTCCTTAATTCATAATTACATGTACTAAAAGTCCTGAGCTTCTCTGAAGACCGAACTCTCTATCTCTCCAAGTTCTGAGAGAACAATGAGTAACAAAGAACCACCTTGCGAGTCACCATCACCTAACACCTTGAGATGAGAGAAACCAGACAAGAAGCAGAAGCATCTGCACACCTGTTGTGAAAGAGACCAGGGAGAGCAGGTGGCAGCTGCTATTCATATTTACAGGTTGTTTGAAAATAGCACATTCAGTTAATGCTAATAAACTCCCAAATCCACAATGACTCAATGAGATAAAAGTTTACTCTCACCCATTAAAAATTTCAAATGGATATTCCTAATCTGCCAATAGCTCTTCTCCAATCAGTGAGTCAGAAATTTGGGCTCTCTGCCTCATGTATCTCTATCTTCAAGTCCTAATTTTGGGCACTGTGTTGTCTGCCTCAGTCCTGAAAAAAGAAAGAACATGGCAGATCAATCACCCATGGAGGGTTTTGAAATTCAGAACTGAATGAGGAGGATGTCATGTCACCACACCTAACTGCAAAAGAAACTGGGAAAGGTAGTCTTGCTGTGTGCCTAGGAAGAAGAGAAAGTTGACTTGGTCAACTGTGAGCCACAGACCTCTTAGGAAAATTCTAATAAAAACCATACTTTAAAATTCTAATTATCTCTTTGAGAAGCATTTTACCTTTTTAAAAGTGATATAGAATATAAGTGTGTTCTTACCGCTATATATAAATTTATATACGCATTTGTGTATTTTTAGTTCCCATAAACACTCCATCTTGAAAGAGTCAACTTAGAAATTCATCACTGATCCTCCTGTGTTTGAACTCAATAGCCAGACGACCCTATCAGAGATCACTTATTCAGGCAGGTTTCCCACACTAATTCTCTAGCAGGTCAATATACTGCTTGATATAAAATAGAGTATAAAAGAACTGGCTCTTAAAACACATCATTTTGTTCACTGTCATTAGAACTTAACAGACATCAGCAGGAACCCCATTAGAAACTGTTCACACAGGTATTTATACTGACCCAAAGCTATAGTGGGAGCTAACTTGGGCAGGATTCTAGGTGTTCAGAAATGTAAAGTGAATTGCTATTTTAATTAATGCTTAAAAGTAAATTGCATTAAGAGAATATACAAGATGAGATCATCTGTCATAATAAAAAGAAGTTTACCGTATTTGCACAGCATGTGCAATCTAAACAAATTCCTTCAGCAGATTTAAATTTTGTATCCATTTGTACCACTCAATAAATTTTCATGTAGGTGTCACAATACCAAGTATGCATGTGGTACTTACTGGGAGAATTTTGAATGATTTTTGATCCGCTGTTATTACAACCTGCCTCACTGAGGGACTCTGGAAATGCACTATCATCCTGCCATCCCCAATTTCACAGCTCTGGTACCCGTAATAAATTTATGGCTGAGAGAGACCTGCAGAATCAGAAAACTACCAAAATGAGTCTGGCCTTGGTGAAAAGCTAAGTAGCCTAGAGAAGCTATTACTGAAAGTGGCTTCTCCCCAGCTGGGAAACATTTCAAATTTAAAGATTAAAGGCAGCCTCACCATGCCAAATCATATATCAGATGAGTGTGTTAATGACCTGTCAACAGTTACTCTAAAATTCCACTTCATCTCTTCTACAGGGAAAGAAATAATAAGTTGGGACACTGTTTCTTTTTTTTTTCCTTTTTTTTTTTTTATTAAAGATTTTATTTATTTATTTGTTAGAGAGAGAGAGAGAGCAAGCACAGGCAGACAGAGGCAGAGGGAGAAGCAGGCTCCCTGCCGAGCAAGGAGCCGGATGTGGGACTCGATCCCAAGACTCTGGGATCATGACCTGAGCCGAAGGCAGCCGCTTAACCAACTGAGCCACCCAGGTGTTCCTGGGACACTGTTTCTTAATTGGCACATTCATTAGGTATCTCTTCATGAAAGCCATTCAAATGGCTTCTGTGAAGCAAAGATCAGTAGGACCTGTCTTAATGTCTCTGTTGAGAGCCACAGGAATGCAGAATTGGGGATAAAGACAATACCTCAGGTGGGAATGTGAAGGAAGATGGGCTGAGTTGTTGTTTTTTATATTTAGAAAATATGTCCAGAGTATGGACAAATAGTAAGTAGAGATGTATTTGTATATGTGCAGGACTTTGAAAATTAGCTTCATTAGTATGTGCTTATTTTTTTATAGATCTATTTATTTATTTGAGAGAGAGAGAGAGTGCATGGGGTGAGGGGGAGGGGAAGGGAGAGGCAGGGGGAAAAGGGGAGAGAATCTCAGCAGGCTCCGCACCCACTGCGTAGCCAGACATGGGGCCACGATCTCAAGACCCTGAGATCATGACCTGAGCTGAAATCAGAAGTCAGATGCTCAACCGACTGAGTGAGCCACCAAAGCACCCCTTTTGATATGTGCTTAAAATCAGGAGTGCAATTCAAAATATTTACCAATCAGTGCACTTAGGGTATCAACTCAAGTTTTGTAAGCAAAGGATCCCGCTTTGCCGATGAAAGCCAGCAGTGGGCGCCCTGCTCACTTGTTACACAGTGTAGCAAGTGGAGGGTGTGCTGAACAGTGGCTACTAGAGACTACACAGGCAGGCTCTTGGAGGAGAAAACACCAAACACTTGAAGACTTTTGTCTTTGCCATGGAAGACCAACTCTGTTGTTACATCAGAAGATGGAGGCCAGATAAAAATAAAGTCCCTCACAGTAGCTGAGACTCTGCCATGCTGTGATTTCCCCAGGCCCATGCAGAGGCTCCATGTCCTCTCATGGTAGTAGATGTGATTCTAAGACACTGGTGTCTGAATTGTAACTAAAGTATTGGAATGTATAGAAAAGGGTTGTAATGGCTTATTTGAAAAGAATACAAAACTGGGGAGCAGGGCGCCTGGGTGGTTCAGTCGGTTAACCGGCTGCCTTTGGCTCAGGTCATTATCCCAGCATCTTGGGATCAAGTCCCGCATCGGTTTCCTTGCTCATCAGGGAGCCTGCTTCTCTCTCTGCCTCTGCCTGCTTGTGCATTCTCTCTCTCTCTCTCTCTCTCTCTCTCTCTCTCTCATTAACAAATAAAATCTTAAAAAAAAAAAAAACTGGGGGGCACCTGTGTGGCTCAGTGAGTTAAGCATCCAACTCTTGATTTTGGCTCAGGTCATGATCTCAGGATTGTGAGATAGAGCCCCGCTAGGTGTGGAGCCTGCTTAAGATTCTCTCCCTCTCCCTCTCCCTCTGCCCCTCCCCGCCTCTAAAAAAATACAAAATTGAGACAAGGAAAAAATGTTGAGTTGTGCCTGTTGAAATATTTGCATGTGGAACATGAGGTGTCCTTTTGTACCGCCACCCAGTTGTTCTGTTCAAACAGTGTGATTGGAGAATTGCCTTTACACTCCCCCCACACACCATCTTCGGCTGCACACACCCATGAAACCTTTTCTCAAATGTTGCAACTCCCTAACTTCTCTCTAATCTAATTGTCTCCATTTTTTCCCATAATGTGTATCTTTATCTGAAATTGTATTGTTTCTTTTTCTCCTTCCCCACTAGATTATCAGCTTCATGAGATCAGGGTTTTATTATTAGTCTTGCTATTGCTGTTGTGGATTACTGTATCCTCCATGCCTAGAACAGTGTTTGGCCCATTGTATACTCTTGATAAATACTATTGTATTTATAAATAATGAATAACCATAATTATCATCTAGTAAGGAGTCCATCTGTTTCAGTAGGAGGCACTTTGTATGCATCCTCTCATTTAACTTTTTTGTAGCCTGAGTGGTCCTTATAAGATTTTTGGACAGAAATGGGGTGATATCAGCAATGTAACTTCTATCCTGACACCTCCCCCAAACGGGTATTTCCACAGGGCGACTCCCGTTGGCTCATGAACTGGTCCTGATCTCAAATCATCCTGAAGCAAACTTCTCTGGTATTTTGGTTCCTCGTGCCCCTTCTCCATCTGATTAGCACCCACTGCCCCCTAAGCCATGGGACAATGCCTCGAACAGCCACAGTTTTTCCCCGTGAACATGCTCACCCTGGTGCCCTGCTTGCTTCTCTGAGTCAACAGTCCTAGAGGTGCCTAAGGGGTTCTGTGATCCAAGCAGGGGGAGGAGAACAGCTTTTCTCTCAAATGGTGTCTCACTGTAACCTGAACCCCTAGTAGTACCTTTTGTAGATGTTTGGCTCTAATCCATGTCTGCTGTGACCAGGATCAAACCAAAGGACTGGGAAGGTGACAAAGAGCATGACCCCTCCCCCATCCCATCCAAATACTAACCAGGCCCGACCCTGCTTAGCTTCCGAGATCAGACGAGATCGGGCGCGTTCAGGGTGGTATGGCCGTAGACGACCCCTCCTCCATCCAACTCATCTTTCTCTCTACCTATTTATGAGACACCCCTGAAAATTTCTTTTGTTCTACTTTTAAAAAGACCAAGCTTCATTCACATGAGTTGCTAACTTACCAGTTCCACAACCTCAATATTCTGAATCCCACTCAGAGTTCTTTTCAAATACCTTAACACCCTTCAATACCATGACAGGGTAGGCATTATTATTCCCATTTTATAGAAATCAGCATTTGTCCAGTTAGAGTAACTTGCTTAAAAAAAAAAAAAATCACAAAACTAGGAAGTGACCAAAGACAAAAATGGAACTCCGTCTCAGAATTCTTCTTTGATCATAGGTCTGTGCTCTGAAGGGCTATGCCATATGTGGTTAAAATAAACATTCTGAGCAGCATGAAGGTCCACATGAAACATAGCGACAGGGAAAGAAGGAAACAAACTGACTTGTGGAGGGCTGAGGAAGCAGAACAACGAGGTTCATGGTGAACATGGACTGAGCTATAATCACTGCACTTGAGAGGAGGTGGACTCTGATTCAGCTTGTACCCCAGCCTCTCATCAGTCTCCCATGCAGTCAACAAGGCCAAGGGACAGATACCCTTCCAAAGTAATGGAAGGGACCTCCTCCTCCAACTGTCGCCCTGCTTAAAAACAGCGGGTCTCATTGTCAACCCACGAAAAGCTCTTCCACTGCATTATGGTGAGGATCTGAGCATTAAGCCCGAATGATTTCCTAAATTGTGGTTAACCCAGTTCTATCAACTGTGTGATCAGGTCCTTGGCAAATATAAAACTGATTAGTAATTAGTGAATAAAAGGGGCTAAAGTAAAATTTGTGAAGCTGTTAACCTAAGCAGGATAAATAGTTAGACTTCACATCACAGGGAGGCAGTCCCTCTCAGTCCCTATAAAAGCAGAGAGGGCTCTGAGGTATTACATCTATTTATACAATGTACAGCTTTACTAGAGTCCTAGCGCAGTACTTGAAGTGGTTACAAATGTTTTAAATTAATTCAGAAGCAACCTTTAATCATCTCCTCCATCTTTCGGCCAGTAGAAGGTGGTCTCTGGGTTATAATTCTTTTGGTCTTATAACTTTAAATTTCTCAAATTATGGGTGGCTTAACCATCTCCTTAGAAATTAGATGAAGAAAAAAAAGAAAGTGTATAAAATAATAATTAAGCTTAACTCCAGCCCAGTTCTTCATAAGTCTCCCAAAATACCTTGCAAATGCTATATTTCAGGCAAATTTAGAAAGCTACTTGTACCAGTGTCAAGGGAAAATGCAAATTTGCATGCCTGAGGCAGAGACTGTGCCAGAATGCACGGGGGCTACAGAGAAATGTTAAGCGTTAACAGATGCTAGATTGAGCACATTAGCATAGAGACTCTGCCTTGTGTGCAGAGAGGAGAGGGACTGGGACTTTTCCTAGTTACTATTCAGTGATGCATCCCCATTACCCTTCTTCTTCCCCTAGTGACCCTTCCCCTGCCCTCTGACTCACCTCCACCTGCTTTTTTCTCTCTCTTCCCTTGCTGTCTGATGACCTCTCTCCACCCACAAAATATTACAAGGGCAGCTAGCAGAGGGAAATGGAAAAGACATTCAGGTTCTCTTTCCTGCCTCAAACCCTGAGCAGAGCTCAGGACTGCCACGCCAGTCCCCGGTATGGCTGAGCCTTAAACATGGAAGGTGCAGATAGAAATAAGAATCAATATCTGGTCAGTATTGATTTAGCTTTCTCTTTTAAAGTATAGCCTTCCATTTTGGTTTCTAAATATGGTCAGTGAGAACTCAGTCTAAGGTTTTCTTATTCATTTGCCATGAAGTGATATGAAAATCTGACATTTTAAGAGGTGGGATCTGTGATAAAATGTAAGTGTTCTGTCAAATGCTATTCCTCAAAGTTTAAGATTATCAAAGAAGATCCATGTCTCCATTAGCAACCCACTGATAGATACAAACTGTGGCCTTGAGAACAATGAGAGGACCAGGCACTGGGTGTTGGATATGTGATCTTTTTTAGTCCATATAGCAAAGACTGTATTTTTTTTTTTTGATGGGGGAAGAAGCTAGAGCTTAAAAAGTTTAAATCATTTATTTAAGTAAGATAATCGGGTCCAGGACTAGGATTCAAACCTCGCTTGCCTAGACTCATTAGAGCTAAGCCATATCATCAAGAGTCATCTGAAATTTCCTCTTCCCAACATCTCAGAATCACTTTCCTATTAACTTGTTTACATCTAACACCCCAGAGTGACCAGGTACCCCATTCCCACAGACCTCTCTCTCCTTCCTCCTCTTTCATCTAAGGTCATCCTTGTCTGTTCTGCTTGGATGACCCACATGTGAGAGATGGAAGGAGCCAGCAAGTGGCCTGCCCTGGATAAGGCATCTCCTGAGACCCATCTCAGACATGGTTCCAGAGCAGGATCCAGGGTTCTGTTGGCAGGCAAGTCCTTTCAGTTCCTGCATTTTATACCAATCATCAAGCCAAAAAAGAAAAGTAAATAAACACTTGGCAATCAAGTGACCAATGGGAAGAATGATCATCCAAACAGCTGGAGATGTGCCTTGGTTGTCCAATAGCCATTTAACAGGAACAAGAAATAGGTGAGCCATGGGAATAGAGGAGAATATGAGATCTGACCCATGAGCTCTACACCAGAGGCATGGAGTTGCTTTTAGGAGTTACATGGTGAAGGTAGATGACACTGGCTTCATGAAGACAAGGGACTCTACAGCAGCTTCCCTATGTATCCTTCTGCTTCTCCTCTACTCTCTGTAGCTCTCCTACCCTAGGCAGTAGGAGCAACCATAGAGGATGCTGTAGCCCCAATTTACAGAGATCTCCTTGTATTTATACCCACAGCCCCAGGTGTGACAGAAGGAACACAGGGTTCATGCCTCCTGTGAACTGAATATGTCCTTTTTAAATTCCTATGTTGAAATCCTAAACCCCAATGTGGTGGTATTTGGATGTAGGGCCTTTGGAAGGTAATTAACTTTAGATGAGGTCATGAGAGTGGCCCCCCGACAATGGAATAAGTATTCTTATAAGAAAAGGAAGAGACCAGAACTCCACCATGTGAAAATACAACAAGATGCTCTCTCCAAACCAGCAAGATGGTTCTCTACCAGCACCTTGATCTTAGATTTCCCTGCCTCCAGAACTGTGAGAAAAAAATTTTTTGTTTCAACCATCAAGTCTGAGGTATTTTGTTATAATAGCTGAGCATCCTGAGACAATGCCCAAAGTCTTTGGTAAGGATAGCTCCAAGCATGAATGTTGTGGATATTTAAGAGACATAGTGACCCAGAAATCCTGGTAGGTTAGGGTTAACACATGAAAATGCCTTGTGCATGGGGAAGAAGACAAACAGAGTTGAAAGGAGTCTCATTAGGGAAAATATCTGAGTGAACTGAGTTCCTGGTATTCGTGGATTTTAATGGGAAAAAGTAATCCTGTATGGGGAGAGCAGAAATCCTTGCAGTTGAAAACCATGCCTAGCCTGGGGTTCTACCCCCAACATGCAGTGGAGGCATTGGACTGTTGGACTACCAGACCACCAATGACTCTGCAAACACAACAGTGGACAGACAGACTTTCCTGTGTTTTTTCCTCCCCATGATAGAAACCAAAACCGGCACCTTAGACTGAGAAGACCCAACATCCATGGAGTTATCAAAGGAGGAAAGACCTCACTGAAGGGAAGAAAACTATTTTGCAGTTACATTCTACAACTGGGGAGCTGCGATTATTTACACTGGCTCTCAAGCATGAATAATGATTCATGTTGTGGTCCAGGCTACGAAGCTCACCCACACCTGCCCAGGACTGTCTTCGAGTTTCCAGGCTAGGATTCCAGGGTCCCATCTGCAAATGTAACTTCACTTATGGCAGACAAAACATTACAGATACAGCAGGTCCTTGATGATAAGTGGACTCTATTTCTTTTCCTCCCAGCTTCTGACAAGGCATTCACAGGTAGAAAGTCTATCCTTTACTGACCATGATGTCTATTTTTTCCCCCTTCCTGGAACTCAAGAAATTGAGCTAGTCCTTTGTTTCCCACAATGAATTCCCTGAGAACCTCACCTGGGCTTCCCCAAAATTCACGTTGCCCACAGAGGGCTTGCATCAGTCAGTACAGCAGCCCACATCCCAGGATATTTTAGTTGCTCATACAATATACACAGAGCATCACACAGAACATAGGGCTGAACAAACGCCACAGTTACATACTTTACTTAAACCCCATAAAGATAAAGCAGTTTTACCCTGGCTAATAGTAAGTCAC
The DNA here is from genome assembly GCA_003697995.1 of Taxidea taxus jeffersonii. Lineage (NCBI taxonomy): Eukaryota > Metazoa > Chordata > Mammalia > Carnivora > Mustelidae > Taxidea > Taxidea taxus. The sequence continues at coordinate 511,946 of ML106006.1, read as the reverse complement.
TTCATTTGTTAGCTTAAAACTCATAGAAGAAAAGATCTAGGTACCAAGAGATCCATGAGAACACATACCTCCCTCTTAGAAATGGTCAAGTCCCACCTTCCCAGAGGAAAGTTCTACAACGCAGTAATTGTATTTCTTTGAGCAAGTTACCCTCACTGTTTTCTTCTGTAACATGGGAATAATAGAAAATAAATAAATAAATATAGAATCAATGTCAAAGTATTTTAATTTTATTTTCAAAGTATTTTTAAATGCCACTTCTTTTTTTTTTTTTTTTTTTTTTTAGGATTGTTCTGAAGAGTGAATGAAATGATACACATAAAACACTGGTCACAGTGTCCAGCATGTAATAAAGACTCCACCACTGCCACTGCTGAAGACAGACCAAGGAGCTTGCCCAAGACCCCACGACAGGTACCCACCCAGTTGGGCAAAGAGGGAGGAGGGCCTGAGTGGCATGACACCTAGTCTCCTGGTGAGGCACTGGGCCTCCACGATGCTGGCTCACAGGTGGGAAAGGTGCAAATAGATGAGGATAAGGAGGCAAGACCAGAGTGGAGGGAAGACACCTGGCCCTTTGATCGCCCCTTCTCCCACCCTAAAGAAGAATAAACACAGCACCTGAACCTATGGCAGTAACACACACAGAGGTCCATTCATTTAAAAGTTAACAAAAAGGAAAAGATGCCTTTCTGAATTTTGCTTATTAGCCAAAATAAAAATAACCCAGCTATGCCACAGCTAAATTTGGGGGGTATGCTCTATCCTCTCTCTCTCTCTTTCTCTCTCTCTCTCTCTGTGTCTCTCTCTCTCTTGTTAACCAAGTCCCTAGCCATCCTTCAGCTCCACCTTCAAAATTCCATGCAAAATTGAACTCCTACTCTAAAATTGAATTTTGCCATTGCTTGGAAAGACAAATAGCGTTGGTGTGAGCACCGGTCAACACAGGAGGGAAGGGTGACCCTGGATAGAGACAGGTCAACACAGGTTTCTGGGACCTCCTTGGCCACGCCCCTACTCCCTCCACATGCTGCCTTTTCTTAGTTCCTGCACTTAAGATTTTATGTGTGTGATTCTTCTATTATCACTCATAGGGCACAGATCCATGCCCCATGTAAGTAAATAACAGGCAATCAGGAGGAGGGGGTGCTGCCACTGATAAGATTTATTTTTGTGCAAATCAGGGGAAAGCACCTGCTGAGGCTGATGCTGCCCTTCCCTCCACCGCAACCCCCACAGGGCCCACAGGTGAGCTTGCGCAGCATAAACTGGATTTCATTCCCACCTGTTCTCGGTGCCTGAGGCACCTTCCACAAAGCAAAGCAAAGTATCACCCTACATATCAGTCCTCCTACTCAGTCAATATTTCTTGATGTCATGCACCAGCTCACTTATCTTCTTTAAGCATTTATGGGGTAAGGAGGCAGTGTAGGCTGTGACTTAGAGCAAGCATTCCAATGAACTCTTGAGTGGAGTGCAGGTAAGGACTTCCTAACTACAATCTAATTCAGGGACAGCGGCAATAGAGTGCAGATAACATAATGGTAAAAGTTCATCTTTCTTGAAGATTTCTTAACATACTTGTTGAAAGCTTTCTGTGTACTATGACATTGAATATGGACAATAATCTATGAGGTACATTTCAACTTACAAGTGAAGAAAACATTAATGGAAAGAAGTTCATTAACTTGAAACTGTTGGAGCAATGTTGGTCCGTTATTTCTCAAATTTCTAGATCAGAAGAATATGAGATATCTCTGGCTTCCCAATGCTCAGGCATAGCTTTAAGTACCACGGGGTCAGGCAGTGAGACTATAATTCTCTTTTTAGCCTTCTCTCCATCCTTCTGATTGTGACTCTCTAGTGTTGGCATGCCTTTAACACACACCCTTGCTAATCTTCTTTTTCCAATCAATAAAAAACAGGTTTGAGGCTCAGTGCCTTCAACATATAACAGTATCTAGAGGAAATTTATACAGTGTTAATCATAGTAGTATCTTCTATTTATGGCAAATGATATTTGCTCTCCATTTTCTACCTATCACACAAAATTCCCATTTTAAGTAAAATGAAGAAAGTTGTAAAAACAAAATATTAAGCAAATAACAATGGGATATATTCACTAGAGAGAAATCCTTAGAGTGGTAGTCAGAGCTGCTCAAATATAAAAAAAAAAAAATCGGAAGATGTTGAGCCAACAACTAAGGATTCAAAAACAGTGCTGGATATTACTAAGCCACTGGTGTGGACTTTGTTGTTAAGAAGTACATGAGCTTGCATCTCAGTTTTGCTGATTACTGGCTGTGAGGTCTTAAAAAATCATTCTGCCCCTCTAAGCCTCTGTTTTATCATCTAAAAAAAACAAAATATAAATGTTGAAAAAAAAAAAAAAGCTGGGAGCATCACGTTGCCTGATTTCAAGCTTTACTACAAAGCTGTGATCACCAAGACAGCATGGTACTGGCACAAAAACAGACACATAGACCAGTGTAACAGAGTAGAGAGCCCAGATATGGGCCCTCAACTCTATGGTCAAATAATCTTCGACAAAGCAGGAAAAAATAGACAATGGAAAAAAGACAGTCTCTTCAATAAATGGTGCTGGGAAAATTGGACAGCTATGTATAGAAGAATGAAAGTTGACCATTCTCTTACACCATACACAAAGATAAACTCTAAGTGGATAAAGACCTCAACATGAGGCAGGAATCTATCAAAATCCTAGAGGAGAACATAGGCAATAACCTCTTCAACATCTGCCACAGCAATTTCTTTCAAGACTTGTCTCCAAAGACAACGGAAACAAAAGTGAAAATGAACTTTTGGGACCTCATCAAAATCAAAAGCTTCTGCACAGCAAAGGAAATAGTCAACAAAACAAAGAGGCAACCCATGGAATGGGAGAAGATATTCACAAATGACACTACAGACAAAGGGCTGATATCCAAGATTTATAAAGAACTCCTCAAACTCAACACACGCAAAAGAGATAATCACGTCAAAAAATGGGCAGAAGACATGAACAGACACTTCTCCAAAGAAGACATACAAATTGCTAACAGACACATGAAAAAATGTCCACCAAAAATGTTCATCATATGAACCTCCCATCAGGGAGATTCAAATCAAAACCACCTTGAGATACCACCTTGCACCAGTTAGAATGGCCAAAATCAACAAGACAGGAAACAAGTGTTGGAGAAGACATGGAAAAAGTGGAACCCTCTTACACTATTGGTGGGGAATGCAAGTTGGTGCAGCCACTTTGGAAAACAGTGTGAAGATTCCTTAAGAAATTAAAAGTAGAGCTACCCTATGACCCTGCAATTGTACTACTGGGTATTTATCCCAAAGATACAGATGTAGTGAAAAGAAGGGCCATCTATACCCCAGTGTTTATAGCAGCAATGGCCACAATCACCAAGATGCCCTTCAACAGACAAATGGATAAAGATATGGTCCCATATATACTATGGAATATTATGCCTCCTTCAGAGAGGATGAACACTCAGCTTTTGTATCAACATGGATGGGACTGGAGGAGATTATGCTGAGTGAAATAAGTCAAGCAGAGAGAGTCAATTATATGGTTTCACTTACTTGTGGAGCATAAGGAATAACATGGAGGACATTAGGAGAAGGAAAGGAAAAGTGAATTGGGAAATCGGAGGGGGAGATGGACCATGAGACACTGTGGACTCTGAGAAACAAACTGAGGGTTTTGGAAGGGAGGGCATGGGGTGATGGGTGAGCCTGGTGGTGGGTATTAAGGAAGGCACGTATTGCATGGAGCACTAAGTGTGGTGCATAAACAATGAATCTTGGATCACTGAAAAAATAAAATTAAATTTAAAATATTTTAAAGACAAAAAAATAAAAATATATAGAACAATTTTTTTTTTTTTTTTTTTTTTTTTTGACAGACAGTGCACAAGTGAATACAAGCAGGGGAAGGGGAAAAGGGAGAGGGAGAAACAGACTCCCTACTGAGCAGGGATCACTGATGTGGGATTCCAGGCTCCTGGAATCATGACTTCAGCTGATGGCAGACACAACCAGCTGAGCCACCAGGCCCCCCAAAATAAAACAATTCTTAAAACCTACTTTAAAGGTAGGATTGTGATGGGTAAATGAAATAATCTTATAACCATACTTTGACAGTGCCTGGCATATAGTATGTAATCCACAAATACTGGTTTCTTCTACTGTATCCCTTTTATCTAGTCAGAGTTGGCAGGGAAATGATTAACCCTTCCTTCCTTCCTCCTTGTCTGTTGTCACCAAGAGCTCTTTTTAGTAATTTATTTTTTTCTTATAAATTGTTTTTATTAAATAGTGAGTAGAAAAAGCATTTATAAAATTTACATTTGGCACATAGCAAAACTAGTCAACTAACTGGAAATGGGTCATTTACATACCTGTATAGCTTTGATACATTCCTTCCCTTCCCTTTCCGTTCCCACTTCAGAGCTAGCCACTTTTCTAAATTTGGGGTTTCTTATCCCTTGTTTTCTTTATAGTTTAACATTCCCCGAATGAACATTTGAAAACTCCACCCTCCTAATGGCTCTGCTCAGCACTATTATATTGGAGAGAAGTTACCTTGAATTTTCGTTAAGCTCTGTGTTTGGGGCATAGAGCAATTTGGGCTTAAATTGCTTAAATAAATATTATGCTCTTGACATTTCCCAAAACTAGGTACTGAAACACAGGACTGCCATAGGTCCACAAAAAGAAAGGAAGTCCAGTATAAGCCTCAAATTCTGAAGGGACAAGTGTGAAAGGATGATTTAAGGAGAATCAAGTCCCTTCCCCTTGTTGGCAGGGGTGAAATCAGGAGTGATCTGAGGGAAACACCCTGAGATCCTCAGCCAGAGGGTGGGCTACTATGGTATAAATCTGGAATCTTCAAATGATGCCTTAAGGCCATATTCTCCTGTGTTTCCCTTATAAGCAAGCAACCAAGAATGGAGTCTGGAAGCTACTGCCATGCCATAATGCAGGAGAGTTCCCCACGATCACATTTTTTCCTGCCACATATAACCAGAGAGAAAATGCCAGATAATTAAATATATCACTCTAGGCCTGAGGGTGGGAAATCAGACTAAAAAGCATTTTGTCCACTATTTCTTTTTTGTCCACCTAATGCAATTAGGGACTTCATGTTCTTTTTAATAGTCTGGTATCTGTTTTTAAGTCCCATGAGTGTACTTTCTTTGAATTCAGGGATTGTTTTGGAATTTTTACTTAATTTACATTGGTCTGGAATATTGTCAAGCCCCCGTGGCATTTATGATGCATTTATTTTTTTCCTAATATACCCTTTGCAGTACAACTTAATAGTAACTCCATTAGGAAAAAATTATTTACGAAAAACATTTTCACAATTTCTCCTGTGAATCTGTCTAGATTTTTTGTTTGTCTTTGCTTCCATTGTCAATAAAACAAGTTGTAAATAACTCACTAGACAAAAGGTTTGTACATGACTAATCATGAAATTATTTTACAAATTGAATGAATGTCAATAATGATACTAGGGAGAGAGAGCAGCTACATGTGAATGAAATGTTAAAGTGTTACCAAATATAATGATAATAACTATTTGTACTTAGTCAAGTTGGCACATGAGTTACCTTGTAGATTAAGGGAAGTTAGACATAACTAATCCCAATTATCATGAACCTATCCACATGAGCTGATCGCATTATTCTACTGCTGGATTATAACAGTGAACAAAACATTTAAAGCCCCTGTCCTTGTTGTGCTTCCACTGTTGGGCAAGGTCAGTGGCTAGGCTCTCTAGCTGAGTAGGTCGGACAGCTTACCCCACCATTGGGTGGGGTTAAAGACAACGTTCTGCAGTGGACTGAGGTGACTGCTGTCTGAGAAAACAGGTCCGGTGGGCCTTGGGCTCTATTCTGCTATCATTGGTCAGTGGCTGGGTTCCCTGCCTGGGTAATTCTACAGGCTCTGTTCAGCAATTGGGTATGACTGTCTGCTGGACTATGCTGCTGGATGGGGTGGTAGACTGCACTCTGAGGCCACTCAGAGTCACAGTTCGAGCTCCTTTGTTATCTGAGACCAGAGGCTATGCTCAATAGTTGGGCAGGGTTGTTGGCCGGGCTCCCTGCCCAAGCAGGACAAAGGATACGATCCTCAGCTGCTGAGTATCTGTGGCCCTACTTCCCTGTGGAACAGCATGGAAGGTCATGCTGAACAGTTGTGTTGGACTGCAAGTTTGCCTCCCCTCTTGGGTAGGCCATAGGATGTGCTCCACACCTGGTATGACCCACTGGCTAGGGATCCAAATCAGGCAGAACTGCTAACTGAGTCCCTGGCCAGACATGGCCACCAGCTCAGCTCTATAAAGGGCTGCAGTCTAGGATCTCTGCTTGGGCACTGCTACAAATAGGAACATAGCCCACCAAGATCTGAGCACTGGTTGCTCTAAGCCCTGCCCCCTTTCCCATCTCTAGGTTGTCTCCACTATTCGAGCAGTGCAAATTCCCCCAGTGATCCCGTGAGGTAAGCCCCCATGGAAGACTCCCACAGAGCTGGGGACACTGGATGACCATCCTGGGTTATCTTTTACCCTGAGAAACTGTGGGCCCATGGGGGCTTCTCACTTTGGCACAGTGCTGGCCTGGGGGATGGGTAATGGAGTCAAAGTGGAACGACTCCTGTTACCCTTCTAATGGTCCAGGGGATGCTTAGTCTCTGTGGTCTAGGGGATGCTTCACCTTCACCCTTGGGTTCTGGGATTTTCACTTGTCTTGGCTATGGATAGTTACTTGTTGGTCTTGTGATGGGGACTGAGTCATGAATAAACCATGTCATCCTTTTGATGATGTCAACCCACTCAAATTTTTTTTTTTAAGGAAGTTCGATGAATTCCAAGGAAAAATGAACTTAAAGAGATCCACACCTAGACAAATCAGAATCAAACTGTCAAAAAACAAAGTATCTTACAAGTAACAGAGAGAAATAACTCATCATATGCAAGGAATTCTCACTACGATTAATAACTAATTTGTCATCAGAAACCATGGAGGCAAAAGGCATGGGATGACCTATTCAAAGTGCTGAAAGAGACACATTATCAATCAATAATTCTGTATTCAGAAAAACTATTATTTTAAATGAAGAAGAAATTAAGGCACTCCTAGATAAAAACGGAGATAATTTTTCACTAGCAGATCAGCCCTATGAAAATATTAAAGTCATTCAGGCTGAGTTGAAAAGATACTAGACAGTGAGTCCACATAAAAAAATAAAGAGCATTGGTAAAAGGAACTTACAGGTAAATGTGAGACAGTAGAAATGTATATTTTTGTTGTCTCCTCTTTTTTCCCTCTATATGATTTAAAAGATAACTGCATAGGACAGTACTTATATGTTTGTGTTGATCGGCATACCATGTATAAAGATGTAATATGTATAAAGATGTAAATATGTAATATGTAATATGCCAGTAATAACACAAAGGAAGGGGAATGGGTAGAGCTATACAGGAGCAAAGTTTTTGTGCACTATTAAATTAAGTTGTTATAAATCTGAACTAGGTTATTAAAACTAGCAATTTCAATTATCGTCAGGGAAGGACTGAGAAAATACTTCCAAAAATATAGTAAAAGAAATGACAAAGGAATTAAAATGGCACACTAGAAAATATCTATTTAGTAGAAGAAATTATTAATAGAGCAAAAGAGGTGGGGAAAGGCATAAAACATAGAAAACAAATGAATTAGAATATGACAGATATGGGTTATACCTCATCTCTGCACCAGCTAGAAATTCCTTTGGGGAAGCTTCCTTACTCTATGTTCCTTAGTTCCTCGTGTCCTAAATATTGCATGGGAGCAATAATATCTACCTTACCAGCTTTCTGTGAGAAATAAAGAAGGGGAAATATGCAAAATATCGAATTTGACATTTGTTGGACTCTCAATAATTATATACTATAATCATCATAATAGATACCACATAAATTCTGAGAGGTCTTAACTTTTGAAAAGCAAAGTTTATATATTTTTAAAAACAGTGGATGCAATATATAGGATATACACAGAAAAAAACTCTTTACATTTCAAGTATCAAAATATTAATTTAATCTTGAAAATTTTTATTTTAATAAAACAGCATAAAAGATTATGCAAAGAAATATTATCCATATTTCTAAAGTGCCCATTTATTAGAAATTGACTTTTGTTAGGAATGTATTGAGACTAAATTAAAAGATGTTTTCCTCATGCATTCAATATTTTTAGAAAACAAGCATGGTATGCTTAAAATTATTTTGAGGATAGCACTGTGGTGAAAAACAATACCAAAAGAATCACTTTGCTATTTAAAAACATGTGAAACCAAACAACTCTTTCGAGACTTGATCTTGCTGGTTTACATGCTAAAATGAAGTACTTCTCATGGTTCTTTCACGTGAGATAAAGTTAGTGAAAAATCTGGCAAAGCAAGCATGAGCATAAGTTGACATATTTGAACAGTTTTGCTGGCATATGTCAGAATCCTTAAAAAAAATTGTTGGGGAGGCTGGAGTCTTCTGGGAATTACAGGCAACCATGAAACAGGAAAAGAGTACTAGAATAGGCATCAGGGAACAGGGGCCACATCCCAGGCCCTGAACATTCTCTAACCAGTAGATCTTAGCAAGTTAACTCCTCTGTTTCTCAATTTCTTCATTTCTAAAATGAGAGTTTTAGTTGGTGGACTATATGACCCTTCTCCATTCTAATATTGTGTGGTTCTGCATGTTTCCAGAAGAAAAATGCCAAAGCTGAATATAGACTTTTTCTCTTTAAGTATTATTAATAAGGTAGCCAGAAGTTCCAGAATTGGGTCAATTCTTCTTTAACAGGTGACTGACAATTTCATGGTATTTCTCTCTCCAGCTCACTTTTCTTCTTCTTTGCTGTTGTTATTCTTTCTGTCATTAAGGGGAAGAAAAAGCCACAAGGATTCATGCTATGTGCCTCTTGTATACCTAGAGCCAGAGGGATATTCGAAACATAGACCAACCACTATAGCGCAGCAGGAAAAAAATCAACAACTCAGGACACTGACCATACAGACACGTAGGAGTCCTGCATGAAACTAGGGCCAAAACTTGATCTATTTGGATGAGTTTCACAAATATTTGTTTTCTTTGATCTATGTGTACTTGTACATATATACATGTATTAAAGTGGACCATATTCATTTCAAAATGCATTTAGTTTACAAATTATCTTTAAGATGCTAGAAAAGATGAATAAAGGAATAATATTCACTATCACTGAACATAAAGGTATTTCCTAGAAAAGGAGATAGATGAAACAAAAAGAAATAAGTATGGAAAAAAATTAGAAAATTTAGGAATGAAAAAAACCATCATTGAAAAACATTTAAATATTTATTAGATAGGATACACTCTAAACTGGAAACAAAAAAGGAATTAGTGAGTTGGAAGGTGCTCATAAGAATTTTACCTATAATACATCAAAAAGAGATAAATCAATTAAAAATATGAGACGGGTGACCGGGTGGCTCAGTCATTAAGTGACTTTGGCTCAGGTCATGATCTCATGGTCCTGGGATAGAGCTCTGCATCAGGCTCCCGGCTCAGCAGGAAGTCTGTTTTTCCTCTTCTTTTGCCCCTCCCCCCACTTCAGCACACACACTCTCTCTCAAATGAATAAATAAAATCTTTTTTTAAAGTAAATAACAGGGTGCCTGGGTGGCTCAGTGGGTTAAAGCCTCTGCCTTCGGCTCAGGTCATGATCTCAGGATCCTGGGATCGAGCCCCGCGTGAGCCTCTCTGCTCAGTGGGGAGCCTGCTTGCCCCGCCTCTCTGCCTGCCTCTCTGCCTACTTGTGATCTCTCTCTCTGTCAAATAAGTAAATAAAATCTTAAAAAATAAAATAAAATAAAAAACAAATGAATAAAAATAATAAAAATTAAAATATGAGAGGAGTTAAGAGTCAGAGGGGATAGGCAAGAAACTCTAACCTAAATCGAATGGCAGATTCGGAAGAGAATGGAGGGTGTAGGAAAAAAAAAATTTTTTTTAAGACAAAAACAAGAAATTCTCACAGTTAAAGGGAGACGTGAGTTCCCAAATCAAAAATACAGTAAGATTATAGAGCAAGAAAAATCAAAATAAAGGACAAATAAAATAGATGTCTATACTCAGATTTTTCTTATCAACACTACAGAACATCAAGAGAACAGGGATGAAGGAAAGCAGGAATCTTAAAATGTCCCAGGAGGGAAGTGAGATTAATTACAAAAACACAACATGCAGATTGACAATGGATTTTTCATCAGTAACAATAGATGCCAGAAGGCAAAGGAGAAGTATCTTCAATAGGCTGAGGAAAAAAGTAACTCTCAATCTTGAATTTTATATCTAACCTAATAGGATTGAACAGCAAGAGCAAAATAAGGACATATGCAGACATGCAAAGAGAATTTACCTGCCAAGTACCTTTATTAAAGGAGATAATGAAAGGGATGGACTATTAAGAAAGAAAGAAAGAACTCAGAATGAGGAATAAAATCAATCCAAGGAACACTGAGTTAGAAAAATAGCTCAGTGAATTTCACTTTTGAAATCTTACTTTTTGTGTTAAAAGGAAAAACAAAAGTTTTAGAAAACAAATATCACATGTAGCCAGTGTTAAATTAGTGTTAAATGAGCTGATAAAGTCCCCTGGTAGATAAACAAAAATGTAAAATTATGATTTAGTATGCATTTTTAAAATGTAAAGATACTCACCAAAAGTATAGAAATGCAATCTGTGACTTCCAAACCATAAGAGGGAAGGAAAAATATATAAAATTGCTTACAACCCAGCAGAAAACAATAAAGGAAATAAAAAAGAAGGGATGAGCAACCAAAAATTTGAAGATGGTAGAAAATGCCCTGATAGAAACATTTTTCTCCTAAAGTCAATATCGACCCTTAAAATCAGATATTCCAAAGAAAACATTAACCAAACCCCATCTTCCTTTGTTTTAAAGGATTAAAAGAATGTAACTAGTGCAGTTCAATTTTTAAAAATTCTCAATTTCATATTTCTAAAATGAAACTAAGACAAAGCAGAAAGCCTATTTGTTTAAGTAACAAATTATAATGATAAGATATGAAATGCTTAGAACATTTCTTCCTGACCATCAGTTAACATGGTTGTTAGCAAACAATTGCTTTATACCAGTGACATGGTCTCCCTCAGAGCCAGGAACTCTGAGTCACATTGTGGACATTAGTGCACTTATCAAAATGTCCCCAAGCGATTCTGAAGTTTTATTTATTGCACTTGGAATAGAATACATGTGTTTCCTCACAGGTCAATCTGTTGAAAATGTTGGTATTGGACTGGATATAAACACAAACTTTTTCAAATGTAAACATCAGCCAGAAAGCACAATACTGAAAAAAAATGAATGGTCTAAGAAAGCATTGTTAAGGAAATCGTTCTAGAAAAACATTGATAGGAAAGATGTTATGTAGGGTATAATTAAAACAAATTATAATAATTAAACATACCAATTAAAAGACAGAGACCATCAGAATGGATAAATAAAGCAAAATCTAGTTATATACTGCAGGGGGAAAAAAATGCCTAAACAACCACACAGATGCTTGAAAGGAACAAGACAGAAGACAGATGTATTAGATAGGCTTCTGCCATGAGTGACAGAAAAGCCAAAATGATAATGGTTAATGAAGTTTGAAGTTTGTCACTCCCATATACAGAGCCTAGAGGCCAATTTTTAGGGCTGGCAAGGAAGCTTCACTCCATGGAATTTCAGCAACCCAGACTCCTTCCCCTTCACAGCTCCACCATCCCTAAACTGGAGCCCTCAATGTTACAGTTCAATATGGTAGGAACTACATTCTAGGTGGTAGGACTGAGTTAGGGATGAAGAAATAAGAGCAATGTGCCAGCAATCTTAAAGGAAGCTCCTCATGCTTTACTGATTCATCTCACTCTCAAACAGCCCCACAAGATGAAAACTACTGCAATCATCATGGTACAAAAGAGGCAACTGAGGCACAGAGAGATGAAGTGATTTACCCAAGGCACATGGCTAGTAAGTGGTACAGGCAGAACTGGGGGTTCTGTTCTCAAATATCATATGACATTAATAAATAGCTTCACTTCTGTAGACCTATATTCTCCCATCTGTAACATCAAAAAGGTGCTCTAGATCGGGGTCACAGACTGATGTCGATTGGGCCAGATAAGATCTACAAGTGAGTTTTGTCCGATCACATTGCCTTTTTATTGTTGTTGTTTGTTTTCACTTTTGGTCTTTTGTTTCTTGGGGGCATTTTTTGCAAATAGAATGCCCTTAGGTAGGATACATACCACCCAACTATCCAAGTCCCTACTACCTTCCTTTGTTTTCTCTTATATTAACTTTTCACCTCATTTCCCTTCTGGCACAAGACATTTAAACTGGGAACCCTAAGATAAGATGCTTATCCTCAGCTCTGCAATGCTACCATCAAGGAAGGAAACAATTTTCTGAGAGATGTTCACCAAAAGTATCCACAGAGTAGCTTGAGTCAAGAGCACATCATTAAAATAACTCAAAGAATAACCAGAAACTTCATTAAAATGAAAGAGAATAAACAAGGGCTAGGCATTCCGAGTATCCTTTGCAAAATTTATGTATACTGAGTATATATGGCAACCTCCAAACTCCAGAGATTAATGCAACATGGTTCTAATATTAGTTTTCAACCCATACTCATCACAATATAGAAGACCCCAGGATAGAACTATTTAGCAAATAGTTCATCTAGTTGGGGATTCTTTTTTCAAATTTTTGTTGACTTTATTTTTAAGAACAGTTTTAGGCTCACAACAAAATTGAGGAGAAGGTAGAGAGGTTTCCAATACACCCTCTGCCCCCACACATGTGAAGATTCCCCATTATCAACATCCCCCATGACAGTGGTACTTTCGTTACAACTGATGAACCCCCATTGACATCATCACCCTAAGACCATACTTCACATTACGGTTCACTCTTGAGTCCACTTCGTTCTCCTCGAACTCCTACTTCATTACCTCGATTTCATGTCACTGACCTAAGCCATCTGAATCTGCTTCCTAAGTAAGGTTCTGCTGGGCCAGTTGGTTACCTGTATCAAAACCAATAGGCTAATTGAGGAGAATTCGCAGGATCTCTGTCTGCAATCATTTGCGATTAAGTGGGCCTTTAAAATCCAAACCCTTTGCTTCATCTACCAGGTCATGGCTCATGTGTTCATTGTTTTGACCCTGGCTACTTGGTTCTTTCCTGGTGGCTATTGCACTCCATTTCAGGAGGTGTTTGAGTGTCTGCTCAGTGTATGTATTTCATGGTTTAGCTCTCTAGTGTGACAAAAGGAAAAAAGGAACAAGGGAGTCGCTTCCTAGCGACAAATGTTAATTCTACAGCAGCAGCGCAAGAAATGTAAATGAAAGGATGCTTCCGGAAAAGAACAAATCAGGACGCACGCTCTAGGAAAGAGTAGGCTACAGATTACTTCTCAAAAATATTCAAGTTTTTGTTTTCTGTGTCTTGGAAATTAAGTCAAGGGTGAGAGCATAGGAAGGTAAGCGACCACAAGAAAAAATTATTTGAGTTGATGCTACACTTGCTCTCAATAGGAATGTTGCAGTTGATTAATCCATGAATCAATAAAATGCTAAGAAGGATGAAAATCACACTGGAAACAAATTAATTAGCAGACTTCAGATCGTCTAAAAATTGAACCAGGATAAGGAAGCGGGTTGCCGCTTCTCATTAAGACTTTCCACAATTTAAAAAAAAAAAAAAAACTGCCTCTGTTTATGGAGACAAGAGTGTGCTGCTAGAATTCAATGCTTCATCAAGAGATAGGAACATGAAAGAAAAGAGCCAAAAAGAGAAAAGAAATGAAAAGAAGTCAATGCTTTCTCTTGCCTAATCTTCCCCGAGTGTAGTCATATAATGATGGATTTATTTAACATGCTCCAAACAGTAGAAGGCAGGTTGATTTCCATGGATATTTGCATATTTAGAAATCTTTGGTCCATCATTTAAATAACACATCCTCAAATATTTATTTCTTATAAGAAAATGTGGCTTCTGAGCTGTGTCATATAATATGAAAGAAAAAAAAATAAACACAGAAGGAATCATAACATGTTCTAAAACTTTTCATGACAGAAACTTCTATGTATAAGGTACATGTGTAATCAAGGAACATGTAACTGAATAACAGTAAAAATATGAATAAGTGGGTCCTATTCATCCCCAATCTGTTCTTAAGGCACTGCCTTGGGCCACCTGGTCCTTCTCCATTCAAACTAGATTAATGTATCCCTTGCTACAAGGTAGATTATAACAGCTCAACACAGATCACAAAGGAGTCATTTCTGTGATGTCTGAATAATCTAAAGTCCCTTGAAATTTACAGCAGAGGCACTAGTTTGAAAGAAAAGACGTTTTGAGAATCAAAGTGAAGCCCTGAAGGATTCAAGACATAAAGTATATGTCATAAAATAAAATGCAGTTGGATAGATAGGATAGATAGGGACAAGGATAAAGATAGGGACAATAGATAAGGATAGATAGGGACAAGGATAACCTTGTCCTCTGAATTTTATAAACTAGTGGAGGAGAAGTTGCCAAAGGAAGAAGTTGCCAAAGGGACTTCAGTGGGTCCCTGATAAGGATCTTGTGCCTCGCATGCCACCTGATTTCCAGAAGCAATTGAGGAGTTTCTCAAAAGACAACTATTATCTGATCTCCCTGATATGAGGAAGTGGAGATGCAATGGGGGTGGGGGTTAAGGGGGTAGGAAAAGAATAAATGAAACAAGATGGGATCAGGAGGGAGACAAACCAAAAGAGACTCTTAATGTCATAAAACAAACTGAGGGGGGTGGGGGGGGAGGAGTGTTGGGAGAGAGTGGTGGGGTTACATTATATGTTTAAATAAAAATAAAAAAAAATTTTTAAAGTGTATGTAAATTGCAACTCTGTGATTCCAATTATCTATAATATGCACAAAGAGTGTCAGATTCCTTAAGTCCTCATTTTTATGAGGATGAAGATTTTTAGAACTGAAAACAAAGCTTTGGAATCTATACCTTACGTTGCAGGTGAAGAAAAGACACCTTTGCTCCCCATGACTGGGGAATAGTCCAATGAAAATGGCTGCCCACTTGCGCAGATACACGTAAAGCAATCTGATGGAGTTCTTCTGCTTTCCAAAGTGGCACAGGAAGAAACAGAACTTTTCCTCAGCTGGTCAAGAATGATGAGGGCATGGGCTTGACTGCTGAAGGCCCTGACTCCCAGGAGTCCTGATGGGTGAGACAGCAAGGGGACTAAAGTCATCCACAGGGACCAACAAGCATAAACTCCTCGGGGCATCACCTATGAACTTGGGTTCTCTTTCCCAGGGCAAAAAAGGTGCCTGCACAGAAAGGTTCAATAGTCACTCATTCCTTTTGGTCACAAATGGGGTGAGAGCAGGAGAATGGAGCAGAGTGGAATATGGCAGTAAGAGAATTTCCTTTTCCCTTGCTGCCAGGCATGTAAGCTTATACTATTCATTCAGGACAGCTCCCATCTCCAGAAAGTGCAGGACAATAAGCAAGCAATTCAAGGTACTTGCTAGTTTAATGAAAAAAAAAATGCTTTCATGTGTATAGTCAATTCTTATGATTATGACCTATAAAGTTGCCATGAACACTGAATTAGCGAATAACAAACTATTACTTTTTGGCAAAATCAGGTTAAGTTCCTATAAGCCTCTGGTCATGACACTTTCACCAATCGATTAACACAAGAACCTGCTTTATGTATGTTTCTGTTTAAAGACACTGTTTGCTATATATTGTTAATTCAATAAGCACAGCCAATAGCACTGTAACTCATGCCTAAGCAAAACTCACCTAATACAAGTATTTTCTCCAAAAAAGACATGTCACAATCTTCATGCACGTAGGAACACCACAGGGTCCCTCAGCATTGTGCTTGGGGGCCACTTTAAACAACAAAATCACCAACAAAAAAGACAAAATAATCAGGGGAAAAAAAGGGCACTAAATAGACCGTGAAAAGGACGTTTGTTTTCACTATGAGAGCTGAAATATGAAGGAAGAGTGTCACTTTGTTCAGCCTCAGCTGTGAATTCATGTGTCAGGCAACTCAAATTTTTCATCATTCTGCACCTATCCAAAATGCCTGAAAGTGCTGAGAGGTCTGACTTGTAGGTTACAAACAAATTTCAGTGAGAAGACAAGTTTGCAAGCAGGGAATCTGCAAATAATGAAGATTGACTGCGTCTAAGACTCATGGATGGTTAGATGGTAGTGGGTGCAAACCGGGGAGACAATTCTTGCTTCATTAATGAGAGTGCACTCTTGAAAGCTTTTTTCATTCCTATTTGTATTCAGATTTAGGAAAACTCCAAATTCTTGCAGGAATCCACACATTGTCTATCAGGGCATATTGCAGACGGTTCCCAGGAAACAAACTCTGAAGTGTGATTTGTAGCAGATTTCCTGGGAAGTGGTCCTGTGGTCAATCCCTATAGGGAAATGAGGGCAGTGGGTTTGAGGAGAAGGGGACATTGAACCGAAATGAAGTCACAGTGACTCATGCAGTAGGGGGAGGGGTGAGACCCTCAGAGTTGCCTCCACATTGAGGCAGAGGAGCTGGGCTTTCATTAAGTCCCCCTATGGCAAGTCACTCAATGCAGGCCATCCTTCAGAAGGAGCTGTGACTTTGGGTGTGATGGCGCTCTTCAACAGATGGCAATTCCCAACAAAGACTAAGCTATATGAAGTTACCATTGACATTCCCAGCAGTCAGAGGGATGAGTGCCCGTGTCATGGCAAGAGGATATGGGCAGTGCACCCCAGAGAATGCACTAAACTGTGCCAAGCTCAAGAAGGCATTTCCCATGTTGTATTTGGGGACAGTCCCAATGATGTTTTAAAAAGGGATGGAACTCTACCTGTAGTGGCAGAATGATAGCCTGAAAGATGTCCCCTCCTTATCCTTAGAATTTTTTTGAATATTATGTGCTAGCTATAATTACTTTTCTTATATTCTCAGAATTTGAGACTATGTTGCTTTACATGACAAAAGAAACTTTGTAGACAGGATCACAGTTAAGGACCTTGAAACAATGTGATAATCTTGAAGTACACAGGTACCTCCAATGCATCCACATAAATCCTTAAAAACAGAAAGTTTACAGGCTGAAGAGATAGAACAATATGAGAAGCACTCCATCTGTTATTGCTGACCTTGAGGACAGAAGAAGGGGGCGGTGAGCCAAGGAAAATGGTTAGCTTCTAGAAGCTAGAAAAGCCAGAGTAATGGGTTCTCATCCAGAGCTTCTGTAAAGGAACACAGCCCAGCATCTTAGCCTACTAAGACACATGTTGGACTCTTGACCTATAGAACAGTAAAATTATATATGTGCATTGTTTTAGCCACCAGGCTCTGTGGTAATTTGTTACAACGACAGAAAATGAATTCACTACCCATTGATATAGTGACTGTGGCTCTGCATGGTAAGAGAGAAGGGAGGCACCTGAGTGCTCCAAGCTGTTGACTGCATTGGCTTGGATTTGCCTGCTGGCTGTGGAAGCCATCACAGGAGCTTCAACTCCTGTTGGCCACTTTCCAGAAGACCTCTTCTTTTTTTCACTATTTTATCTCAGGGTATGCCTCTGAAGCCATTTATTTTCTTTATCTTTTCACTCCCCAAACTACTCATTACAGAACCACAGCAATTGCACAACTATTATCAATTAATCCTCAAGCAGTGAAACTCTGTGTGCTTCACAATCTAACAACTACGACTTCATGAAGGCAGGAAAGCCAAAACATTTTTTTCCATTACTCTTCATGTCTGTCCTAAGAGGGAATGTTTCCTAAAGTTCATGGCTAAAATACAGAGGGCAATTCCATTACTTGCCCAGGAACATGCCTACCTCCTCTGTGTCTGACCTTAGACAGGTTGAAGGAGGAAAAATGAACAAGAAAGACACAGTCTTTACCTCAGAAAACTTGGAGTTTAGTGAGGAGTGTAGACAAGAGTTAATTTTAATACAATGTATGTGGTCTTTGATAGAGAAATACAAGCTTCTCTATGACTATGTCAAAGGAACAGTGTTACATGATCAGGGAAGGCTTCTTGGGGGAATTAACACTAAAACTGAGACCCAAAGAATGTATAGAAATAAGACAAATGGAGTAAAAGCAAAGCATGGTCCAAAGAATGTGGCTAAGTGTATGGGCAACAGTAAAAATTGCCACTATTTACTGAATGTTTGCCATATGTGAGGCCCTATGCTAAAACGCCTTACATACACAATTTCATCCATCCTCACAACAACCCAGTGAGGTACACCCTATTATTAGTCCCATTTTCCATATGGAAAAACTAAGGAACTTTGAGTTTATAGATCTTGTCAAAAACAATATAGGTAGTGAGTAGTTGAACATAAACTTAAACACAAATAGTCTGGCCCTACAATTACTAGAATTCCCCAGAATCCTGCACTGTCTCTTGCTCAGTCCCAAGCAAGAGATGCAGTGGTTCATCCCAAGAACTGAAGGAAGTTCCATGTGTTTGGAGCTAAAGTGCTGGGGGCAGGGAATTAGGTTAGAGTAGAGTGGCAGGAAATGAAGTAGAAGTTAGGATTCATCACCAGAGCATAATACATACATACCCGGTACTCAAAATTTCATCAGTATATGATAAGGATTTGGAAGCTGTGGGATTCAGTGAAAAAGGCATAGTCTTTGGTATCAGACTTGAGTTCCAGTTCTCCCACTTCTACTTCAAAGCTAAGCAATTTAAGTTCTTTAAACCCCCTGTCCACACTTGTACACTGTGCTCCCATCTGTGACTTGGAGATTCTAATAGATACATCAGGCACTGTTGTGAGGATTGCATGGTGTAAACTACATAAGTGCCTGGCATATAGTGAGCAGATACTTCAAAGTTCAGTCCCCCCTCCTCCCGCCAGAAGGAGCAGAGTAAACAGAATAT
Organism: Taxidea taxus jeffersonii; assembly: GCA_003697995.1. NCBI lineage: Eukaryota > Metazoa > Chordata > Mammalia > Carnivora > Mustelidae > Taxidea > Taxidea taxus. Next base: position 492,890 of record ML106006.1, on the reverse strand, counting down.
TTATGGATGGTCCAGCCAACAAAGAGTGAGAACTTGAACAAAACTGAGTACTGACCCACAAATGTTAAAATATTTTTCTCGATCTGGGTCCAAACCTCATATTATATTGAAGCCAAAATATAAACACCAAGGACAGTGTGGTATGGAGGAAGGCCACTGGAGTAGAAATCAGAGATGTGAGTTTTAGTGTCCTCTCCTCCACAAGTCACAGCAGTGCCCCCTTCCCTGAGCCTCAGCATCCTCAGCTGACACAAAAGTCGGTCAAACTTGCTGGCCTCTGTGTACCTCTCAGTCTGAGCCTTGAGCTCCCTCAGTGCCTTGAACATCTGAGTAGAAACAAGGCTAAAAAATCAAATTGATCTCTGAATTAGGCCAGGATTCTTAGGTTAAACAAGCAAACAAAGATATATAGAGATAAGTAGATCTAGATATAGAGCTTAAATATCTTAAACAAAAAAAGAGATATATAACAAATATAACCTTCTTGGGAGATGCAGGGAGGCTGTGTAGGAAGGTGATAAAATGTGGGAGCTCTGATGTAAGACAGACATACATCCTAATCTGCTCTCTATTGTTTGCTGAATCTGTCACCCAAAGTAAGTCATTGCCTCTTTAGAGTTGTCTCTTCATCCGCACAATGGAAATGATGACCTTCTGTCATAGAGTTGTATTCTAATTAAAAGATGTTTACAACTTCCAGTTGACTTTCCATCCTCCATAAGAAAAATAAAAATCTATTTAGCAGATTCCTCCAAGAAAATTTAAATACTCCTTCTTTTTTCTCCCACCACATGGGGTGTACACAGGGCCTCAACACAACATTTATTTATCCAGCTGCCTCCTACGTGAGTGCTGTCCTCTCTCTGGAGCTCCTTGAGGATGGAGACTGTTTAAAGAGGGTTCAGAATGGTGCCCTGCACATGGTAATGTTTCAATGAATGTTGCTTATTCAAATAAATAAGAAATGAAAATTAAAGCAACAAAATTTCAGTTGTTGTCCATTCTAGATGCTGAAGATTTTTAAGAGATAGACAATGTGAGCAAGCACACATGAACTGAAGCAACCCTTTCTTGTAATCAATTTAGTAATATGTCTCAAGCCTTTGTAATATGTCTCAAGTCTTTAAACCTCTATACTCTGTAATTCCACTCTGAAGGCTCCATCCAATGGAGAGAATAGGCTATTTGCCAGGTTAAAAAAAAAAAAAAAAAAAAAACTATGCATGGGGAGAGGAGACCAAGGAAATACATTAACAGCAGTTATTTCTGAATAGAGGGATTAAAGGTGATTTTAATTCTTCATTTTAGACTTTTCTGTATTTTCTGAAATTTTTCCATCATGTGAAACTTTTATAGCAGGATTTTATGATATGTTATAGTTACATGAGAGATTTTTGTGAGTTTAAATATGTAATCCTAAATATATTAAAAAGATACTAATGTCCCTCAAATACCTAAACCTCTTTTACTTATCCCAATACCCAGTGCAGCATGTTGTAGATACCCTACAAATTCATATGCACATATACGTGATTTTACATGAGTGCATCTACTTGGGTCCTTAATTAATCTTTCTTCACTCTCTAAATTGAGAAGTGTCACTTGTAATTTTCTTCTGGTCATTTAATTTCCAGAGACATGCAAGTGTCAGCAGATTTATTTTTCTCCAAAACAGGTTAATGCTCCAGTTAACTGCTGTCCAGATAGTTTTTATTAAAAAGTAGCACAGTTCTCCCTGTGAGATTTCAATATCACATGCCAGGAGGAACTGAAATGCTAACTAGGTTATAAAGATTTGTTGGAGTGTCTTATCATTGCTGTGTTATTGCTGAGGTAGACACAAATGAAGTTCTTATGGAAAAAAAATCATTACTATGGCTTTTCTCTCTTAATGAGTTCTTTGAAGCCAAAACTTCTGGCTACAGTTCTTCTCTTTGTTCAAGAGGCCAGTGTTTATTTGGCCAAAATGGTAAAGATATCAGCCTTTCAATAGAATTAGCTGTCATTTCATCTTTTTAAACGGTCATGTTGTAAAACGTCCCCCTATCTCCTCGAGTCCTCCTCCTGGAGTTTATTACATCAAATACCCAACTTCTTGTACTTCCATAAGATTTCCACTATATTCTTATTCCCCTCAGGCTCCAACTTGATAAACTCTCCAGTTCCACAATAAAAATCTTCCTGCTCTGTTATTCTTTTGAGCTGTGATTCTGTTTCTCTTGTTTCCTGAAGTATTGATGTCTTGAACAGGTAATTCACACTTGGCTTAAAAAAAATGTAAGCCCCCACCCCAGCTTACTCTGACTTCCGATTTCTACTTCTGCTATGCTACTGAAATTACTTTCTTGAAAATCTCTTATCAATTCTTGCTACCAAAGCAGTCGCTCCTTCCCATTCTTCAACTTCCTCACCTTCTCTATTTTATACTGTTTGCTCTATCTTATTAAAAATCATCTCTTTTCACTTAGATGTTTGGGAGGGTAGGATGTCAATGACCAAGGAGTGGGATTTTTCCCTTGTCCCCAAATTCTCTATCCCTATCAAGCAACAGTTTGAAAACGCCTTTAATTTTGTAAAATGTTCATGCAAGTTACACATGTTTTTACTGAAATGTGAAAAATGAAACGTGTGCATGAAGGTCTGTCTTTATACCCTGTTCTCCACACCAACCCATCCCATTCCTCCTCACTTAAAGAAGCTGGTGAGCCTTTTCCAATGCTTTTCCTGAGTATCTATATGGACATATTGGCATGTATGCAGATATAGACACTTTATAAACACGACACGTACATTGTTTTTTGGTAACAAGTGAGCTCATGTGTGTATTTTTTCTTAAACCTGTCTATTGCTTTAATACTAAAAAGAAGGGCTACTTAGGATGGGAAGAAAGGCATGAAGGATGGGGAGACACCAAGGTGGACAGATGGCTTGCCTTTATGCTTAAAATATCTCATGAATACATAGGCATATTTCATGTCCATGACACACAAAGCTTCTTAAATTTAGCAGCAGAAGATTAAGTGCAGAATCTTGGATTTTGATTTCTTTTTTAATAGTCTTGTGTTGCTAATGTTGAAAATGAAACCACAGACAGCTTCATTTGAGGGGCATCAATAAAATCAATTTCAGTTTTTATTAGGAACTTGGGAAAGAAGGATTTATTTCTATATGATTTTATTTTAATAGTAAGTTTTGATTTTCAAAAGGTGTGAGGTTGGAAGTAGTTACAGCCAGGGAATAGAAAGAGAGCAGCTTAATTTTAGTCATCTCCTTTCCACATCCTGGCTCTGCTGACCAAGGTGATTGCCTTACACAGCCCACTCAGATGCTGTAAATATCTTCACGTGTGGCAAGACTTACCCTAGCGCTGTAGTAACATGCCTTAAACAAAGTATTAAAAGTCTTGAACAAGATGGCATCTGAGTATAATGAGGTTTACTAGTTTTCTAGAAACATGAAACACCTTTTGAAGTGACTTTTACAAGATGAAGAAAGATTCGGACTTCAGAGAAGAGGCTTCCAGTGTTCAGGTTAAAAAGAAACTTGGGTTCAAAAGAGTTTAGGTGATTTTTCTATGAACCAAATGATTAGAGATTGATATCTCATCATGTACTCTATTGAAAAGGAGAAGGTTATAGAAGGGCAGATATTAGAAATGGCAAGGGAATCTCAAACAAGAATAAGCAACATTCGATTATTACAGATACAGTCATTACCAATGAACTGGAGGTATTATTAATCATGTTACACTGAAAGAAATGAGCAATGGATTTGGAGGTGATTGTTCACTACTACCGCTAAAGATTAGAAAAGAGAAATTTAAATAAAACATTTTACTGAAAAGATCCAAAAGTGAAAAAATACCTTAGAATTTAAGGACACCCTAAATTAGAGTCTTCTTAAGGAAGAGATAAAGAATGCATGAATCCATGTTTAAGGAGAAGTTGAGAACATTGGTAACTTTTACTAAGAGCTTGAAGCTCAGAGGCACGCAGTGAAAAGATTACTTAAGTTAAGATAGCATTGATTCATACTTTTCTCTCATTTATTCCCATAAACATGGCCAAAGACCTTAGTAATTAATAACCTCAAGACTGGTAATTCTCATTTTAATCATTAATGTGGATCATTACACATACTGGGAGCATTAAAGAAATGTGGCAAACAATTGATTTGAGTTTTAATTATGTGTTGCTTAAGAGGGGCTATTTATCTCTTCCCAGGTAAGGCCCCACCTGCGCTGCCTGCCCTACTAACATGAATTCTTAATCTGAACCCATGAACAAGTGTGGTTACCTAAAAAAGAAATAGGGCACAGATTTATTTTCTTAAAATAAAAAGATAACTTTTTTAAAAACCAGAAGTCTTACACTTACTGATCCGTTATCACTGTCTAATTAAAATACAATTTAGAGAACATTTTGAATAAACTGAAGTACCTAAGTACAAATAGATATCTCTTGAAACCTAGGATCCTACCCTAATATTACCCTACCCACCGTCACCCAAGATTCTTACTATATTGGTCTAGGGCTTTCTGCTGGTGAACATTTGCTTAAATAATCCTCTAGGAGATTTCAGTATGAATGCATCTCATCACCACAACCAAATGAACACTACCATTTCAATGCTTCAGTAAAGTATAATTGAAAAGAGAAATCAAAAATGCCTCAGTGTATGATTATGCCCCAGTTCACATACTTACCATCTACACTGATTTTTGTTTACCCTTCTAAATCCAGAAGCTCTCTTTCCAAGGGCAACCTCTTTCTCCCGCTTTGTGCTCACTGAATCCTGTTATTTCTTTAATCCTCTCCTCTTGGCCACATGTGTGGTCACATGACCCCATCCAAGCTGTTATCCTATTCCTCTGGCCAAAGTGACTCAAGATGAGCCAGAGGAAGTACTCCCCAGGATTTTCTACTGTAGCCACTAAGAAGAGGGCAAGTGTTATTTTTTCTGCTACAGACGTCAAACTGGTAAAAAGTGTCTTGAGCAGATATAAATGTGTCCTACCAGCTATATTCTGGATCCGAACATTCTAGAATTTTCAGTTATGCTTATCCTGGCTTGAGCTGGGTTTCTACTACTGGCAAATAAAAAGGCCCAATAAACACATCACATATTAGGTGATGGCTTAAATTCTTTGGCTTATTTTCTTCACCTGTAGAATTAAGATAATGGTATCCATCATGCCCATGCACTAGGGAAATGAGATCCAACATTTCAGATGCAAAGCATTTATTATCTTATAATAGATTATCCAAATGATAAATTTCATACACATCCCTCCAAAATAACTATTTAATTCAGACAATAAGTCATCCAAACTAATTATTTAGTATTATATAAAAATGTCTTTAAAAATGTCTTGTGTCATATTCCTCGGGGCACCTGGGTGGCTCAGTGGGTTGAAGCCTCTGCCTTCGGCTCAGGTCATGATCCCAGGGTCCTGGGACCAAGCCCCACATTGGGGCTTTCTGCTCAGCGGGAGCCTGCTTCCTCCTCTCTCTCTGTCTGCCTCTCTGCCTACTTGTGATTTCTGACTGTCAAATAAATAAATAAAATCTTTAAAAAAATATCTTATGTTATATTTCTTAATCCTTAAGGAATTATTCCATTGTCATGCAAATATTGCTTATCAGCAAATAAAGCAAAAACTTCAGTCTATTTATAAGCCAATAACTTATAACAATGAATAATTCTCTTCAGTCACTGAATAGTTTAATCATGTTAATAGTTATATGTTAATAGCTCTTTCTTCCACCATTAAAATTAAACTTCTAATTTTCTGGTACAATATGTGTCACTCCTTCTTGAATTTATCTGTCACCTGAAAATCCTGTAAAATGCAGATTCAGATTCATAGGTCTAGAGTCAGGCCTGAGATATGGTATTTCTTTTTTATTTTCCTGACTTTATTGAGCTATAATTCACATATGACATTCTGTAAGTTTAAGGTATAAATGTGATTTGACACATGTGTATATTGTGGAATGATTACCAGGTTAGAGTTGGTTAGTTAACACTTCCATCACCTCACATAATCACCTGTGTGTGACTGTGTGTGTGTGTGAGAGAGAGATTTAAGATCTCCTCCCTTAACACTTCTCAAGTATATATCAGTATTTTTAACTATTGTCACCATGCTGTACATTAGATTCTCAGAGCTTACTCATGTTCTAGTTGGAAGGTTGTGCTCTTTGATCCACACCTCCCCATGTCCCCCATCTTCCAGCCCCAGCAATCAACATCCCGTTCTCTCTCTGTTTCTCTGAATTTGGCATTTTTAGGCTCCACATATAAGTGAGATCACACAGTGTTTGTCCTTTTCTGTCTGACTTACTTTGCTCAGTATGATGTCTCAAAGTCCATCTGTGTTTTCACAAATGGCAGGATTTCCTTTTTTTTAAAGGTTCAATACTATTCCATATATAAATACACATAACACATATACATACATATGTATACATAAAACATAACTTCATTATCCATTCATCCACTGATAGGCACTTAGGTTCTTTCCATGTCTTGGCTATTGGGAATGATGCTGCAATGAATATGGGGGAGCAGACATCTCTTCAAGATAGTGATTTCATTCCTTCAGATATATTCCCAAAGTTGAAATTGCTGAATCTTATAGTAGTTCTATTTTTAAGTTTTTAAGGAACCTCCATGCTGTTTTCCAGAGTAGCTATAGCAGTTTGCATTCCAATCAATAGTGCACAAGTGCTCCCTAGTCTCCAAATCCTCCCCCCAATACTTGTTATCTCTTATCTTTTTGATAATAGATGTCCTAAGAGGTATGAGGTGATATCTCATTGTGATTTGGATGTGCGTTTCCCCCATGATAAGGGATGTCAAGCATCTTTTCATGTACCTGTTGGTGATTTTCATGTCTTCTCTGGGAGATGTCTATTCGGGCCCTCTGCCCATTTTTTTAATCAGAATTTTGGGGGTTTTGCTATTGAGTTGTATAAGTTCCTTATATATTTTTGCTTTTAATTTCTTATCAGATAGGTAGTTGACAAGTATTTCCAGTAAGCTCTAGATAGATGTATTACTGTGCTGCAGACCAGTTTTGAGCATCAAGGGGCTAGAACAAAACCCCCAGAACAATATAAACACAAGTCAAATTAGTTGGGAGTTGAAGATTTAGACATAGTCCTAGTTTTCTCATTAAAATAAAAACAAAACTATGTGATTTCGACAAATGGCTCTCTGGGCTTTCTCTTCCTCATCTAAGATGAAAATATTGAAAATTATTATACCAAAAAAAACCACATGCACATGGTGGGTACTTAGTAAATTATTGACTGATTGACATTAAAAAATACATAGAATTACATCTGAGGAATTTTAAGGATTTACCATCCTAAGTGAAAAAGATGGACATTTTTTATTAGGTAACCAGAGTAGAGCTTCCAGATTTACATTTAATCTCTATTTTCACATAATATTCAATTTGAAAAATATATATGTGTATATATATGTGTGTGTGTGTGCATGTATGTGTGTGTATATATATATATATATATATATATATATATGATCCTTTCACTTTCATTGAAGAATTGAGCCTATAGTTAAATGTTGTTCACAGTTCAGTGACCTAGAGTTCATGACAAGTTGAGATTGTAGATAAATGAGGAAACATACTTCTGACCAAGTGACTTCATGAAAATATGCACTAGAATGTGATTGTCAGTTAAGGTGGCTCCTTAAAGGCAGTTTGCATTAGAATAGGGTGCAAATTTCCTTTCCATACCTTGCAGTACTGATGCAGAATAGTAAACATATCATTTTAATATAAAATAGTCATTCCAGTTCAAAAGTTGTAACATACACTTGACTTTTTAAGCCAGATGACATTGAATTATACTGAGAGGCAACATTATTTCACCAGGAAATGCAGAAAATTCATCAAATTCCAGTCATGAAATTTTAGCTAAGACTATTCCTTCTCAGTGTAAAAGATTTTGATATTCTCTGTTTGTGAGATTTTTAAAGTGAATGTAATTTAGTGTGTCTCATATAATGTTGGGAATGATCAATGGATGGAGTTTTCCTGTTCCAAGGTAGAATATCAAATATTAGATTGAGCTGTTGATGGATTGATTTGACCCAGCTTTAAGGATATGCCTGAAAAAGAAAAATAGCAAGATCAACATTTTCCAGGATTTTTGTTGTTGTTGTTATTCCTTGATTAACTAAGTTGATTTTGGCTTTTAGTTACTAATCAATGTTCCACTAATGCCTATTGCAACAATTCAAAAAGCCTTAACAGAACCTCATAAGAGTCGATTTGGCTAATTTTCCTTCTCAGATAGGTAAATGTTATTTTTTACTTAGTGAGATATAAGGCAATTTAGGATTTTTTAAGTTTATGGGTGTTTTTTTTTTAAATAAATCTGAGTGAGAATTTTAAGTTAATAGCAACATTTCCATGAAATGTTATCTCTAAATAAAAGAAAAATCTGACGGTTGATTTGAGATCACCACACCATGCTAAGTTTAACACACATTCCAGCACAAAGTTATATGCAATTTGAAGGATAAAAACATCCAGTCTAGAAAGAATTACCCACATGGTACAGATGAACATTTATCCATTCAGCTTGAAGAGGGCTTTGAATGCCTATAGAAAGCATTTTTTTTCACTGAAAAAAGACCATCAACTGTTACATGGCACAAGTATTTGTGACATTGTCAGGAATCCTCTTATTTTTCTATATATTGCCTGTTTCTTAGTCACAATTTTGAAAGTGGACTATTGAAAAGGAAGAAAAGTTGAAAGAATGAATTTACGAGTTTAGCTCTGGATAGAAACCTACCTTGTGTATCTCAGCAGGCAACAGTATATAACATACAGAGATTAATGATTTGAGTTGGAATAAATATGACTACTGTTATTTAAGTACAAGATTAAATAATGAATACTGCCATGTTTCCCTAGCCATAACCCAACCCTTTGAAATATTAAAAGTAGCTAAAAAGATAAAAGGTATTTTTTTAATGTCCTTTTCTCTATCCTTTTACTGTTGTGTAGTTGTTGTCTGAAGATTGGAAGTAGATTTCTGAATCTTTTGGAAATTTCTTAGTTGAAATAATCCCACGTATGGCTTTTGCTACTTTATCATTATCTTGGCAGGGAAATGAAAATAAGGCAGATAACATTTGAGGCATTTAGCACGACACCTGGCATGTAACATCCACTTAGCATTTGTAAAATTATGTATGGTCTGCTATATAATTTCTACATTTGATATTACACAAATCAGTGACATTTTTCATGTAAAATAAAATGTCTTTAATCACCAACATAGAAAAATGGGTCTTTAGGCCAAACTTCATCATGATTGCAAAATATTTAGGTTATTTAAAACACTGATGAAGAAGCTCAATCTTTTCCCCTTTTAGCAGATGTGAATAATTTTCAAGATAGCTCTAGTGGTAAGAACTGGGGGCCTACTTTTCAAGGCACATGTGCTGAAATGTTCTGTTTTCCAGCTTTATAATTAGAGATTATTTCACAGTGATTTTCAGCATAGATAAAATTTAGCTCCCTTAAGATATGACAGCCATCATCTCTTATTTTCATTAAACACGCTCTAGAGCGGGTGGTTAGAGAAATAAGATAGGAATTAGCATCTGAAAGTTTAAAGATGATTGCAAAATCTCTTCCTTAGAAAATTATGGGTTTCCCTTGGCTTAGCTTTCCTAAAATAAATCAGCATTGCTCCAAGTGGCAGCCTCTGCTGCCTGATGTATCACATTTGAGCATTCATCTACATCCACAAAAAAGAAGCCTGACTTCAGTTGTTCCAAAATATAAGATGTGTCTCGCTCTTGAGATGTGGGGACAATTGGCTGAGTGTATCACCAAAGCCCATATGCCCCTCTATAATTTGCCCACTTTTCCTCTTTGGACGTGTCTCGGCATAAATGCATCTGCCACACCATACATGCTCTTCAGTGACATATAATTTCCTACACTTGGTAGCCAGCCTTTACAGAGAAATTTCAAAAAAAAAACTTAAGAAACTATTTCTAGTTCTGCTTTAAAAATAAATAAAACTTTGTCTATGTAAGGTCATCAAACAAATCAAGTTAGTCCTGTCACTAATGATCATTTCCTGTGCTATCCATTTATCAAGATAAAGAGTCAGTTCATGTTGGCTGGCATCCACACTCAATGGTGGTTTTGTCAGCATTTGTGGACTACAAGACTTCTTGGCTATGTTTTTTTGGAAACAAACTCTGATTCCCTAGGGAACACAGTCCATGAGGTGCTTGGAATAGGAAATTTTCCAAGTCCTCTCTCTCCCACTTTCTACTTGAATTGCTTTGGTCTTTTCATTGCCATGATACTCAAAGATATTCCTATCAGGAATATGTCTCTGATGGGAGTGATCTTTAAAGGGACCTTAAAAAAAAAACAAAAACCCTACATTTCACTTGAGTGTCCTAGCTCCTTCTAATGACTTCTGAGAAAAACCAAAGAAGGAGCCATAGAAATAAGGACATACATCTCACTGTTCTTCTTCTTCACTAATTTCACTATAGGGGCCACCAAATTGTCCACTAATATTTCTTTCTCACTACAGAAAACTGATTTAGTAGCACTTGTTACTTAGTACTGGACAAATTAGTAATGGAAGTCTTGTGGAGTTAGGGCTGATTTGACAAGGTAAGAAGGGAATTTAAAGAGCAGAGACAAACATATAAAACAAGTGTGCAAGAACAGATGGAAAGTCACTTGCTCCCAGCAAATGGAACATGTGACCTTGGTTCTTGACGTTATAAATCCTACTTACAGAGCTGAGACCTCTCCGTATTTCCTGTCCAGATAGTCACCACTGCTTTCTTCCAATAAATTCTCTGAAACATTCAATCAACAAATACATGTTGAGTTTAGACTATGCACTCAACATTGTAGCAGGTTCTAATTAAACAACAGAGTATGAGATGGACATGGAAACTATCCTCATAGATCATATAGTTTGACAGGAAAAAGAAATAGGTAATTCCCCCAAAAGCCATATTGTGAGAGAGGAAGTATAATCTGATATGAAAGTATATAGTTTGGGTAGAATGAGTTGTTATGTAGCATGAGTTTACCAGTCATTAGTATGATAGAGAGGGACATTGATACTGGTTAAGGAGGATTTTTTTGAGGAAGTAACATGTTGACTGAAGCCTGAAGGATTATGAGCAATTGACTAGGTAAAGCAAAAGTGAAAGCATTCTAAGAAAAAGGCCAAAATAAGAACTCTGTGAAGCCCCCAGGATAGAGAATTGGTATTTGGGGAAAATGCCAATATGAGGAAATCAAATACGGCCCAAACTATAGAGGTAAATAAAGGTCAAAACTTGGTTGGGGCACCTGGGCAGCAAAGTCAGTTGAGTGTCTGACTCTTGTTTTTGGCTCAGGTCCTAATCTCAGGGTCTTGAGATCCAACCCTTGAGTCAGGCTCTGAGCTCAGTGCAGAGTCTGTTTAAATTTCTCTCTCCCTGTTCTTCTGCCCCTTCCCCCACTCTCTCAAAAAAAAAATCATTTTTGGGACACCTGGGTGGCTCAGTTGGTTAAGTGGCTGCCTTCGGCTCAGGTCATGATCCCAGCATCCTGGGATAGAGTCCCACATCCGGCTCGTTGCTCGGCAGGGAGCCTGCTTCTCCCTCTGCCTCTGCCTACCACTCTGTCTGCCTGTGCTCACTCTCTTTCTCTAACAAATAAATAAATAAAATCTTTTTTAAAAAAATAATATAAAAAATAAATAAATAAATCATTTTTTTAAAAAAAGGTCAAAACTTGGGCATGCTTATTTAATTACTGCAGATTTATAATTTATTTTAAAATTAGGAAACTAAATGCCTCTAGCTTTGTTCTTTTTCAAGATTACTTTGGCCACTTGAGGTCTTTTGTAGTTCCACTGAATTTTAGGATTTAAAAAAATTTTCTGGGGAGCCTGGGTGGCTCAGTGGTTTAAGCCTCTGCCTATGGCTCAGCTCATGATCTCAGGGTCCTGGGATCGAGTCCCCCATCGGGCTCTCTGCTCAGCAGGGAGCCTGCATCCCCTCTCTCTCTGTCTACCTCCCTGCCTACTTGTGATCTCTCTCTGTCAAAAAGTAAATAGATAAATAAAATCTTTAAAGAAAAAATAAATAAATAAATTTTCTATAGAAAATACCTTTGATATTTTGATGGCGATAGCCTTAAATTTGTAGATCTCTTTAGCTATTTAAAACATTGTGGTATTAAAATAACAACAGATAAATAAAACAATGGAATAGAATACAGAGCTTAGAAATAAGCCCACCCATACACAGTCAATTGATCTTTGACAAAAGTCCCAAGAATATAAAATAAGGAGAGGGTAGTCTCTTCAGTAACGGTGTTGAATGAAATTGGATTCATACTCTACACACACACACACACACACAAAATCAATTCAATATACATTAAAAACTTAAATATAAGACTCAAAACTATAAAACTTCTAGAAGAAAACATATAGGAAAATCTTCTTGACATTAGTCTTGACAATGATTTCTTAGACATGACACCAGAAGCACAAGCAACAAAAGCAAAAATAAATAAGTGAGACTATTTCAAACTAAAATTCTTCTAAACAACAAAGAAAACAATCAGCAGAATGAGAAGGCAACCTATAGAATGGGAGAAAATATTTGCAAGCCATATATCCAACAAGGAGTTACTATTCAAAATATATAAGGAACTCATACAACTCAATAGCAAAAACTAAAAAACCAACAACAAAAACATGTGACTCAGCTTAACAATGGAAAAAGGACTTGAACAGACATTCCTCCAAAGACACACAAATGGCCAACAGATACATGGAAAGCTGCTGAACATATCTAATCATGAGGAAAATGCAAACCAGAACCACAATGAGATATCACCTCACATCTGATTATTAAAAAAAAAAAAAACAACAAAAAACAAAGATTAAAAAGTGTCATCAAGGATGGGGAAAAATTGGAATCCTTGTACACTATTGGGAGTGCAAATGGTACAGCTGAGATGAAAAACAATATGGAAGTTCATCAAGAAATTAAAAATTGAAATACCATATGATTCACAAATCCTACTTCTGTGTATTTATCCAAAGGAAACAAAAGTCCGTATCTCTAAGTGATATCTGTATTCCCATGTTCATTGCAGCATTATTCATAATAGCCCAGATATGGAAACAACCTAAATGTCCATCAGTAGATGAATAGATAAAGAAAATCTGTCATATATATACAAACAAGCATTATTCAGCCTTAATAAAAGGAAGAAATCCTGTCATATGTGACAACATGGATAAACCTGAAGGCCATTATGCTAGGTGAAATAAACCAGTTGCTGAAAGACAAACATTGCATGATGCCACATGTAGAAAGATCTAAAATAGTCACACTAACAAAAGCAGAGACTAGCATGGTGGTTGCCACAGGCTAGGGAGAGAAGAAAATGGTAGGCTATTGTTGAATGGATTTAAAGCTTCAATCATGCAAGGTGAATAAGTTCTAGAGATCTGCTATTCAACATTGTGCCTACAGGTTAAGATACTGTGTTGTGCACTTTTAAAAAATTGATTAGATCTCCTATTAAGTGTTCTTATCACACAAGATAAAAAAGGGGAGACTGTTGGGTCCATAATCAAAGGAGCGAGACTGGTACAAAGCAAAAGTCAAGCAAAGCTTTATTTTGCGCCAATCATGGAGAATCAAACTGATCAGCCAGGGCCATCTCTTACAAAGAGAAGACCCCTCCCTGCCTTACAGACTAACTTTTATAGAGCAAAGTCCATGTGGTTGGGTCTGGCCACACACAGGTGGCCAATGAGATTGTAACACACAGAGAAAGCTGCATAGTCCGGCTAGGTCACACATAAGTGACCAATTGAATTACAATTTACCCTAGTAGATATTTGAACTAGCCTATCACCTTGGTCAGAATTGGTGCCCACAAAGTGGGACCCACACTCCTTGGTAGCTAGGGAGACAGTATGTGTGTCCCACTGATTGGATGTCTCCACCTGGCCTGACCCGCCCTTGTATTTAGGCTTTGTTACCTGGGACTGATTTCCCAGACTTGCTTTTAAGTAAGTCCCCTGGGGGGGGGGGTAGTTTAAGGTTTACTGCATAAACAACAAAATGGCTATTCAACCGAAATGGAGCCGTTTTGGCTAAATAGGCCCTAACAGAGACATAAGGAAATTTTTGAAAGTGATAGTTTTATTATTCTGATCATGGCAATGGTTTCACAGGTATGCATATGTCCGTGCTCATCAAATTGCACATATTAGACACGTGGAGTCCTCTGAATATAAATTATCCCTCAGTAAAGCTGTTTTTAAAAACTTGGGAATGCTTTTAAGAACTCTGCATTTCATTCTAAAGGCATGGAAAAGCTAAATAAAGTTTTTAAGAAGTCATGATAACAGATTTACATTTTCCACCATTTAAGATAAATTGAGTCTGTTGCATTAAATAAGGAGGGAAATGGTATTGACTGGGACTAAAGCTATGGTCCCCGACTGGGGGTATTATTGTTTCCTGGTGAACATTTCATAATATGTGGAGACATTTCTGATTGTCAGGACCCAGGGAGGGGAAGGAGGAAGGGTTGCTACTGGCATCTAGTTAGCAGAGGACAGGGATGTGGCTAACCAGCATACAGTGCACAAGATAATCTAACATAAGAAAGAATTACCTGGTCCAAGATGACAAGGGTGCTAAGAAACCCTGGAGTAGACTGAGAGTAAAGTAAATGAAGAGAAGTTGTATATTAGACAGATATTTAGGGTGTAAAATTAATACAATTTAGTGATTAGATAGAGGGCTCAGTCATAAAGACCAAAAATGTTTGACTCTCAAGTTTTTGACTTGTGCAATTAATTTATGGTCGGTGATAGCATGAACTGGTTCAGGGAGCCATGTTGCAAGAGCAGCATCTGGATGGAGTGGAGTGGGAAAGAATGCCATGTTGAACGTTTTGCTTTTGAGGAGCCTATAAGACAGTCAAGGAATTTTCTAGAATGTTTGTATATAAGCAGTTCTGGGACTCAAGAGGAAGTAGAGTGAAGTTAAACATTTAAGAGTTGTTATGAGAAATAAATTAGATACCTCCCATGAGGAGTTCAGTACTGTTACTCCCACACTATAATCATTTAATAAATGTTATTATTATCGATAGAATTGGCATGGGGATTGTAACTGAAGCCAGGAGAGGAAGAACACCTCAAGAGAGAAAGCAGAGTGGGAGACAAGGATGGAGCTCTAAGTGATACCTAAAAAGAAGAAACAGGCAGAGGAGAACGTGTATAGTGTGACTGTGTAATTAGAAAGATGGGAAGAAAACCAGGAGCATGTGGTATCAGGAAACTGGGAGGGGGAGAAGGTGGGGAGTGGATTTCTAAAGAATCTAGTGGTCAACCACATCAAATGCCACTCTAAGTTCAAGTAGGTTGAAAATTAATTTTTTTTCCAAATAAGTTTGGAGATGAGAAAGTCATTGGTGACCTTGGGAAATGCTGGTTCGGTAAAGGAGAGATTAGAGTGGGTTGGGGAGTGAAGAGAAGAAATATGGCTTTTCAACAGTTCTTTTTGAAAAGCTTGACTGCAAAGAGCAAGAGAACAGAGTTATAGCTAAAACAGTTTATGGTTGTTTATTATTATTAGCCACTATTGCTTAAGAAAGGAGAGATTTGGTATGTTCAGATATTAATGTCGTGGTTAAATGTCAATAGAGAAACAGTAAAGATACAGGATAAAAAGAAATTTGGGGCAAGATCTCCAAGAAAGAAAAAAGGCAGCATGAGAAACAAGATGACTGATGGAGCCCACATAACAAACAGCTGGCTGATTTGTTGAGTCGTTTTCTTTCTGTAGGTGGAGACAGTTGATACAGACTAGAGAGCAAAGTCCCTAGAGTATTGAAATGAGGGCATTGCCAAAGGGAGTCCTTGTTTGTCTGCTTTTCTCAGTTTGACGGTATTTGAATATTAAGGGACAATAAAAGTCTCTTTTTTAGGACTATCTTCACAGGCAGTGTTAGTTTTAATTCAGTTCATGAGCTGAGGGATAATAATGTGTTCTAAAATCAATATCCTATTTGTGACCATCAAAAAGAGAAATGACTCCTGCTCATAACCGCTAATATACTCTCAAGTTTATCTGGACATGAAGATGAACATAATTTTGAAATTTTTCTTAATGTACTAGAGGGCTTTATGAAGTATATGAGAGGGATGGAGAGGATAGAGAAATCATGGATAAGTACCTTCACATTCCCTTGTAACCTGTAGATTAATAGTAAGGGAAGGAGATGGAATGGGGGGAGGGGGTTAGAGGACAAGAAGAATGCTACTGACCAACTACATGATCCTGAGCAAGTTGTCTAATGCCTTGTTGTCTCAATTTCCTCATCTGAATAAAGAATAACCCATTTCACGTGGGTTACTTTGAGGATTAAATGAGATAATGCAAAGTTATAATCCTCCAGAAATACTACTATTAGAGTGGATGATTTGCCTTTGCCAGGTCAGTGATACGACCATTCTGTTTATTTTTATATTCACAAATGCACCGGACTTTAATTCATTCTCTTAAACACCCAACGTTAACTCAAAATCATGACAATGGGTTTCAATACCTGGAATAACTGAGCACAAAGCATCCTCACTTTTGCTCCATGGGGCATTGTCCGTCTAAAAGCAACTGTTTAAATTCTAAAGATGAGAGAGAAATCATGCAGAAAGGGATGAAACTGCCTTTGCCTGTTTGTTTGGAGGCCCTCCATCGACTGCCCTCCTGCTCTGACCTCTCATTTATTATCTCTCTTTCAAGAAGAAAGCATGGAGAGGAAAAAACAAAATGCTCTCAATGAAAATATTTGACAAAAAGAAAACCTTAGCTTGGTTGTCATTGCCATATACTGAATAGCCACTGTCTTTTGATCACTCACCTTGGCATTTTATGCTTTTGGAAAAAAAAAAAAAAGAAGAAAAAGCTCAGAAGCAGTAATGATATAATTGGGGTGATCTATGTTTGGAAGGACGAGGACAGGGCAAATGCCATGATCCTTCATTGCTTCAGAACCAGAAACTAATGAGTCTGATTCACCTCTTTGCCTCAAACATGCCTTGGCTGAAGGTTAATCACATTAATTCCTGTGAGTCAACATTCTGCCATGTCATGGAAATATATATATATATCAATATCTATCTATATATATATATATTAACCATTCTAATAGTTAAAGCCCTATGTGATGATTTTCAAATTTTCCTAAACCATTTGAATCCTGCCAACTTTGCATGTCCTTTGGGTTAACTCTTTTCTATCCAACAAATTATTGGTTGCTGAGAGTCTAGAAACACGTGCATTTACACATCAGGGTATTTAAATTGAGGAGCATGGGAAATTGCAGAAGAGGAAAGTCAGAGTATGCCCATGAAGACTAGAGAAAATGGATGTCAGAAATGAATGGATGCTTTCGCAGACCAGTCATATCAAGTCTAGAATAAAATGAAACCCCACATCTTTCTCCCCGTTTTCCTTTCAGACTAGCCTTTTACCTAAAAAACATCAAGGTGTACAGGTGATTAGCTCATCTTTAGACCAAAACCATAAAAACCAATGGGTGTTTTATCTGAGTTAGCATTGCAACCCATCATGACGGTTAATAACTACAAAGATGACCTAGCCCAATGCTTTCTCAAACAGTGATGTGCATAGAAATTCCCTGGGGATCTTATTCTAATGCAGATTTTGATTCAGTAGCTTTAGAATGGGGCCCAAGACTCTGTATTTCTATTGTCTTCAAATTCAAGGTCTACAGATTGCATTAATATGTTCAAAGTAAAATCACTTCTAAGGATCTATCTCATTGCTTAATCTATGTCAAAATTCTGTGATTCAGAACCCAGTCCAATTATTTCAGTGTATCAGAATCTTCATGAAATTTTTTCACAGTGTCTTGATGATTGGCTCATGTCCCCAGCCATGAAGATTCTTCAGAGCTGCTCAATAACCCAAGTCTTAATGATTAAAGGTTTGTTGGAATGGGTGGGTCATTATGATGTATACAGAATTTTTTTACTGGGCTCAATTTTTTTCTCAGATGTAAATTTTAACTTTCTAAATCATAAAATAAAATTTAAGGTGTAAATTTAGGGTATGCTCACATCTCTAGAACATTAACAGTTGTTACTATGGAATGAACATAAGTGACATAAAAGAAATCTGAAACTAACCAATAATGTGATGTTGTAACCAAAATGGGATAGATGAGTAGGCCAGATCACAGGCACTTAAGTGTCTGATGCACTGCTTTGAGACAAGATCTTTGGCACCAATGACATTAATAGTATATAAACAGCAAAGTTCTAGTTTAAGATACACTAGCACGAAGCAGAGGCTAGCATATCCTGAATTCCCTGTAACAGTATGTTAAACTTAGCTTAAGTGTAAGGCTGTGCTCTATTCACCAAAGTCCTTGTCAGAAAAAAATAGTGAAAAGAAAAATGCTACCATAGAAGAAAGACTTTTTAATAAGAAGTTAGTATTCCCAAGGGCTCTTTGTAGGATATTTCAGCCATCCTCAATCTCCATAGTCTTTTTGTCATTCTGCCACGCCCAATAAGTCCTAACCTTAGATAAACCCAACAGTTTGTCTTGCCAGTGCCTGTATTCAAGTCACTTGAGATCATCTGGAGCAAATCACATCACCAGGTTGATTGATAGCACTTTCAATTTGTAATTCCTAGTCCTGGCTAAGCTTTCAACATCCCTTATGATCTTATCACATAATTCCAATCAGTGCATTCCAATCAGTTTCTGCAGTCATTTTGTCCTTCACACTCCTCAGATGACCAACACCTCCTGTGTTCCCTTCAATGTCACTGGATGGCCTTAGCTAAGTATGGCTTGTAGTAAAACAAACTATCTAAAAGCAAACTGTCTAGGTTTGTATTCAGGTTCTGGCAATTTGTCTAAATGCAACTTTAGATATTAACGCCTGATCTGATAACATGATTTGCAAATATCTTCTCCCATTCGTAGGTTATCTTCTTGCTTTACTGATGCTTTTCCTTCACTGTGCAAAAGTTTTTATTTTAGTGTAGTCACAATAGTTGAATTTCATATTTTAATTATACTTGAGTAAATAAATAGGAAAAAAGAAAAAATAAATAATTTTTTAAAAATAAAAGTAGCTGGGGTGCCTGGGTGGCTCAGTGGGTTAAACCTCTGCCTTTGGCTCAGGTCATGATCTCAGGGTCCTGGGATCCAGCTCCACATCAGGCTCTCTGCTCAGCAGGGAGCCTGCTTCCCCCTCTCTCTCTCTGCCTTCCTCTCTGGCTACTTGTGATCTATCTCTCTGTCAAATAAATAAATAAAATCTTTAAAAATAAATAAATAAATGTAACTTTAGGCATATATTTCTTAACAGTTCTTTATTAGTAAAATAGAGACAGTAATAGTTTGTACCTCATAAGGTTACTATAAGTAGTAAATGAGTCAGGACATGTAAATTTTTTAACACAATATCTGCTGTCAATATAACATCTAAAGTTTACTATTATTCTAACTATATGTTCACAGAAGAAATGAAGCCACTAGATAGAAATTCCCTTAACTTCCCAACCTCATATCAACAAATCCATCTGCACCCTCATGACCTCATCTAAATCTTATTTCCTCCAAAAGGCCCTACCTCCTGAGGCCATCACACTGGGGTTAGGGTTTCAACATATGAATTTGGGGAGGACACAAATATTCAGTCTATAACATTAACCTGCAATTAATTGACTCCTACCCCCTCCACCAAAAGTCCTCTAGATAAAGTTATAAATAATTCCTGCATTCCTAATTTCCAGTGATCATATTGCTTGAGCTCTTCCCAGCATTCACACATTGACTATCTTTCTCTTTGACTTCCATAACATTACACCCTCCTGATTTTCTTCTTACTCCATAGCTCATGCCAGATTTCACAATCTCCAATCACCAAGTGTGATGATTCTCCATCCTAAATATTTTTAAATGCACCCACTTTTTCTCATGGCTACTGAAGCCATAATAGACAAATAATATTCCACCCAACCACCTGAAACATTCTTTTTTATTCTCCACACAGTATGCAGTGATTAACTTAAAAACTTTATAGCTCTCCTTAAAATCTTTCAATCACTATTTATTGCTTTTAGGTTGAAAAGAACACTTTTTACATTTATTTTAATTGTATTATAAAAAAATTTAAATATACTTCAAAGCAGGGAAACTATTATAATAAATCCTCACATATCCATTACCTAGCCTTAATAATTGTTATCATTAAAAAATAATAATAATTTTTATCATTTTATCATATTTCCTTCATCTATTTTTTCTCTTTGTTCAATTGTTTTTTGATTGTGGTAAAATACACATAACATAAAATTAACCATTTTAACCATTTTTAAGTGCACAATTCTATGACATTACATACACATGGTTGTGCAACTATCAGCACGACCCATCTCCTAAAGATAAAATTTTTGCTACAGACAAAGATGACAAACTGCTCTTCATCCCAGTCACCCTCCATCACTATAGGCAAGTCATTCTGGCCTTTATATAGTTTCTTGTACTTGCCAAACTTGTTCCTTACTCAAAACCTCACCCATGCTTTTCCAACCCCTGCCTAAAATGCTTTTTCCCACCCACTTTACTAGCTGAATCCTACTCATTACTGAACATTCAGCTTAAACATTAGCTCTTTCCCTGAAAATGCATACTAGGCAAGGTCTCTGGCTGCATGTTTTTTGCTATATGCCTGACTCCTATATGTGGAAGTAAGCTCTAGAGCCAGACTGCCTGGGTATGAATCTTGGCTCTGTATGACCTTGGGCAAGTCATTGTGTCTCTGTGTCTCAATTTCTATCTGCAAAATGGGGATAATAGGACCCGCCTCTAGGTTATTTTGAGAATTATTTAAGTATTTAGAAGATGGCTGGGAACTTAGTGTTACATAAGTATTAGCAATTACTATGCTTCAAAATACTTATGGACTTAGGGACATCTGGATGGCTCAGTTGGTGAAGCATGGGACTCTTAGTTTCAGCTCAGGGTCCTGAGATCCAGCCCCCTCCATAAG
The DNA here is from genome assembly GCA_003697995.1 of Taxidea taxus jeffersonii. Taxonomy (NCBI): domain Eukaryota; kingdom Metazoa; phylum Chordata; class Mammalia; order Carnivora; family Mustelidae; genus Taxidea; species Taxidea taxus. The sequence continues at coordinate 471,736 of ML106006.1, read as the reverse complement.
GTTCCCAGCTCAGTGGGGAGTCTGCTTTCCCCTCTCTCTCTCCTTCTGCCCCCCCCCCCCCGCTTGCATGCTCTCTCAATCTCTCTCAAATAAGTAAATCTTTAAAAAATTGCTTATGGATTTTGTGAAAGTTTTGTTAAATATCTGTCTGCCCCTATGGAGTCTTTTACTGTTACCACTGTATTCAAGACTCTAGCACAGTGCCTGCCACAGTATTCCTCAATCAATATTGTTTGAATATTGGTCTCCCCTCTATTATTTCTAGCTCAAAATATTGTTGTTAAGATCAAATTAAAGAAGAAAAAAGGAAAGAAAGAAAGAGGAAGAAGGAAAGAAGAAGAAAGAAAGAAAGAAAGAAAAACAAAGAAAGAAAGAAAGGAAGGAAGGAAGGAAGACGGATTCATAAAAATTTTCTTTAGATGCCAATATGCATCAAGATACTGTTGTTGGGAAGGTCAGGCATAAACAAATGAGAGTAAAGTGTATCTGAGATATTGAGGATCCACATATTAAACTTCCATAGTTCATAACATATATTGATATACCCAAAATGAGTTCCTTGAAATGATAGTTTATGAAATAGTCAAAAGAAAAAATAGGAACTTTTTATTTTGATTAGTAAATGTAGGAAATACTTCAAATACCTCCTTTTTAGCTTCATAATATACATTACCCTGTAGAGCACTGGAAAATAAAATACTTCAACTTCTTTAACTCAGAATTTCATATTTCTTCTGTCCATAGAACTTTTTTTTTTGAATACCTATTAATTAGCCATAAGAACCAAGCTTCATAGACTCTAAGAGCTTGATGAGGCATAGGGTAGAAGTAATATGATTTTAGCAAGAGCAAGATCATTGTAGACACAAGTGATCTAAGAATGTTTCAGGTTCAAGTTGAAATGTCAGCCTGGCAATAAAGAGCAGGATTTAGATAGAGAAAAGAGAAAAGCATTTCACAGATAACAAAATGTTAGTCACAGAAATGGGCTTAATTTGGTAAATATGTGGCTCAATTGTGTCTTGATATCAAATCTCACAATGTTGCCAATTTTTCTTTAGGGTGCTTAGTAAGAACTACATAATTATTTTTCTTTAAAGTTTCATGGAGAAGTTGAGAATTTAACTTGCATTTGAGGAGGAGTTTGCTGGGTGGGTGGTGTGGAGAAGAGAAGAAAAATGTAAAGGTTTCTGAAAGGGAGGGGAAAATGGATGGGCAAAATGGTATTCATTAACACTGCTCCCCTCAGGCTTTTCTGTATATTTTATCATTAAACTTTTCAGCAACAATCCTCTACAGTGGTTATTACTATACCCATTTTACAAATAAGTAACCTGGGGCTCAGAGAGCTTATGTAATATGTCTAAGAGCACACAGCAGAGTTTCAGTGAGAATCCAAAATACTCTTTCCATTATACCACACTGTCCCCTAAATTCAATTGGGAATTAAAACCGCACACACTGTTCTCTTTTTTTTTGTCACCACCACCATCCCCTCATTATACTCTCAATAACGTCTGTCTCTCTCACACACACACACATCACCCCTTCCCACACCTCATCTCCACTCAGACATACAGAAAATGTGCTCTTCATCTTTCTGAATATACTCATGCTGTCCTACATGGAAGCCACAAGCCACATGTGGCTGTTAAATACTTGAAAGCTGGCTAACCCAAACTGAGATGTGAGTGTAAAAAACATGTCAGATTTCAAAAACTTAGACCCCCCCCAAAAAGTAAAATATCTCATTAATAATTTTCATATTGATGACATATTTAAAGGACAATCATTTTAACATATTGGGTTCAGTATATCATTCTTAAAATTAATCTCACCTGTTCCTCTTTCCTTTCTCAAGTACCTACTAGAAAATTTTACATTACACATGCAGGTTATATTTGTGGCTCAAATCATAGTTTGATTGCCTAGTCTGGTGTGTGACATAAACATTTCTTGGGGCGCCTGGGTGGCTCAGTGGGTTAAAGCCTCTGCCTTTGGCTCAGGCCATGATCCCAGGGTCCTGGGACCGAGCCCCACATCTGGCTCTTTGCTCAGCAGGGAGCCTGCTTCCCTTCCCCTCTCTCTGCCTGCCTCTCTGCCTACTTGTGATCTCTGTCTGTCAAATAAATAAATAAATAAAAATCTTAAAAAAAAATAAACATTTCTTTTTGTCCTTTTACATTCCGTGCTTAAAATTCTCAAGACTTCTCCCATGATTAGGATTAATCCCTTGAAATGCAAGTCCATGTAGATGAATGGATCTATCAGAAATTAGCCCAATCATCAGGGAAGGCCCCAAATGAATGGGGTTGAGGCAGGGGGAAAAAAAAAGATTCAGATAGAATCCATTCCAGGTAGAGAAAGTGGGGGAAATTAACGGAAGCTGGGTTTGGTGCTATAGGAAGTTTGGCAGGTGACCAGAGAATGAGGGTCTCAGGAATTTAGAAAGACACTGCAAAATAGAAGAACTACCACCCTAACAGGGTACCAAGGATGGGCCCTAAATACCCATTTGCATGAATTCTTTTTTTTTAATTTTTTTAAATTTAAAGATATTTATTTATTTGAGAGAGAGAAGAGAGACAGAGAGAACACAAACAGGGGGAGTAGCAGAGGGAGAGAGGGAGGGAGAAGCAGGCTCCTGGCTGAGTGGAGAGTCCAACTCAGAGTTCAATCCCATTGATCATAACCACAGTCAAGGCCGATGCTTAACCAACTGAGCCACTCAGGCGCCCCTGCATGAGTTCTTTTTTAAAAACCAAATACTACATCAAAAATTAATGGTGTATAATATGTTGGCTAACTGAACATAATAATTTTTTTAAAAAACTAAACTTTGTTCTGTAAAAATTATGATCTTAATGCCAAAGATACACTCGGATCCCATGATTCCAGTGAGGTCTCAGCGCTGCAATCCAGTCAGGGCTTTCTGGTAACCCTAGGACTCAACAAGTACTGTTGATTTCAGTGGGGTTCGACTTGAGGGAAAGCTGACACACACCATTGACGAATTACCAGCCCAGTGAAGCTGTTGGTTCAGTGTCTCTGGGCTTGGAAGAGAAGGGATGAATAAGGGCAAACAGTGGACTCTTAACTCAGTTACTTTGAAGGAAACAATTGCTATTCTTGGTATAGAGGTCTCCCTTCCCATCATTAGTTGCTTCATTATACCTGAAGTTCATCCCTGATGTGGAAATATTTTCCTGGGATCTGTTACAACCACATGTTATCTGAGGCAATTTGAGTACTCTTCTGACTGAAGTTGAGAATTTCTCAACTGTTTCTCGAGCTCTAATTGCTATTTTAAAATGTAAAATGTGTAGCAAGTGGTGAAGAAAATGGCACTATTTAGATTCCTTTGTTTTATGTAACTTAGCATTTAGAGATCATTGTATGTGTCCTCTCAAGTAAGGAAGATTCAAAGGACAAAATGTGGCACAATGCCAGAATCTTATCTCTTGAAATGCTATGTTTATGTAAATGACAGTGTGCCTTGTATATTATAAAAATGAAATTACTGTAACCCCATGAAGTGATGAGGAAATACTGGGATAAGGGCCTCAGCCCCATGACTATTAACTGTGTCACCTTGGGTCACTTACTTCATGAAGTTTGTTTCTTTCCTGTAAAATGAGGATAATTAAATTTCCCTCCTGAGGTTGGAGTGAAGAAAGCAAAATCAGTGGACTGTAAGTCACAACAACTACCACCTGGAACAGAAGAGCTACTAAACCTCTGAGTATACTCCTTCCATTTTTAAAGCAAGGGGCATTACCTCCTTCACTCAAGAAACTTCAATCATGAATCAGAACATCTTAGAACATTTGAAAGTCCTCTTGGTAAATTTCCAAGTCTGTTGTTCTGGTCGCAGAGCAACCCTCTCTGGAAGGCCACTCCATCCCTCTTCCTCAGAAGCACTCCTTTTACTTCTCTTGTTTGCATAATAAGAAAATGACAGGAACACCTGGGTGACTCAGTCAGTTGAGCATTTGCCTTTGGCTCAGGTCATGATCTCAGGGTCCTGGGATAAAGCCCTGTGTCAGGCTCCCTGCTCAGCGGGGAGTCTGCTTCTCCCTCTAAACGCCCCCACCCCCCACCACCACCGCCTGGCCCTTGCCTGAGCACACGTTCTCTCTTTCTCTCTCAAATAAATAAATAAAGCCTTAAAAAAAGAAGAAAATGACAATTTTCTCTATCCCAGATGAGTGATCAGTTTTACTCTTTCAACATTTGCATTTCTATCTCTATCCAGTAGCCCTTCCTTAAAAAAGCAGTCTTCATTTTGCACTTGAGTCCCAACCAGGAGCTTCTCAAGACAGTGAGAAGACAGGACCTGAGATTCTGTCTCCTCTTCTAAGACTGTGGCATCTTATTCTCCTGGAAAGTTACAGGACCACTGACTGATTTCAGTTCATTAATCAAGAAAAGCTTTCAAACAGGGAGACCCTTCCAAAAATGGATCCAGAAGCCTCAGGAGGTAATAAATTTCCCATCATTGGAAATGCTCTGGCAGGTGTTAGAAGCCAACTTGTCTATTTACTGAGTAAATATTTAATGAGTCCCTACCTCATGCCTGTGATGGGGCGCTGGGAGTAGAAAGTGAATGAGACAGACAAGGTCCCTGAGTAAGGGTGCTTTTAATCTAGTAGAGGAGACAAATGCAAAAGCAAATAATGTTATATTTTGCTAAATTACAGAAACACATAGGAGGGCAGCTAAATCCTAATGAAGACTTTCTATAGAAATGAACATCCAAGTCAGATCTAAAGGAAATATGAAGGTAAAAAGAGCAGAGGAAAACACGTTCAGACAAAGACACAGCATAGAAAAGTCTAGAGTGGAGAGAAAATAAGGCTCCAACAAACTACCTGTCAGTATGAAGAGGACAAAGGAGAGGGGAACAGCCAGAAAGGAACCTGGAAAGATAAGCAGGAACCTGAATAAGGAAATTAAAGAGTCATATACACATGTCAAAGAGCTTGGATTTTATCCCCACTGAAGCCAAGATGCACTAGTGGTTTTCTAGAGATCACAGATCATGTGCCTGGGAGTCTGGCCTTAGCCCTAACCTCCAGGGGTTGAATGGAGAGCTACCTGGCTCATATCCTTCCACCCAGTCCAGGAGAGGGCTGTGTCTTAGAGGGGTGTCGGCACCTCTGACCTGGATATATAATGGGAAAAAAAGAAGTTGTTCTAAATTTTCTGAGTTTTGCTTCTTCCATTATCATTTCTCTTAAAAAGCCAGAGGAAAGGAAAATTCCCAAGTGACCCTTATAAGACCTATAGAAAAATAAGTACCCCATCAACCAGAGATCCATTTAGTGATTACCATGGAGCAAGGAATTCCTTTACAAAGAATCTGTTGGCCCTCTAAAGATAAATGTACACTACTAGCAAAAGAAAAATTTTAAAAAGCCATCTGTGAGACAAATACTACAGAAGGAAAAAAGTCCTATATTACTGACCTATCCAGGAAAAGATAAATTCCCTCCCCTACCCCCCACACCTCCATAGTCACAAAGACAAAAAATTTGTATTAGAGAGAATGACTCAATCTTTTTTTTCTGTAAATAACTAATTTCTCATTAGCATAATAACAGCTAACATTAATTGAACATTTACTATGTGCCAGAAAGACATTAAATGTTTTACATGCATTGCTTTATTTAATCCTCACATGACTGAGAGGTAGGTAGGTATCATCATTATTCCCATATTATAGATAGGAAAACTGAGGCCAAAAGAGGTTGAGGAATACACTCACCATCACAAAGCTCATAGTGATGGAATCAGGGATTCAGACTCAGAATCACAGCCACTACCACTACACAAGCATCTTAAGAGGCAGAATTCAGAGGCACCTGGGTGGCTCATTGGTTAAGCATCTGCCTTCAGCTCATGTCGTGATCCCTGAGTCCTGGGATTAAGCCCCGTGTTGGGTTCCCTGCTCAGCAGGGAGCCTGCTTCTCTGTCTCCTCCCTGCTCATGCTCTCTCTTGCTATCTCTGTCTCTCTTTCTCAAATAAATAAAATCTTAAAAAAAAAAAAAAGGCAGGGGCAACTGGGTGGCTCAGTAGGTTAAGCCTCTGCCTTCGGATCAGGTCATGATCTCAGGGTCCTGGGATCAAGCCCTGCTTCAGGCTTTCTGCTCAGCGGGGAGCCTGCTTCCCCCTCTCTGTCTGCCTGTGTCTCTCTGCCTACTTGTGATCTCTCTCTTTCTGTCAAATAAATAAATAAATATTTTTAAAAAAAGAATTTGTAGGGGCGCCTGGGTGGCTCAGTGGGTTAAGCCTCTGCCTTCGGCTCAGGTCATGATCCCAGGGTCCTGGAATCGAGCCCCGCATCGGGCTCTCTGCTCGGCGGGGAGCCTGCTTCCCCACTCTCTCTGACTGCCTCTCTGCCTGCTTGTGATCTCTCTCTCTGTCAAATAAATAAATAAATAAAATCTTAAAAAAAAAAAAAAAAGACCAAAGTCAGAATTCACACTACCTGCTTCAGCAGCATCTAGTGTACTTGTTAAAGGTACAAATTCTTCACGCCCGCTCCAGGCCTATAGAATTAGAAATTCCCTGCAGGAGTGGGGTTTAGTGATCATATTTTCATCAGGTACCTGGGGTGATTCTTAGGGACATTGAAGTTGGAGAAACCCTCCCCTCCCTACATCATTCAAAAAAGATGACTGCAGTAACAGCCCCCGCCTTCCAGGGGAAAAATGGTCTAAGGGAGAAACACTCAGTTTTGTTGTCTTTGGGTATGATTGCTCCCACAGCAAAACTGTCAAGTTGGTAAAAGGAAATCTAGCTCCCATCTGCCTCAGAGCTTTTGCTGTCATTAAAGCTGGGGCTGTTCCCCACAGTCAGGACCCCCCAGGAACCCTTGCTCTTGAACCTGGAGCAGCCTTTCCTGACGCTATTAAATGTTATCGGATATTTGATGTAAAATTTATCTAGCCTAAAACCTGACACCTGAGAGTTTCTCAACAAATGGTGATGGTGATTTCTTTAAAGAGCCCAGCACTCTGGGATAGTCCTTTGATTTTGAGTCCTATTTCAGGATAATGGGCAACCAGCCTTGCCCTTTAGTTGGACAGATGTGGGCTCGAGTCCAGACTTGGTCAGTCCTTGGGAGATCCTGGGCAACTTACTTAAACAAGTAACTTTCATCCTGTCACTCATTACACAGGACAGAAGCTACTGCTCAATTCTTTTAAGAATTAAAAAAAAAAAGTATGCAAAGTTCTCATACACAGTGAGCTCTCAATATCTGTTGTCTCCCCTCCCACTTTAAAGCCAACTCACCTTGATTTCTCAACAACCTCAGAAAGCACTTTGCTATAATTTAACTTTGTGTATTTTATTGAATTCTAATTAACTCCTTTTAAATCAGCAAGATAGTACTTCAGTAATTTCCCATTAATTTATTGACTGGAACCCAAACATTATCCAAGTATTAGATACAGAGCATTTCCTAGTCTTTCCTTATCATCCCAAAGGATTTGGCCAGAAAGTGTTCCCTTAGAGTCCATGTAGTTCAGCCACTTCTCTTCTAGGTAAGAAACTGGCAGCCAAAAGAGGGAAAGTGATAGAAAATCCAGGTCAGCTGCAAAGACAGTTAAAGAGTTGAAAAATGAAGTTTGTGAAAAAATAATTTTAAAAAGGAGAAATAGTTTGTTCCGGAGATACTGAGGACAATTCAGTGATGGTCATCAGGCACACCAGTGTTTATGCTCCAAGGAAAAGTACCCCTCAGTTGCCTGCCATTTCCACAAAAGACAAGGGGCTCTGGACCGAATCACAGCAGGAAAGATTTAAAACAAATATAAGAAAGATGATGGCAACAACAGAGCTGGGAGTTCTTCTGATTTGTTTCCTATTATCCTTTATAATTCTCCCAGAGTCATGATTCAAAAAGCAGGCTTTGGCCACATGTAATTACTTTCCTAAGGTTCATTTATTCACTCAACACACAATTGGGGAGCACTTCAAGAGCACCAAGCACTATGCTGGGTTCTGGAGAGATAAGAACCACATGGACGTGGTCCCTAAATTTGTGGCATTATGGTCCAACTGGAGTACATGTTCCACACAGGGTCCTTAGAAAAGCAGATCCAGAGTGTAATGATCATTATCTTGTCCAGCAACTTTGGAGATTTTTACATCACCCTATAGATAAAGATACTAAATTCCAAATTCCTTGGTATGTCATTCAAGTCCCTTCAAGGATCTTATCCTCTTTCTAGTCTCATCTCTCAGCATTCCCACAACATACCCCAACTACACCCAGTCCCCTAAATATACCTTTGTGAAGAGATGCTTTTGTAACTCAGGGGTTTTGCCCATGCTATTTCTTCTGTTTGGCATGCTCTGTTCCCCATCACCGAACCCCTGGAAATAGAGCAGTCCTCCTAGTAAGTAATTGATGCATCGTGAGTTCTGTGTATCAGTATCCCTGATAGATTGTGAGTCCTGAGAAACCAGGCATCATGGAACATTACTATGGTCTAGTGGTTAGCAAACTGGCTCACATTATGTCATCAGTATGTGGCTGATTGATACAGGAAGAAAGGAAAGGGCAGAGAGAGAGAGAGGGAAGTGAGAGAGGAAGTGGAGGACAGAGGGAGGGAGGGAGCTCCATGTGATGGGGTAATACTTCTAAGTCTTAACAATAGTTCTCTCCAAAGACTTCTTTCCACTTCCTGTACAATCCCTCCACCACTACCTCTGCCCTGAACTTGTAACCCACTATTGAAACTGAAACAAAAATAAAATCAGCTTGAGTCAGAACTCAAAGGAAGGAGTTTCCTTTGAGAGCACCTGGGAGCTGCAGCAAGACTGACTCAGTTCTAAGTCGTCGTGCCTTCTCACATCCAAGAAAGACAAATTGCAGCCTGCCCCCTGCCCAAGGAGCATCTGTTCAGAGATAATCGGTCTGGGCACTGGAGATACTGCCCTAGCTTCTGCCCACCATGTGAAGCCTGGACTCCTGCAACCCAGAGATCTTATATGATAGGCATTGACACTTGTGGCAGGTGAGCAGTATGAAATAACCCAAAAATGCCCATCTGGGTTGAACTCAAACCACTTAAGTGTTACTGAGACTTTCTGAATGACCACCGGGGTCCCCTTTAGCGATGCCCTGCAACAGATTGCATAAAAGGTGGGAGTTGAGACCTATGGCCACCAAGACAGGCATCAGGAAAGTTCATTTGGAACCTGTGTTAGTTTCCTAAGGCTCTCTAACAATTATCATAAACTGGGTAACTGACAGCAACAGTAAGAACCGACATGAAATTTACCATCTCACCATTCTAGACGCTAGAAGTGTAAAATCAAGATGAAGGCAGGGCCAGGCTCCCTCTTAAGATTCCAGGAGAAATACTTTCCTGCCTCTTCTGATTAGCTTCTGATTATTCCTGGAGATTTTGGAGTTTGTTGGTAGTGGCAACATAATTTCAATCCCAGCCTCTGTATTACATGTCAGTCTTCCTTCTTTGTGTCCTCGGTGTCTCTGTCTCTACCTATAAGAACACTGGTGATTGGATATAGGGCCCACTCTAATCTATTATGACCTCATCTTAACTTTTCTCTTAATTACCTGTGTGTAGACCCTATATCCAAGGTCACATTCACAGGTACCAGGAGTTAAGACTAGAATATATCTTTGGGGGAACATAATTAAACCCACAACACTCCTAAATGTTATTTCTTACCACAGCCTTCAGTGAAGTGGCAAATTAGATGCTGCTATGTGATAACTTACTCTCAACATGTTTTTACTCAACTATTGGGAAAATCACATCCAAAAAATGACTCAACTACGTTAGAATTTCCTAATTAGTATTCTGCAGAATACTGTTTCTAAAGATGTAATTAACTGTGCCATGACTTGAGGGTTATCTATTAAAGCCCCAATCAGAGAAGCAAAACCAACAGGTAATATGTATTACATGTTACATATCATATATATGTTATATATACCATATATATATATATCATGTACATATGTACTTTATATCATATATAATATCATTCATATATGTGTGTGTGTGTATATATATATATATATATTCAAAAGTTAAGAAATGGCCAAAGTAAAGGCAATGAATCTCTGAAATAGTAATCAGTAATTATTTATTGTGCAAACTTGGAGCATTCACACCAAAACATGGAATGAGACTCAGGGGTTATTATTATAGAGCTGCTTATATAGTAAAAATGTAGTGACTGTTTTTTTTTCTTCACAGTGATTTGTTATAATATTAAATTTTATTAAATGATAGGAAATTATCAGTCAGTGGTTACCTCATATCAACCTTGGGACACAGTTCAAGCTTTCCTTATGATTTCCAGAGACCCAAACAAGAAATGACCCTGGTTGAGTTAGTCTTGCAAAATAAGCTAAATAAAGCTCTGTTTGTAATGACTAAACTGGTTCTGCCTGCTCAGGGAGTTTTCAAGATTGGTCTCCATTTGTTTTTGCTTTTAAAAATATAATATAGTATATATAGAAGGGATTTTATATTATGTAATTTGGGAACTTTTCAAGAAATCTCTGGAAAGACATTGTCTTTGTCTGTTGTTGAAGCTTGAAGTCCATCTAAGAAGAAAAGATTAATGTCAAATGGGGGAGAATAAGGATAAGCTCAAATCCAAGAGCACAGCTAGAACCCAGGCCTGTTCTCACTGGCTCTGACTTTGATGGCATGGGCATCCTACAGAAGAAGCTGGTGCTCACCATCTGGGAGTTAAAGATACACCTGGCTTCAGCACTGGAGACATGGAGGGAGGATTCATGAAAAGGTGGAGAAGTTGCAGGCGCAGCTGCTGCCCCACATCAGTAAGGTAAGTCAGCAGATAATCAGCCATGTGAGAGCTATGAACCGCTGTGCTCCATTTCTACCTTGTCTCTTGTGGCCTTCCCTAATTGAAAACATACAGAGAAGGGGATTCTGGAGAATGTAGTTTAGGCTGACCAGGTTGACGCATTTCAGAGCCACCATGCGTTCCATAGCCAACTGGTTAAAAACAACAACATGCCCTGTCTCTTGGAGAGACTCACAAGCACATCACTGTATCGAAGGCTCAGGCAGGTCCTTAAGTTAAAAATGAATATTTAACTTTGATCTAGGATTTCCCACACTTGGAATCATTGATTTTGGAGAGTCAGTGATTACTTTCTGGCATGATGTCTGTTTTTTGGGAAGTTTCTATGACTAAATCTCAGAAAAAACTCTGTAATGAGATGTTTCTTCAGAGTGTCAGTGTAAGTGCCTGTACTAAGTAATCTTCTTACCAATGTATTCAATCAAGGAAAGATACACTAACTTAGGCAGCAGCCTGAAGAAATTTAGAACTTTTCAAATACTACTAAGTAACCTACTGTATGTGGCTCTATTTTATTTCCATTAAAAGCCTGACAATAAGGAAAGCTCATTTGATTTCCTATTTGAAAGTGACTGTACTATAACTTCCTATAGAAGCAACACAGGCACACATCTTATAACATAGTCGTTGTATTTTAAACAGTTTAAAACTAGATCACAAAAACAGCTACGTCTGAGGCAGCAGAGTAGCAGTTAAGAATATGGACTCTGAAACCAGGCTGCCTAAACTTGTAGCCGAGTTAGCTGTGTGACATTGAATAAGTTACTTACCTGCCCTGAGCCTCAGTTTTCCGACATGTAGAATGGGGATGGTAGTAGTATTTCCCTCCTCATAAGTTATAATGAGTATTAAAGGCTGTAATGTTTGTAAAGTGTTTTAAACATTGCTTGGCACATTGTGAATGGATGTGTGTGTGTGTGTGTGTGTGTGTGTGTGTACTGTTCCTCATAGCAATCCCTGCAGGGTCTATCCTATTATCCCAATTTTATAGATGAGGAAACCAAGTCAAATAGAGGAAAAGCTATTAGCTATTCTCTCTCAGGTCATACAGCATGAGGCCGAGCCAGGACAAAACCCTAGATGACTCTGACTCTGACACATGGTCTCCTTCCACGAGGCCACGGCACCTCCCAAGCAAAACTTTATGGTTCCCTGAGACTTCTTCCTGAAAGTCTCAAAAGACAAAATCAAATTGACTAGGTCCAGAAATGGAATTAGTCCCTCTCCCCAGGGGTGCTAAAGTTGTTGCTGTCACTCATTCTTGACCTAGACTAGATATGAATGCAGAACTTAGAATGCAAGGCTCCATGGGTTTATTTTGCCCTGAGCTTACACGGTCCCTAGAAAGTTCTCTAAATACTTTCAATCAAGGGCTCAGAAAATTTTTTAAAAATAACCTTGCACATACAATTAGAAACTGGCATGTGGGGAATTGAATATGAAATGAAACTATCTGTGATTTTCAGGGACTACTTGAAGGGAGATGTTTTGAAGAAAACACCTCACACTCTCAAAACCCACACCAGGGATCTGACGTGACTGTTGACGTAGGCTCACGTGAGCTCGAGAGCGGAGACTCTGAGCCAAGACCCTCTTCTTGCCACCGGTCAGAGACAGAGACCAGGCTGGAGGGGTCTGAGGCAGGTATATTCTGATTATGTGTTATTATGATCATAAAGACTATTACAGGAATGTAAGTCAGGAAAATATTTTAAAAGCAAGTACAAAATAATGCCTTTCACATAAAAACCACATATCGGTGTATGTTTGAGAAACAGATCAAAAATAAATTTCCACATGTGTCTATAATCGTTCAAGTAATTTGAAGGATGGATGCCTTCTGGACACCAGATCATGGTTTCTCTAACAGGCTATGAAATAGTGCAAAAGAGAAAAGAAGTTTTTGTTCACAATTCGGGAATCGTCTCTGATTCCTGCTGCCTGCACTGACCTCTCACATCCCTGGACCCCTGCTGCCAATACAGTCAGCCCCACATGTTTTGAGTCTGTGGTTCTTCTACTTATTAAGTGACTGATCTAAGCAAGTTTCCTAATTTCTGTCATCCTGTTTCCTCAGTGTCAGAATGAGAAAACTAATACCGGCCTCACAGAGTTGCAATGAGAATGAACTTCCCTAACAACAAAGGTACTTCTAGCAGAGTGTAGCACAGAATGAGAGCTCAGGCCATGGCAGTGGTCCTCGGGCTCTCTGCACCCCTGCTTCCTGTCTCACAGGCCACGGTACTTGATGGGAGCACTGGGGGATATTGTGAGACCCATGAGAACTTGAGCACATCTGTTTCTGAGATTTCAACCATACCATTATCGCAACAGGAATCAAATCAGCGAGTCAGCCTGCAGTTGTAAAATGACTCTCGAGGCAGAATAAATCCTGATTTATGGTATTAATTTTGTAAGAGAATGAATGTGTAAGCATGAGTGAAAGGCAGATCAGTGTCTTCCTCAGAACTCTTAGAGACAGGTGATAGAAGCCCAACTTAGATAATTACCAGTAGGAATTTATCTCCTCATTTAGCTGGCAATTCAGGGGAGATCTTATTTAAGGTACTGAAAAAAACCAAGTGTTCAATGTCATCAGAAGTGTTTCTCCACTTCTCTGCTTTGCTGTCCTCTGTGTTGGCTTCATCCTTAGGCAAAACCCTCAACTGAGAGGGCTGACAACTCCTGGCAACTCACATGGCCTTAGCTAACACCATTGTTAGCAAAAGATTTACAAAGCACTTGATTTCGCTGACACGGAATCCCATATAATAGATCCAAGGAACCCACTTTATAGTCAAACAGGCAATGTTGTGGACACATAATAATGGGACACATTAGTTCTAATACATATCACTACTAATTAGCAGCAGTGGCCTGATAAGCAATGATATGGCCTTTTGAAGGCACTGCTGGAGCACTGGCTTGGTATGATACCTTACAAAGATGAGAGGCCACCATATATATACTCAAGATGCCTTTTATACATGAAATTGATGACCATTATGGGTGCTGGTCTTGTATCCTTGTCAGTAGAATGTATGTATGTGGGAACCAAGGGGTGGAAATAAGAATGACCCACTCACCATCACTCTCAAGGACCCATTCGAGGAATCTGTGCTTCCTGTCCTATAATGTTAGCCTCTGTCCACCTGAAGGATCTGGTTCCCAGAGCTTATTTGTGCTTCTCAGTTCCACATCTTTGTGTTATATGAGTCTGAATGTCCTGCTTTCTAGAAGGGCATGTTTCTACCAGAGGACAGAGTAAGGGTCCCCCATTAAACATTAAGCTATAGTTTCTGTCAAGTCATTTCAAGGTATTCTTGCCAAGAGATCAGCGGGCAAGGAAAGGAGTCACCATTTTGGCAGAGCTGGGATCCTGATCATCAGGAGAAAGCTGTCACCAAAAAAGAGGCGGGAAAAAAAATAGATTTAGCATCCAGATTGCCACAGGGAGGCTTCTTGGCATTCCCCTGCCCCATTTTGATGGTAAATGAACAAAGACAATAGCCTTGGCCTGGAATGGGCATAGAGACCAGGGATAAAGATCTGGTTGCCCACCAGATAGGCCACAAAGACCAAGAGCAATGCAATTTGAGGATGAGGGGTATTTGGAATGGGTGGTAGAGGAGGGAGATGAGGAGTATGGTTCTGGCCTTGAGACAGCTATGGTGGTAAGAACTATAGGTCATCTGGCTAGTGTTCCTCTCATGTGTTTCCCCACGGAAAAGCCTCCTGGATGAATCCTGAAGGCATCCATCCCAGATGGGACACATTTTCTGTGTGGAGCAAGTGGATCCAAGTACTACACGGATGAGGTGTGGTGGGTGCCGTGATGTGCTATCTGACTCCCAGGACTAAATATGCCCTCTCTCACAGCTGCTGGCAATGTTGGTGGCCAATACTAGTGGCCAATTTCTCCACCTAATCACTTTCTGGGGTTTTCCCTGCACAAAAAGGCTTAACTTATCCACACTTACCTCTGTTTTATGCAGGGGTAAAAGAGGTCTGATTGCCTTACCTCCATTCAGAACAATCCAAATGACCATCTCAGCACCAGAGCTCCCTGTGGGCCTCTGTTGCAGATGCACTTTTGACTTCTTCTTCTTCCCACTTGTGTCTTCCTCTTTTTTCTGTAGTGCTGTTCCTGAGATCAAGCCCTGAAGCACCTCCTACATGATCATCTTCATCTCAGAGTCTGTTTCCCTAAGCCCCTTACCTGAGACAAGAGCTAACATCTATGGAATATTTATTATGTGCCAAATACTTTGCAGATGTTGACTCATTCAATATTCTCCAAAAAGACAAGATTATCCCCATATGACAGATGGAAACTTCAGGTTTAGAGAGGCTAAATGACTTACACAAAGCTTAATATAATGGTTTGAAAATTAAATTTGGGACAAATATGTACTTTGATCAGGTTGATCGCATGGAAATTTGGAATTCCACCGAGGTGTTCATTACCAGCAAGTATATCTGATGATCCCTGACATGTGGTAAATTGTACCTACGGAGGTTCTGTTTACATCACACATGTTTCTGAAACTACTGGTGACAATGCCTTAGAGCCTATCCAGGGGCTACATCTCAATAGGGCTTTATTATACCTCACCAATTCCAAGGATCATTTTTTTTATTATGACCAAATTCCAGTTTATAAGCCTGGCAAAAAGGAAAATAAAGATGTTAATATTTATTGACTAGTACAGGGATTTTCCCTGTACTAGTGTTTTTCAAATTTTTCCTGTAGTAAGAAATGCATTTTTCATGGGAACCTGGTTTATACGTGTGTGAGTGTGTGTGTGTGTGTGTGTGTGTGTGTGAAACTGAATCAAGAACTTCATTGATGTGATATTTTCCATTCTATTTGCATTTTTTAAAGCTGGTGGCTATCTACTATGTTGATTTCATATGAAATGATAATGAAGAACAGTTTGAAAAACACCCCCAATGTCACGACTCTTCACATGTATTTACTAGTTTAACACCATTCAAACAAATTATTGTATTCCATTTTCTAATGAGGTCCATGCTTTAATAACTATCCTAAGATTCTACAACTTATAAATGACAGAGCTGGAATTTAAACAAATTAAACTACTAAATTATTTTACGTATTTTTCAACTTCTTGGTCAGTATGCCCAATGAAAAAGAGAAAGAGAACAGAAGAAAAAATAAAGAAATATAGGGGTTCTCTCCACTTATTTCCTCTTGCCACTTATACCAGCTTCATGATCAGTTCTAGGAAAGAGGCCAGAGCTAGCAAGAGGCCCAAACTCAATGCAGATGGAGTAACTGAAGGCAAATGTGGCCACCTTGCCATTCCTCATGAGATCTCATGGAACTGAGTGCATAGCTCAAGAAAACGTTATCTTCCCATGTAGACGGTGTCTTTTCTAATCCCTGTACAGCAAGGCATAGAGGTAAGGATGATGTTGTTTCTCACCATCCTCATTTTAAGCACCATTTCTTTCGCTTCTTGAGAAGTAAAGGAACTGTCAAGTCAATCAATGCTCCTATTGACTTTTTTCTGGAAATGAATTAAGTGAGAAAATTTTCTCTGATGCAACTGAAGCACTTTATTCACTCTGGATTCTCATGGGTAAATGCAAGTGAGTTGTGACATATTTTCTGAGCCACCCAAGTTGTAGTGTTTGTTAGCATTTAAGGAAAAAGATGAGTTGAGGAACAAAATTCCTTTAATCTGTCCTCAACTTCTTTAGCAACACAAGCCTCACAGCCAACACACTGATGTGAGATGCACAGAGCATCTTCCTCTCCATGTAACTTTTTTTTGTTTTCTACTGTTCCTCCAATACATATATAATACAATGAAAACATAGACCATGGTGATTAACAAGAGATACAAACTTATGTCTTTTAAGGTGGAGTGGTGGGTCAGAGACCTATGTACATGGTTCATGTGAGAAAGAAGAAAGAGCAATTCTTGACAAGCATTTACAAACTGATCTTCAGGGGGTGACTGGGTGGCTCAGTGGGTTAAGCCTCTGCCTTCAGCTCAGGTGATCTCAGGGTCCTGGGATCGAGCCCCATGTGGGGCTCCCAACTCAGCAGGGAATCTGCTTCTCCTTCTCCCTCTGCTCCTCCCTCTATTCTGTCTTTCTCTCAAATAAAAATATTTAGGATAAAAAAAAGAAAGAGAGAAATCAGAAGTTTCTAGATTATTGCTCAACCCAAACAAAAATATTAAAATAAATTGGAGGCTAAGGAATATAGTTGTCATTCCTAACAAGGGTTTAAATTCTTCATTCTCTAATTGCATAAGTAAATGTCCAAAAGTTCAATAAATATGGTACATTTATACTAATATGATGCTCATTGAATTTCTTTTCCATACTTACGTTTCATGTTATATTTTATTTGAATTTTATTGAACAAAATTATAAATTCCATGAATTTAAACCTCATGCTTAACAGACAAGCAAAGTTACTTAGCTTGCCCAACATGCCAGATTTAATTAGTCAAAACTAACTTTCCTGATGGAATAAAAACACTAAATAACTTTCTAGAATATTAGTTTTCCTTAAAGCCCTCTCTTGAGGTTGTTATTAGTAACCACAGCATTAAAAGCTTGAAAGTAAAATGATAAGGTCGTAAGTGGTGAATTTGGATTGTGATCATAGATTTCAAGGATAAGTACAGCCATTTAATTGCCAACAAAATAGATTTGTAGAAGTCATTAAGGTTTTGTGGCAAGATATAAACAACCCGTGTCTCCTTATTTACTTCCCCATATAAAATTTGATTATTATTGGGGTTTAAAATGCGTCAAATCAATTACCTTGTCCTTTCCTCTAGATTCTGAGCAAACTGATAACTATACAGAGGAAACACTGAGATCAAAATGTCAACCATAGGGCACCTGGGTGGCTCAGTGGGTTAAGCCTCTGCCTTTGGCTCAGGTCATGATCCCAGGGTCCTGGAATCGAGCCCCGCATCGGGCTCTCTGCTCAGCAGGGAGCCTGCTTCCCCCTCTCTCTCTGCCTGCCTCTCTGCCTACTTGTGATCTTTCTCTCTCTGTGAAATAAATAAATAAATAAAATCTTTAAAAACAAAATACCAACCTTATTACTGGTAAAGCTGGACCAGAAAAGGCAATTTGGATACAAGACCTGAAACTGGGTGCCTGGGTGGCTCAGTCAGTTAAGAGTCTGCCTTCAGCTTAGATCATGATCCTAGGGTCCTGGGATGGGTCCTGGTCAGACTCCCTACTCAACCAGGAGCCCATTTCTTTCTTTGCCTGCTACTCCTCTTGCTTATACATGGTACCCCTCTCTCTCTCTCTCTCTGTCAAATAAATAAAAATTTTTTTAAAAGACCCCTAACTATGCCTCCCCAAATTTATCCTTACCCAGTCTCAGGCATCAGTGGGTCATAGAAGTCCTGTTCCAGGGAGCTTCTCACCAGAAGGAAGAAGAGAGAACACACAGACCACTGGAAGGCAGGATGATCCTAGAGAAAAGGCAAGATGCAAGCCAATGCTCATGCATTGATATTTTCCCCACACTTCCTTTTGTGGGGAGACAGGATACAAGTAGGCTCCAAAATATTTAATAAAATAAATATAACTCAATATTTATTCACCACTTCTTTTGAGGAATGAAACTGAAGACACTTCATGGAAGCACAAGACTAATAAAATAGGGTACCCTTTTATCAGCTGGAGTCATAGCAAGAATCCAATGGCATACTTCAAATGGAGGACTGGCGGGTTGAATGCACCAGCTGCTCGCAACGTTGTGGACGGCACTATAGGAAAATGACAAAAGACCGTGACACTCCCCAAAGCTAGAAACTGCTTGTTGCATGCCCTTCTCTAAAGCCTAAAGGGCAAAAGGAAGAGGGGGAAGAAGTGGTTACCAGAACAAGGCAAAAGCTGTGGGTATAGGAGAGAGGAACAAAGCAACTGCCAGACGATGGTCAGACAGAGAGGGAACCAGAAAAACAAACTCCCCAAACTCTCTTTCTCTCCTCCATGTGCCCCCCCACCCTCCCCAAGGAGAGCATGGTTGATGCAGTCCAGAGACATCAGTCTTCCAGAATACAGGGCAGAGTGGAAAGCAGTAGAATGTATATCTGGAGTGTGAGAGAATATCAACACAGCTCCTAACCTATGTGAATACTACCTGCAAAAGGGAACTGAAGCTGTAATGCCTACATAACATCATAGCAACCTGTCTTCAGCACTTTGGTACTTCAGTATTCGACCTGTCTTCAGTACTTCAGTACTCGACCTGTCTTCAGCACTTCAGTACTTCAGCATTGACCCTGTCTTCAGTACTTCAGTACTCAACCTGTCTTCAGTACTTATCAAGGGAAAACGTTTATTGGGTCTTTAGATTCCAATGAGGGGACTGATGAGATTAATCACAAAAAAAGCACTGTATTAACAGGTTATTTTAATTATCAAAATATGATTGATATTTCTGATAAATTTTTAACATCATCAAACATAAGAGATCTTCATATATCATATCCATAAACATTTATAAAAAATTCATGAGACAGTCATAGAGGTATTTCAGTGCAAATGAAACTATATAAAAGTAGTATGGGCATAAGTTTCTAATCCACATATAAGCGTGTAAAGACAAAGAGTTTCTTCTAGCTGAAGAAGATCATAGTGGTCCAGGACACCCTCAAACACATGGAATTGCCTTCCATATTTGAGGTCACTTTGACCCAGCTCAGTTTTCTTCTCAAGGGATGTCAAGTCCACTTAGAAATAACACTACTTAGGCTTGGATCCCACTTTTTTATTTCAGCACTCCAGAAATACTTAGCTAAAAGCTAGACTTCTGCCAATATTTTACTAACATTTTTCAACAGCTAAAAATTTCCTTTTTAGGTGATTCACTGTTTAAAAAACATCAAAAGAAGAAAACAAAATTTCCCCCCTAACAGATTAAGAATAACAAGGGATCTAATTTTTCTTTCTTTAGGTGAAGTCTAAACAAACATAAATTCCCAGGGAAGCATAGATCATTCCCACCCTTTACCCTCATAGCCATACTCTATCTCATGAATCACCAAAACATCAACGGAAGCAGCAGCTGAATGATCCGCTATATCTCTTTCTGTGATCCCCTGGTGGTTTCAGCCTGTGTACCATTTGTTTTCTTTGTGGTCCTTGTCTAAAAGAACAATGCAGGATATATTCATTTTGGAACAATGTCTGAGTTGTGCTTCTAGAAGTTCTTAATTCAGTGATCATCTAATTTTTTGAGGCACTATATATTTTTTCAATCTCTAAAGGGACATCAAGTATGGTATGAAGTGATCCACAAGTAAATTTGAGTTGAGAATTTCACATCCCAGCTTGAAATAAAAGCAATGACAACAAATGCCTATGGTCTTAAAGCCAAAGTCGGCGGGGAAGGCGAGGGCCTGGGTGGCTCAGTGGGTTAAAGCCTCTGCCTTTGGCTTGGGTCATGATTCCAGGGTCCTTGGATCAAGCCCCGCATCGGGCTCTCTGCTCAGCAGGGAGCCTGCTTCCTCCTCTCCCTCTGCCTGCCTCTTCGTCTACTTGTAATCTCCGTCTGTCAAATAAATAAATAAAATCTTAAAAAAAAAAAAAGCCAAAGTCAAAAATCACTGTGGTTCATTCAATAAACTTTTACTGTTTCTGCAGTATTCTAGGCAGAGTTCCATTTGCAGAAAATTAAGAGGAAGGAGAATAGATAGGAAAAGACCCAACCTACCAGGAGATACAAACTTGTATAGATAATTAGAATACACTGGGTTGAACTCCAGGAGTAGACCTACCTACTTTCAATACCTCATTTCTTTTTTAATAAGATACTCTTGATTTCAATTGTAATACTAATGTGATCAACTAAAAAATGTTCAAGTTTCTGGACTCCCCTGCATTCAATATGGTTCTGCCAACAAGATAAAGTTATAAATCCATGAAGAAGTTACTGCTTCCTAAATAAGAAGTCAAAATATCTCTACAAACACAACTTAGTTCCTTGCCCCTTTGCCCATCTCTCTCTCCTTCTCAAGAAAAGATGATACCAGAGAGTGTAGCAGCTGTCATGCAACTAGAGACAATAAGCCTGAGGACAAAATCCTACTGAGGACAAAATCCTGGGGACAAAAATGCAAGGATGGCAGAGTAGAAATACGGAAAATCCTCGAGTAACCCTGAGTGGCTTCCCTCAAGAAGACCTGTTATACAAGACAAACTGCAACCTGCTTAAACCATGTTGAACAGTGGCAGAATATGCCAGAAGAATGCCTCGTCCTATTAAACACAAAAGGGGAAGCAAAGAGAACTTCTCACAAGACACACTGGCATTTGAAATTTGAGTATCAGCTAGGCAGAAGGAAGGCAGAGACAATAGAGTCTAGGGATGAAGGGAAACTGGAATCCAAATGCATGAGTTTATGACAAGTTTTGCAAGGTACCTACACTTGGGTATATTTAACCACTCTATACCTCAGTTTCCTCATTTGTGGGAGAAAGGGTAATTATTTTATCTACTTTATAGCACAGTTTTAATTATAAAACAGTTATCACTGATGACACTATGAAACAATACTGGGCACATCATCAGCAGACACATGAGAAGATACTCAACATCACTGATCACCAGGGAAATGCAAGTCAAAACTACAATGAGGTATCACTCATAGCTGTCAGAATGGCTAAAATCAAAGATACAAGAAACAAGTGTTGGTGAGCATGTGGAGAAAAAGGAAGCCTCTTCCATATAGGCTGTGGGAAACAGTATGGATGTTCCCTCAAAAAGTTAAAAATAGAACTATCTTGCAATCCAGTAATAGCACTACTGGGTATTTATCCCCAAAACACAAAAACACTAATACAAGAGATAGATGAACGCTTATGCTTATTGCAACATCCTTAACAAAAGCCAAACTATGGAAGCAGCCCAAGTGTTCACTGATTGATGACTGAATAAAGAAGATGATTGATTTATGGAGAGATAGATAGATAGATATACAGTGGTATGTTATACAGCCATAAAAAAGGATGAAGTCTTGCCATTTTTAACAACGTGGATGGAGCTAAGAGAATATAATGCTAAGTGAAATAAGTCAGTCAGAGAGAGACAGATGCCATCTGATTTCACTCGTATGGAATGTAAGAAATGAAATAACAAGGAAAGGGGGGAAAAGAGAGAAAGACACACCAAGAAACAGACTCTATAGAGAACAAACTGAGTGTTACCAGACAGGAGGTGGGTGGGGTGCCGAGTGAAGTAGGTGATGGGGATTAAGGAGTGTATTTATCATGATGAGCACGTAATGTATGGAATTGTTGAATCATATGGTACATTTAAAACTGATATAACACTGTATGTTAACTCTACTGGAATTAAACTTAAAAATTTAATAAATAACTACTGGGCATATAATATGGCAGGTGCATATGGAAATAGGGGGGACCAGGCTGCTGTCCTCCTAACTGAAAATCCAAGAGCAGTTGTACATTGTGCATACTGGCTATTATCAAATACTTTCTATATAGATCGGTATTATCAGTTAATTCACTCAGGATTAAGAAGGGCTGATCCAAAAAAATGTACTTTTCTTGAGATTGGACTGAGCAAGATGAAAATTTTTGCAGCCATCAGATATGGACCATAGATGGATGCCTGAAGAAACCTGCTTTTCCATTTGACGATTATCTATCATCTACATGTAGCTTTCCTCTCTGTCACCTCTATTCTATGACATTTCCTGTTAGATTGATCACTCCATATTCATTTACTTCCTCTACCTAACCAAAAGTTTTTCTAACTCACCCTAACTTCTGATTTCTTCCTGAAAACAGTCCCGAGTTCCTATGACTTTGTTTTAAAATGGACCCAGGATTTTGTTTTTATTCAGGTGTGATGAGGCCAACAGATCAGGAGACAATAATCATCAAAAGTATTTTTCACAATT
This sequence comes from Taxidea taxus jeffersonii, assembly GCA_003697995.1. NCBI lineage: Eukaryota > Metazoa > Chordata > Mammalia > Carnivora > Mustelidae > Taxidea > Taxidea taxus. The sequence continues at coordinate 448,912 of ML106006.1, read as the reverse complement.
CCCAACAGAATGGAGCACACCACACCATGCAGGGTCGGATGGGAGAAACATCAGGGTCAGTTGAGTGGTAGAAAGAATAAGGGGAAATCATGGGCAAAAGTTTTTATCGTGGTTTTGTGGGAAGGGTTGGGTTTACCCTTAAACAGTTTAGGATTGCAGAATCTAAATAATTTCTATGGGCTCCAGGCTCTAGAGGCTGTCCCTAATGCTCTGGTACTGGGCCCTGGGATGATTAGAGCACAGGAATTTTGCCTCCTGAAGTGGAGAAGACCAGGGAGCTGGTTCAGAATATGGGCTCTGGATTGGTTGGTTTGCATGTCCTGGGCATGCTCATATACAAGTCATTAACTACCTCTAGGATTTAGCTAGACCTGGGAGGGGCATTCTCTTCCTGGTCAGTGAGGTCCCCAAAATATCAAAGTCTCATGGGATACAAAAAATAAAAACATGATTGATACAGTCTTGGGCTCCAGTTTTGTGTTTGTTGATTTACAGTATTTCAATTATATGTTAAATTCTCTTCTGTGCCATGTAAATGTTTAATTCTAATACTCTTACAAATAAATAAGCCACTCACGGTTAAAAACTTTTTTTTTAAACAAAATTACACAAATATTCAGATTGTTTTGTCTGGACTGTTCTGGGGTCTATATGTTCCAGGTAATTTTTATGGCTTTAGACTGTGAAGAGGCAGGCATAGTCCGTTAAGTTTCTGAATAAGAGATACTTTCCAGTTTGTATTCAAACAAGATTCAGTGTAGTGCCTCTACAATTACTACAATTAGTCTAACATGTGTAATTATTCTGTATCATACACACACCCAAATACCGATCATCTCAGCGCCTTGCTCCAAATAACTGCCTCTTATTTTAGAAACCATACTGTATTTGGGGGAGGTAGGGAAAAGAGTATAGCAAATCCTAGTGGGCAATATAAGTGCTTTTTTTTTCAATAAAGTGTCATTTTTTTTTTCAGATGTCTTTTAGTCTCCACATTCTCCAGACTTGCAAACGCCCTGTGTATGGGAAACCTGTCTGCCTTATGTTCATCCCTAGTATATAACCCAAGGCTGGCACATAACAGAAGCTCAATAAATATTTGTCAGAAGAATGAATAGTGAAGAAATTTCTGTAGATAATGAATAAATTAGTGTAACATAAAGTAATGTAAATATAAACACGAGCATATTTCCTGCCTGTGAGGAAGAAATCTCTCTGGAATTCTATTGAACTAAATTGTGAAAGTTCACTTCTCTATTTCCTACAGGTACAGGAAGACATGTCAAGAACAGTCACATTAACCAATATAGTATTCTATGAATCACTGGCCGTAAATTTCTTCTACCCAAACTCTAAAAACTCCCAAATTCCAAACTCATGTTAATTTGACCTTGCATTTGTAGAACTCAGTAGAATTTAAAAGCCCTGTTAATGCATGATCTCATTTGATCTTCTCAACCACCTTGAAAGGTAATTAGGACAAGCCCATCAGCCCAGGTACTTACACAATCCTGAGCTCTAGAGATTTTGAACCTAAAAAAAAAAAAAAAAGAAAGAAAGAAAAAATATTCATCTTCGAGTGAGTGGAAATTGGGCCCTTCATTAGGCTACTGCACTCAGAAATCTTAAAAACAGAAGAGGCAGCTCAAATTATTCTTCCCACATTTTTGATGTGGGAAGATGTCGGCTCTAAAGTTTAAATTATATACCCAAACAGCCAGTAAGCACCAGACCAGTGACTAAAGTTTAAAAATTATCTTCTTTTTTTTCAATCTCCTTGGTCGAAAGTGATCTGTTAGAGTTATTAAACCAGTAATAAAATCACTGACCTTAAGTTCCTTGAAGTCATTGCTTTAAGTATTTAGCATTTTGTGCCTTCATTCTCTGTGTCTCTCTCAGCTTAGGGGATTCCTTATAGGCCCATGCCCTCAGTTTTTCTCTACTTTCCCTAATTTGTGAAAATCAATCTAATAAACTCATTCACTGGCTCTCCAGCGATTAAAACCTTTTGTAGCATTTTGCTAATTTCTCGAGCATGAACACTCCCTATGTGGTCAATTTCAGGATAGATGTTTGTAACAGTAAGATTACAGAATTCCTGACAATATAACACTTAGTGACTAAATCAGTGATGAAGATTATTTATTACCCTTCTAAAAGGCATTGATATTTACTATGGCAATGCTACTCCCCAGAGTAGGGAGCGTGATCACATCACCTGGAAGATGGTCAGAAACATAAATTCTTGGGCCCCACTTCAAACCAGAATCAGAAACTCTGACTGGGGGGCTCAGGAATCTCTAGTTTTACAAGCATTCAGATTATTCTTGTGCATACGAGAGTTTGAGAAATATTTTATTCATTTGCTAGGGCTGCCATAGCACGGTATATCCTGGATTAGACAGCTTAAAAAACAGAAATCTATTTCCTCACAGATCTGGAAGCTAGAAGGCCATGATACTGATATCAGCAAGCTTGGTTTCATTCAGACATCTCTTTCCTTGGCCGTCTTCTCCTTTCATCTTCACAAGTGTCTTTTCTCAGAGTCCATCTGAACCCTATTGTCTTTTTGTAAGGAGAATAATCATGTTGGATTAGGGTTTACAACCAATGACCTCACTGAACTTTAATTACTCCCCACATTGAGAGATACTGGGGCTTAGTACTTCAACATATGAATCTGGGAGGGATGGAATTCAATCCATAGAAGTGTCCAATAAATATTTGTTATAATATTTGTTTCAATAAGTAAATGAATGAATAGCATTAAGGCAGGAGAGAGATACAGAACCAATTTATTTAAAGGCAAGGACCCACAGTACTAATCTAATTAGTCCTGACTATGGGCTCCATCTACTTAGTTAGCAGGCAGATGACAGTAGTTGTTTTCAAAAGCACTTAGTAGCGACCCCTGGGTGGTGCGATTGCTTGGGTGTCAGACACTTGGTTTCAACTGGTCATGATGCGGGGGTTGTGGGATCAAGCTCTGTGCTCAGCGTGGAGCCTGCTTAGGACTCTCTCCCTCTGACCCTCCCCACCTCTCTCTCTCTCTCTCTCAAATAAATAAATCTTTTTTTAAAGAAGCACCCAGTGGTTACATGAAAAAAAATTGCACCATTAAGTGGTCTTTGTTTTTATTAACTAATCTGTTCACTATTCTTATGAAGTGTAGAGCTGGTTACACCACTTTGGATACTTGGGCGGGGAAGATCTAACTGATTCTTGTCATCATTTTAGTGCTCAAATTCAGTAAGACAAGGAAAGCCAGTTGCTTTACAAAATTGGAAGCCAAGAGGACTTCCTTTCATACAGTCAGGCATTAAGAACTGTCTCCCAAGACCCACGTAAACCAGATACACAAATACATAAAATGAAAGTGGGACAACAATACACATTCTTTCTTTTTGGATGTAATGAAGTCAGCTATTTGGGGTTATTCAATTACACTCCAATTTTGGAATATTTACAAATGTCATTTCATCAAAATCATTAAAATGTGTTCAGCAGGGGCATTTGGGGTACTTTATTTTAAAAGAAACAGTGATGAAACAATGCTTATACATAGCATCACATTAATCTCCATCTATACCATCTCACATTCTAAAATTGTTCATGATAAAATTATATTCTTGAATGTCTCCAGCATATTCCTCAAAATTGTTGTTGTGAACATATATTAAATCTTTGCATGTGGAAAACCATTCTAAGTCTTGCTGCCATTCATGCGAATATGTTCATATTTTATACATGAGAAGGGCAAATGTAAAAAGAATCATTTATCTCAAAAATTAAGGTAAAGTAACAAATATCACTCTGTGATTCCAAAATTTGTCAGATGGCTTCAAAGAGAAAAAAAAATAACACATCATCATTAGCAAACTCCCTAGGCAGAAGCTCTGACATATCGCCTTTGATTAAATCTAACATATCAACATGTTTTTTTGTAACTAGATCTGACAGATAGTTCCCATGACATATCAACCCAAAAACTATTCAAATACTGCTTCCAGTGCAACTTGCTTTCCTGAATTTAGGGCACCAATTTTCTCAAACAAGTAGGATAAAGGGTTTTTTGATTCTCCCTAGGAATTCCTGGGGAAAAAAAAAAGAACTATAACATCCCAAAAGTGGAAGGGACATTGGTGTTCACATAATTCAGTTTTCCAAATAACTGGAATTATCCCTGACAAGCTGCCTTCAGTCTTTGCTTATGCCTTTCCTACAACAATGTGCCTACTGCCTTTGCAGGATCCCACTGGCCCTCTTCTAGCACTAAGTTGCTGACTCTCAAAAATTCTAAGTCAGATGCTTGAACTCCACTTTCAGAAACCTTTTATTTCTTCTCTTCTGAATTAGAAAAAAAAAAAATCACCAAATACTCTTCAAATAACTTTTTAATGCCTCTTTACCCTCAGCATAGAAACATATTTATGATGTAATCACTAAAAATTTTATATTAAAAAATAAGCTAAAATAACCCTTGCCTTGAACCTATGCTTTCTCAGGCCATTGTCTTACCTTTCGTCTTCCATAATATTGAATTTCTGGAAAAGTTTTACTTTCTTACTTTCCACTAACTTTGGAAGCAATTGGGCTTCCTTACAACATCACTAAAACCATTACTCTCAGTCCTTATCATTGTACATTCCTAAAATACCTGAATACTACTGATTGCTCATTTCTTTGAAAAATTCCCTCTCATGTTTTCTCTGACACTATTCTTTATCTATCCTCAACTATGTCCATGGTCAATCCATTGTGTTATTTTTCTTGGATTTACCTTGCTTGCTCACTCCTTTATAATTCCTGAGTTTTTCTCTTCTGTCTTCTTATTTTTAATCCAAAAAGAAAATGCCTTTCAAGATGCCTGTGGAACCCCCCCTCCGCCAAATTATATCCAAAATGTTGTATCTGTATGTGTGGGTGTAGTCTAGGACTAAGAGTACTTAGTGAGGGCTCAAAGGCTTCTTAAAGTTCTACAGTGTCCCCTGCATAAGCACATCCTCTCCTAGGACATCAGCTGTCTCTTGTACACACCACTGGGCAGCTCCACAGATATTCTGAAATACCTCAAACACAACAATACAAGAGCAAATCACCATTTTACCACCACTACTAAATTTGTCTTTCATATCTTATCCTCTATCTTTATAAATTCCAACACTATTCATTCAATTGTCCAAAATATAAACCAAAAACTAATTCATACAACAACTTCTACTCTCCAAAGTACTATTGGTGGTAAAATCCTCTCAATGTTACCCCTCCAACAGTTTCAGAATTGTTCTCCTCTCCTCTATAAGCTGCATTAGATTGGGATACCATCATTTCTTAACCCAAGTGGTCTAACAAATACCTAACTGGTCTTCCTTTTCCAAAAATTTCTTTTCTATAGTCCATTTCTATACTTCTGCTGAGTATTTTATGCCAAAGTCCAAATTAGCTATTTAAATTCCTTTTATAACTCACAACTACCTTCAGGGTAAAATCTATAGGTCTTAGAATAGTACGCAATGCTTTTCATTGCTTCCACCTGAATGTCCAGCTCACCAATTGCCTTTCTCATCTTCTTACCTCTTGCATTCCTCCTTCTGGTGTCCCCTTCCCTCCCATGTTCCCTGCTACCCTTTCCATACCCAGTTGTATAGCTAATTCATACATGTTCTTCAAAACTCAGCTCTGATATAATATCAATTCTTATATTCATTCATTCAGCAAATGTCTCTTAAGAGTAATCTCTTTTCGGGACGCCTGGGTGGCTCAGTTGGTTAAGCGGCTGCCTTCAGCTCAGGTCATGATCTCAGCGTCCTGGGATCGAGTCCCACATTGGGCTCCTTGCTCGGCAGGGAGCCTGCTTCTCCCTCTGCCTCTGCCTGCCTCTCTGTCTGCCTGTGCTCGCTGTCTCTCTCTCTCTCTCTAACTAATAAATGAATAAAATCTTAAAAAAAAAAAAATTTAAAAAAAAAAGAGTAATCTCTTTTCCTCAACATTATGTAGATGATGAAGACGTAGAATTAATAAGATAGACATAAGCCCTGCCTCCTCTAACTTACCCTCTATTTAGAAAAGGATTCATACCAATAAAATTAAACCAGTAAGTGCATAACTAGTTGTTTTATTAGAACTATAATAGCTGGTTTTATAAGTAAATATAAATTATGTGAAGAAAATGAATATGGTTCTGACCTAGACTATGGTATCAGGGGAAATTTTTCTACAGAAGTCATACATAAGCTGAGACATGAAAGATTTATGGGTATTCCTGGGTGAAGGAGTGAAAAGATTCCAGGAAGGGAACAGCATGTGCACTGTGCATAGATCTTGAAGCAAAAATGTTCATGTTGTTGGAGGAAATGAAAGAGGACCAGTATGGCTGTAATCCAGGGTATAAGATAGAGCAACACAAATTGAACCTAGAGATATAGGAAGGACCAGATTATACTGAGAACTTTGGGATCTTATTAATGTTTTAAGTCTTATTGTAAGAATATTAGGTAGCCCCAAAAGGGTTTTAAATAGGCAAGTGACATGATTAGATATCCCTTTTTATCACTCTGACTTCTGTTCACAGAATGGATGGGCTAAGTGGAAACAGTAGATGCAAAGGGAGCTTTAAGGAAATTAGTGCAATAGTTCAAGCAAGGTGTGATGGTGCCTTAAACTAAAATAGAAATGTTGCAATTTAGAAAATAGAAAAATATGAATTTTTTTGGAAAGTAAAACTAATAGGATTTGATGAAGGATTCATATGGCAGTTAAAGAAGAAGGATATTAAGGGTGACACCAATGTCTCTAGTTTGTACAACTAGGAGGATAATTATGCCATTAATGGATAGAGGCAACACTGAAAGAGGAGCAAGTTCCAGGGTACAGTCCTTAGTACGGTTTCCATTGCGTTAAGCTTGAAGGTCACATTAATCCTGGAGGCAACGTTATGTAAGCGAACCTGGAGGGCAAATATGAGTCAATATATAAGTGGTAATTAAATTCAGAGATGTCATCATCTCAGAATATTAAATTATTAATAATAAGATTAATAATAATATCTAACATCCATCAAGAATTTGCTACATGCCTATCACTTTCTTAATGGCTTAGCAGCTATTAATTCATTAAAACCTCACAAGAGCCGGTTGGTAGGTGGGACTATTATCCACATTTTACAGATGAGAAATGCGAGGCTCAGACAAATTGGGTGAATTGATTCAAGTCAAAGAATGAGTTAAGTGACAGACTATGGATTCAAACGCAGGCAATGTCAGCTATTTAGGTGGGCAAGATGGTGGAAAGAAACTCCAAGACCTCTTTCCCCAACAGAAGACTAACTTAACAATGATATATGGAACCAAATACCCTTGCAAGAAGCCCAGAATCTAGTTAAGCTTCAGTAGCAGGAAAAGATCAAAACCAAGAACAGCAACACTGAAATGGGTAAGAAGGGCAATTTCACTTTACTCACATTCGCCCCTTCCCCAAGCCAGCACGTCTCAGAACTGAAAGTGAAGCTGCAGCTGGCATTGTTCTGATCAATAAGAAGGAGGGACTGAAGCACAGGTTTCTCCCCCAGGAGGGAGAGAGAAGAGTGAAGATGCTTCCAAAATCCCATCCTTTACATGTACCACCTGAAGGACTGCCATTGTCTCCCCTCACTCAGGGCGCTGACACAACAGGCAGCAAAGTTGCAGGATATGAACTCAATGTCCAAAAATCCCTTGTTTTTCTGTATACTAACAACAAACTACCCAGAAAAGCAAATTAAGAAAACAATATCATTTATACTAGCACCCAAAAGAATAAAATATTGGGAATAAATTTAACCAAAGATGTGAGAATTACACACTGAAAATTATAAAATATTGATGAAAGAAATTAAAGAAGACTATTTAATAAAAAGAAAGACATCCCCGTTCGTGAATTGGAAGACTTAATATTGTTAAAAACTCCATACTTCCCAAAGCAATATAATCCTTACCAAAATCTCAATGGATTTTTTTTCACAGAAATAGAAAAAGAATTCTTAAATTCATATGGAGACACAAAAGACTCCAAATAACTAAAACAATCTAAAGCAACAAGAGCAAAGATGGAGGCCTTGCATTTCCTGATTTCAAAAACAGATTACAAATCTACAGGGATGAAAACAGTACAATACTGGTGTAAAAACAGAAATAAAGACCAATGAAACAGAATAGAGAGTCCAGAAATAAATTCATAATACACAGCATATACAGTAGAGTGATCTTCAACAAGGGTACCAGGAACATACAACAGGGAAAGGATAGTCATTTCAACAAACTCATGTTGGAAAAACTAGATATCCACATACAAAAAGAATGAAACTGGACTATTATCTGACACCATAGACAAAACTAACTTTAAAAATGGACCCAAGACTTCTAAAAGAAAACATAGGGGAAAATCTTCATGATGCTGCTCTTGGCAATGATTTCTTGGATATGATGCCAAAAACATAAGCAAAAAAAAAAAAAAAAAACAAAAAAAAAAAAACAAAAAAAAACCACATAGAAAAGTGGGATCAAACTAAAAAGCTTCTGCACAGTAAAGGAAATAATCAATAGAATAAAAAGGCAATCTATAGAATGAAAAATATTTAAAAACCATAAACTTGGTACAAAGTTAATATTTTAAATATTTAAAGAACTCCTACAAATTAATTGCAAAAAAGTAATAATAACTCAATTACAAAATGAGTGAAGGACTTTAATAGACATGTCTGTAAAGAAGACATAAAATGGCCAACAGGTATATGAAAAGATGCTCAACATTATTAATCATCAGGGAAATGCAAATCATAACCACAGTGAGATATTACCTCATACCTGTTGGGGTGGCTATTATCAGAAAAAAATAGTAATAATAATTTAAGTGTTGGCAATGATATAAAGAAATGGCAACCCTTGTACAATGTTGGTAGGGATATAAAATGGTGCAGCCATGATTGAAAACAGTATGGAGGTTCCCAAAAAATTATAAATATACCTACATTGAGGCACTGGGTGTCTCAGTGGGTTAAAGCCTCTGCCTTCAGCTCGGGTCATGATCCCAGGGTCCTGGGATCGAGTCTTGCATCGGGCTCTCTGCTCAGTGGGGAGCCTGCTTCCTCCTCTCTCTCTGCCTGTCTCTCTGCCTACTTGTGATCTCTCTCTGTCAAATAAATAAATAAAATATTTTTTAAAAATAAAAATATATCTACCTTATGATCCAGGAATCCCACTTCTGAGTTGACAGCCAAAAGAACTGAAATCAAGATCTTAAAGAAATATTTGCATTCCCAGTTAGTTTCAGCATTACTCACAGTATTCAAGATACAGCAACAGCCTAAAGATCCACTGATGAATGAATGAATAATGAAAAATGGTAGATACATCTAGCAGAATACTATTAAACCTTAAAAAAGAAGGAAAATCTGTCATAGGCAGCATACAGATAAACCTGGAGGACATTACTGCTGAGTGAAATAAGCCAATCTCAGAAGGAAGAATGCTGCATAATTTACTTATACAAGGTATTTAAAATAGCCAAACTCCTAGAAACAGAATAACATGGTCGTTGCTAGAGAGGAGAGGAGAGAGAAATGGGAAGCTACTGCTCAATGTGTAGAGTCCCGGCCATGCAAGATAAGTAAGTTCTAGAGATCTACTGTACAACTATTTTATGTAGTACTCTCCAGGCACTGAATTTGTGATCAAATTAAACCTCTTAAGTCTTTTTCAGGCAAATTATTGGCAAACAGTATGTCACGCTCTTGTATTTATCCAATCATAGATTTAACCCCTGAAAACAATGTTAGGATTGCAACAGTTAAATTTCATGGCCCCGCTTTTGCCCTGCTGCCAAATTACCAAGTTCACTTTGAATCTTCATGACTGTTGGCATTAAAGGGGATCCAATCCATGTGCCCCTATTTACCCCTCTCCATTCTGACCCAACGGAGGAATGAGATTTGGAAAACTAATGCAGATGGTAGATTAAAATACCACTTTGACTTATGATAAATTATTGTGAATGTAATTTAAGTATAAAGCAGCAATGGCATCATGATATTGCATTCCAGAATGACATGGCGAGCCACCATTCTAGGCAGGTCTCCATAAAGGCATCTGCCCCTGTAAAGTTTCCAGAATGGCAAAGCAGAGTGGAATGCATCCTTCCAAAGTCATCTGAGCTGCTAACTGGAAAGGGAGGAAATGGTGGGGCTCCTCCCATCCAGATTCTTTCCCAAACTCAGCAATCTTCACAAAAAGGACTAAGGGGTAAACAAAAAATAAAGCAAAGACTGATGCAAAATCTGATGCCTCTTTCCAAAAAATAAAAGACATGCCAATGTAAAAATAAGTAATATTTATCCAAAAATGGATAACTGATAACACTTGCTTAGTTTGTCCTACAGGATTGCTGTGATGATTAAATGAGAAAATGAAAGCCAAAATTCTTTGGAAAAGATAGGACACTGTTGGCTCATAATATAGATTTATCTCATTTATACTCAAGCAATCCCAAGTTTGAGTCCCACCTCTGCAGGCAAATAACTGTGGGACATTGAGCAAGCTGTTAAACTCCTCAAGTCACTCGTCTCTAAAATAATATTAATCTTGGAGTTTTTGAGACATTAAAAAATGATATGTGTGAAATTTGACACAGGATGCTTTTATTTTTCTGCTTTTCATGTATTAACAGGTTTAACATTCCAACTATTTTGTAAATGCCTAGAAATTATAAATATACACAGATCTTTCCTTTATCTGACTCAAACACACAAAGGATACCAAACCAACATTAGGTCCAATTAGTCTAAACCCATTTTCCCAAACTGGTACTCTTCCTTTGCCTCTCTGCCCTTTTCCCTTGCTTATTAGTGCATTCTCTGACAAAGAAAAGGTAAAGAAATTTTCAGACCTCAAAGACAAAAGGTTATTTTAAAGGTTAACCAATCAATAATAGGTTGAAGTGCACTTACTGCAAATTTATTCTCAGCTCTTTGGAAGAAAGATCTGTATACATACCCACAGCTGATGTGAAGAGAACCAGATCAGCCATGCAACCCTACAGGGGCTGCTGGCAACTGTTGGCCAGATTTTCTGCCAGGTAAATGAGCTCATTGCTGACTTGTGGAACCATGATGAGAGTGTCCCTACAGTGTCAGGAGCACACACTTCCATATGGATAATTTTAAACACTCAATGGGAACATAGGTTCTCAAATTTAACTAAAGTTTAAGATTCTAGGAATCATAGTCCAAATTTACCCTGTACTCCCAAGTATGATGTAGAGTTACAAGTAATTTACATGTGGGATTAGCTCTACTAAATGTGGGATTAAAATATTATGTCATAAAGTTTCAAAGATAAACTTTTAAAATAATTTTGCTTGAAGTAATGCTATGATGTGGAAGAAATAGATAAAATTTAAAAATTGTGCCTAAAATAGATTATTCAATATTTTAAGAGTTGGTTGCACCAGTCCTTCACATGTATTGAAAATGCAAGATTCTAAATTTGTATATTTTACTGGGCCTATTTTTTAAATTAAGAAGACCATGAGATGCCTTTATTTTTGCCTACAGTATAGTTTAAATAAGGTTTGTGGGCTTTTCAGTGGTACAAGTACCCTAGCTGATTGCTTCTATATTCAGGAAATAGTGTATTTAAAGCTGGTCCTTCTGTGGAGACAACTGCTGATAAGCAAAGCTGTTTCCTTGGAAACATCTAAGCAGCATCTGACAGCCTGATGAACACTCGAAATTCACAACAATTGGTCTTGGTAGCCTCTCCCTAGACAAGCTAACTTATGCGGAGGGAGTGGTAAGCTGGGGTGAGAAACCAAATTTGAATATTAATTGGACAGCAAATTTCTCACTGTCAGTTCCTTCAAAGACTCTACTCTGGCTCACTTTATTATCTTAGAATTCATTCTGTGACTGAAACACTGTATTTGAAACTCAATATATAACAAACTTTCAATTTAGGAGATGATTTTTCTGGTTTATACTTTTAAAATATGAATTCCCAGAATAGGTATTGAGGGCTTCATCTACCTTAAATATGTAAGCCAATTAGAGGTCAATCAGGGCTGACCTTGGGCATACTAAAACAGACAGTGTTTTCCACTGCCACTCATCTACCCTGCAGAAAGAATCATAACTCACCCCAAAGCAAGCATTATGCATCAACGTAGTGCTATTGTAAAGAAACAAACAAAAGCATATGCTTAAACATGTTTATCATATGTTTTTACTCATGTAAAACTCTGGGGTACTGTCTAGCCATTTGTTTAACAAGCCCTTCAGAAAATTCTGATGTAAACTAAAATTTGAAAACCACTGTTCTAGCACATGAATTGTGGGATGGTTACACTTGAAGATGGTCCTCGTAGGCTTCTGGGACCATGTCAGACATACTGATGACCCACAATAAACATTATGAAGGTACCAGAATTGCCTTGACAGAGTATTGAAAAAGGGGGTTAGTAGGCTCAGGACAGTGGACAAACAAGAGTACATTATGTGAGACCAGAGAACCTACAAGCTGCATAACCCCAAAGGAATGAGAAAAAATCAAGTTACTCCACTGAATAGGGAATGCATTCATGAGAGAGCACTGGCTGCTGAGAATCTGTAGAAAGTCTGGCCTCTGTAGCCAAGGTCAATGGGAGGTTATGTTGCTATGGAGCTGGGCTCACTACTTACAATGGGGCAATATGGTTGACGGTATTCTGATCCATCAGAGGCCAAGTATTGTATATAATCATCAGAAGCACAATGGATGCAATTACTACAACAAGCATAAGCTAGAATGGCAACAAGGGGCTAATGGACCATTGAGTTCCTAAAAGCAAAATAAGCTGACCAGTCAACAAGGACATAGCTTGACTTATATAAATGAAAATGGTCAAAAGCTAATGAGCAGCTGCCATATGGAAAGGTCATGATCCCTCTTCCATTTCCTGACCTGAGCCAGTGTGCAGTTCCAGAGCCCATCCATTGAAGAGGAATTTGGAACATTAAGGAAGGACCCTACAACACCACAGACGGTACATATGATTAGGATTCCCAAAATCTTTCCCCAAAGCAATATACAGCCACATGCCAGATGAACCAAGCTGGGGAAAGGAAAATAGCCAGTTCTTTCAAGGACTGCTGGATACAAGACCTGTGTGGTGATAACAAGGAAGTTAAAATTACATAATGACCCATCTGTTAAAATGGAAACATGAGGAAGAAGACTATACATGGAGTCTCAGCCCATGCCTACATAACAGTAAGTGCAATAATTCCAAGGTTGCATACTGTTGTCAGATTCCCTAGCCCCTGAGTGCATACCTGGGATGGATGATTGTAGTTGCTGTACAACTTTCCCATAGACCCCCAATCAGCAGAGTGAGATTCATCATGATAGCAATGGCCAAACCCTTGCAATAATCCCCTTTTATCAGTCAAGATAGTAAATCAAAAGCGATATCAAAATTCAGGTGGATTATCAAAGATTAGTACCACTCAAAAATTTTAACCCCTGCATAAACCCAGGAGATCACAGGAGATGGCCAGAGACTACCATAAACTTAACCACGTAGTAACCCTAATTGTAGCTGGTGTGCCAGATGTGATGTCTTCCCTAGAATAGACCATGTGGCCTGTGGCACTTGTATGTGCCAAATGATCTGAAAAATGCATTATTTTCAAATACTGTCAAGAAGGAGAATCAAAAGAAGTTCTTATTCACATCAGTCCATAGCAGTTCACATTCATTCCCCTGCCTCAACTATGGTCTTTCCTCACTGTCCAAATATAATCTGAAGAGAATTCCATCATTCAACCCTAGGCAAAATACAACACTCATCTGCTATAGTGCACCAATACACCTCTCTATTGGCTAAAAAATTGTAATCAAAAAACAATACTTGAGCCCTGAGATCTTGGACAATAACAAACTAATTCAAGAGACATAAATGGGTGAAAGTATTTCAAAAGGACATTTGTGATTGACTCAGCAATATTGGCTGCCCTTCTCTGTGTGAGGATTCTCACGTTAGAGACCTTAGATAAGACAATTTGAGCTACAACTTTTCCAGTGGAAACTTCAAGAGCCAGTAGGGGCTGCCCTAGGTACTCTTTTGCCCTGCCACAGCAACAGGCACTGTTCCAGATAGAAACTTATCCATCCTCTTGGATCCCAGAATGAAGGTGATGTGGACAGACATGATGGACATTGTCCATAATGGACATTGTTACTGCAAGCCAGAGGGATTTTTAGCTTTGTCTCTTATACTGCATAACCTTGCCTCTCTTGGCCAAATCAACGTCCTTCTGTGATGAGGTTGACAAAAAGAATGTTGCTCCCCAAAAGGACTGAAATGAGATACCTACAAGAAAACTTCCCAGCTCTATCCACCATATCATGTGATTAGTTCTGATAAAAATAAGGACTTTCCTATATGCCAACTAAAAAGATGATTGATATAAAATGAATTATAATGTGCCATGAAAGCCCATTGATGTGACAGATGATGTTGCAAAGTCATTACAAACAAAAAGGAACAACATCCTGGAATCTACAAGGAGTAGAGTTGAGGGGAAATATTGTTAGTTCTCCCAAAAACATGACTTGGGGGAAAAGTTGCTTTATCTGGCTGACAAAGAACATATGTCAATACTTTAAAGATTTTTCCATATAATAGGAAACTATGATTCACTAGGCTCCCATAATCTGGTGAAAACAACTCTTAAAACTATCTTATTCTCTATTCTCTTATTATATATTTCCAACATTACTTTCCAAATTAATATCTATAGTTAATGGTGATTATTAGAGAGAGAATGAACCAACACTGAGGAACCAGCAAGAACATTCTGATCACTTGGCAGCCACATCTCATTACTAATTAATGATTAGCATTCTGATCAAAGTAGAGGAAAAGCTTCTTAAAAAATAGTAAAATCCGTTACATATTTGGCTTTTACTCTTTCATTATCTTCAGCCTTCCCAATCTGATTGCAAACAATTTATCATAAAAGGAAAACACTCAAATTTGTGTCTCCAACACTGACAACTTGTCCATGCTCTAGTCCTCCCAAATGTCTTTGATGTCTTGTCAACACCTCAAATACATATAAGCAAATATCAAGTAAGCTAAATAGAATCATCTATCTCCCCACCCAAAGCCCATCCTACTTCCTTCTTTTCCTGTCATTGGCACTAACCAAATAATAATCTTCCTCTCCTCTCCCTCCCTATTTCCTCTTATCCAAAATGGTAACTGCTTCTTTCCCTACCACCCCTCACCACTTTCATCTTGCCTAGATTTTTCACTCCCAAATTCCCAGATATCCTCACCAATTCTATCACCAGTTTCAAAAGTGTTCAGAAGTATATTAATAGTCTCTAACTACATCTCTTTTTATAATACATTAGTCCTTAAAATGAATGCCCTTTTCATACCCAGGGCCGGTACACAAGCATGATTGCTAAGTTTTAGATTTCTTTCCTACCAATCAGACCTTAGGACTCAGATATGCAATACGAAGCCCTGAGCATATATGTGACCTACAGGTCAATTCAAAGAACTTCCACTCTTCTCAGTGGTCTCACCCTGTAAGACTGGAGCTCATCCTAACCTCAGTTCCAGTGAAATGGGTCCTGTTACATTATCAGGGTCTTCTCTTCTCATTTCCTTCCATGGACCTCAGTTCTTTCCCCATCCCTCTGCTATGTATTTAGACATCAGCCAGAATCTCACCATCGCCCTCGCCATATCTGTATTTCATATTGTTAGACCCAGTCCACGTGCTTGGATGCTCTGACAATAGACACCACTTCTAATATCATTTTAAGACTATTGTTTCACCTG
Source organism: Taxidea taxus jeffersonii (assembly GCA_003697995.1). Lineage (NCBI taxonomy): Eukaryota > Metazoa > Chordata > Mammalia > Carnivora > Mustelidae > Taxidea > Taxidea taxus. The sequence continues at coordinate 433,048 of ML106006.1, read as the reverse complement.
ATATTTCTCAAACATCTCCAGTTTTTTACTGTGTTGGTTTTCTATGGCTGCTATAACACTTTATGACAGACTTAGACATTCAAAGCTACATTTGTATACTACCTCACAGGTGTGTTGGTTTCAAGTCCAAGTTGGTTTGATTGGAATTCACAGGCTGAAATCAAAGCTTTGACTGGCTAGACTTATCAGAAAATTTTGGAGAAAACCCAGCGCATTCAGGAATTTAGTAGAATTCAGTTCCTTGAGGTTGTAGGACTAAGGTCCCCATCTCCTTGCTGACTGTTACCTGGAAGCCACCCTTAACCCAGAAGCTCCCTGCATTCTTCCTCACATTGTCCTCTCTCTCTTCTTAGCAGTGGAACAATGATTATCTTTCATACCTTAAATCTCTCTGACTTCCCTTCTACCACATCTCTTGTGTCTCCTTTGCTTGCCTTCATCTTCCATATTTCTCTTCTGTTGATGCACTTGGAAAATCCAGAATAATCTCCCTATCTTGAAGTCCATTGATATGTTCCTTAATTCCATCTATAAACTCCCCTCACAGCAGTGTCTAAACTAGGTGCCAAACAGTGCATAGATTACTGTATGATGGGATAGCCAGGGGATGGGATTCTTGGGGGGACATCTCTAGAATTCTCTCTATCACCAATACTCTCCAGAAACATTGAGCCAGAAAGACTCAGGAGCCGACAACCAAGCACAGTGAGGTTAGAGAGAAAGCAGGAGATGGAAAATAGGGAGATAGGAAAGGTCTTCTCCTGAATGATCCCAGATACCTCCATCCACTCCCTCCCAGAACATTGAAAGTTAGGTTTTGACACCCAGGCAAAGGAATGGAGAATTTCTTTCTGGAGAAACTAACTGGCACAACAAAAAAGACCCACTGATGTTTGAAGGGTCCCCAGTGAACTAGTTATTCCACACCAATCAGGGAATCTACAGGGAAGCTCAACAAGCAACAGCCCTAGCCATGCACTCAGAGTATCCAAACATCTTGTTAAGTCTCTCTGTCAAATATGATCACAAGGATGATAGATATAAAGGAGGGCATGTGTTGTAATGAGCATGGATGTTATACTGCAACTAATGAATCATTGAACACTACATCAAAAACTAATGATGTAAGATATGTTGGCTAACTGAAGATAACAATAAAAAAAGAATATTTTATAGCTGAAACAACATTGAAAAGAAAGAAAGAAAGAAAATCGTATAGTTTTCAGGACCTGGCTCACATCTCTCTTCTCTAATAACCTCCCTGCCCTCCTTAGGTACAAAGAACATCTCCACAAGTACAACCAGAACTCTAATTCCTGTCTGTAGCTCCCTTATGATTTATATCTTTTCACTTCTATCAATGCCATACTCCTCTTTCACTAAGCTGTAAGCTTCTAAATATCTATTTAACTTATTTACTTCAAAAATTTCTCATTCAGTTCTTTGAACAGTAACATCAAGAAACATTTCTTGAATCACATACTGTAAAAAAAAAAATGTCAACCAGGTGCCTTTTATCTTACATTAGATTGTGAGCTCTTTGAGTGAAGAACCTTCTCACATTCCTTTTCTTCCCCAGCCTATAACACAGTGCATGGCACTCATGGGATATTTGTAAATGAATGAGTCCACAGAAAAACACGTGTCTAGTGCTCTGTTGTTTCCTGGAGATTCACATTCAATCTCAGATGACTTCATAATATCTGTCATAATATCTGCTCACATTTATTGAGCACTGTTTTAAGTCCTCACAGCACATTACAATAGAGACAAATTTATTATCATCCCATTTACAGTTAGGAACTTAGGTACAGAAAGATTAAGGTGAAAGGTTAAAAAGAAGTAAGTTGAGAATTGAATATTGACAGCCTGAATCCTGAGCTTTTGTTCTTTATCTGTATCCTCCACTGACTCACTATTCAAAATACAAACCAAAACAAACATTCCATTTTATAGGAAACTGAAATCAGTTGGCAAATATCCTAACTCAGGGTCTTGAGTCATCTCTCTTGTTTTATTGTTTCCCATAGATACTTAGTGTATCAATGAGCAAATAAAGATGAGATCTACAAACACAGAGATTTTTGTCTATTGTGTTCACTGCTATAATCCACCACCTAAACCAGTGCACTTATCAATGTCAATGATTTGAATAAATGGTCATTTGATAGTGAATAACATTAGTAAATATCTCTTGGATCAAGTCAACTCTGAAAAAATTGCCCATTAAGTTTCTAAATCCTGTAAGGTGAGATAAATACTCTCAAAGCCCACAGAATTACAGCAATCAGGATACTTGGAATAAATAGCTCCTTATCAGTGCAGTTTTCTAGGAGGAGGGTGAACATGCAACGACAGAAGCATCATCTTGCTGTACTTATGATAAACCTTATATAAAGAAGGGAAAAATACATGCATATATATGACAAAGTGAGAAATAAAGAAATTATCTGGAAATTTAGGAGAAATGAAAAATCATTTGCCTCAAATATAGTGATTTCCTAGGCAAAAGTCCTGTCATTAACTTTTAAAAATTATCTGATTGGTTTACCATTCCTCTTCTATGTGTGTAGGAGAGCCCCAGCTGGAGGTCTGCTCCCATTCAGAGCCCCTTCCTCTCCCCTGCAAGTGATAACTGACTTCAAGCATCTTTATCATCTGTGCACCTTCTCCAACTGGTCCTCACTCATTGTCTTTGTGGAAAGGTCTGACCTCTGTCCTATGCCCACGTAATATTGACATTGTCTCCTTCCATATCTTGTTTCTGTTCATTAAGTCCTGCAGTAGTAGAATATGTTCTTTTGCTGCACTAAGACACACCTAATCAAATAGGGATCTATTTTATAATACAAGTAACAGTTGCATGAAATAACCTCACTTCCTAGGTGAGGTGTCTTTTCTACAATGCTCCCCAGCTCCATCAACATAGCGTTCTCCATTTAGCTACCTATTGAGAGAGAATGGCCACAATGCTTCCTATTGTTAACGTTACTACAGCTTCTTATGCTCTCTCTTACCTACAGCACATTCTTTAAAGGTCTGTGCTAACCATTTGCCAGGCTGTCAGCAGGCTGCCTGGCGAAGATGAATTTCATAAGCTTAGTCACTAACCTCAATCTCTTTCTCTCATAAGCTAGCCTGACTACAAGTTCTTTTTAACTGACAAACAATAAATATCTACATTGTGCAAAAAGACTTCTAACTCAGTTATCTTTATGTTAAAGAAATTTATAGAAATACAGAAATACAAACCTTTTTAAAATCATGGCCAATTATATAATTTCCCAATGATGTGCATCCTTTACCTGCCAGAATTTTTGTTTCTATTTATTCTATTCATGAAGGAAAGAAATAACTGCATTGATGCCCTTTATTCTCCCTAAGGGAAATGTAATGCCCAAGTAAGGAAAAAGAAAAATTCTTCAAGAAGAGAAATTCTATATCAGAAGCTCTGCTGAAATTTAAGGTTCACCAAGATGCTCACATATTTTTGAAACGGTATTGACAAAAGTGGGAGTAAATCTAAGAAAGAAATTCCCACATACTTTTAAATCTTAATGTTTGTTTTGTTCAACTTAATCATTGTTGGCTTTTGCAAGGGGCATTGGCTATTTCTACTTTATATTTAAACATGTAGAGGGAATAAGATGCAAAGTGCAAAGCTCTTGGGAATTTTTTTTTCATCCATATCTCAAGTTTTCCTACAAGTTAGAAAACAGGGAGGGTCTAGATTTTTTTGAAAACATTACATCTGTAAATATCTCCTCCCATTCTGTGGGTTGTCTCTTTGTTTTGTTAACTGTTTCCTTTGCTGTGAAGAAGCTTTTTATCTTGATGAAGTCCCAAACATTCATTTTCACTTTTGTTTTCCTTGCCTTTGGTGACAAGGCAAAGAAAGAAGTTGTCCTGAAAGAAGTTGCTGCAGCCAATGTCTAAGAGGTTACTGCGCATGTCCCCCTCTAGGATTTTTTTTTAATTTAATATAATTTTATTTTTTTCAGTGTTCCAAAATTCATTGTTTATGCACCACACCCAGTTCTCCATGCAATCTTGTCTCACATTGAGGTCTTTTATCTATTTTGAGTTTATCTTTGTGTATGGTATAAGAGAATGGTCAAGTTTCATTCTTCTGCACATACCTGTGCAATTTTCCCAGCACCATTTATTAAAGAGACTTATCTTTTTTCCATTGGATATTTTTTCCTGCTTTGTCGAAGATTATTTGACCATGGAGTTCAGGGTCCATATCTGGGCTTTCTATTCTGTTCTATTGGTCTATGTGTCTGTTTTTGTGCCCTATATCAAATACTAATGATGTACTGTATGGTGAATAACATAACATAATAAAAAATGAATAAATAAAAATTTAAAAAATAAAACTGATTGGCATTTAGCAAAAAGAAAGAGAAAGAAAGAAAGAAAAAGAAAAGAAAGGAAAAGAAAAGACATTATATCACCAGAAAAACAGAAGTTTGTTCAGTAAGACCAGCTTTGTGCCAGACACTGGGTTGAGATCTGGGGATGTAAAACTGAGTACAATGTGTTCCCTGTGCATGATCTAGTGGAAAAGATGAAACTCAGCTCTGACACAATGCAATCACTACACTAGAATCATTTCCAAAGTCTTGTAGGAGCATAGGAGAAACAGCTCTTGCTCTTCCCAGATGGTTGAGAGGCATGGGCAAAGAGGCTATGCAGCTTTTGCTCTGGAGAATGAGTATAATTTTCTCAAGCAGTGGGACAATCCTTCTCAAGCCCAAATCCAAAAAGAAAAGAAATTAAGAAAGAATGAATGAAAGGAAGGAGGAATAGAGAAACACAGCAGGGAATATTTTGCTTTTACCTAAATTGCCTACTCATTGTAGGCTGATTTTCTCATAATAAAATCACATGATTGGAATTTGGAAAATATTCTGTCAAACTGACCACTTAATATCACCTGGTCAACAGAAAATAATGTTGAAGAAAAAAATCTTAAAGTCTTATTTTTATTTCCAATGAATGCAATTAACCTGCTATTTGATATATTCTTTATAAAGTTGTCCTTACAGAAAGATCTGGCTAGATAACTCCAGTGATATCACAAGATGAGTGGTCTATGTGAAACAAGATGATGGCTGGAGTTGGTCTCTCCACCCCAGAGGCTCTGATGACTTTCTGACTCATAACACCAAAATAATTCAAGCTTTGATATTTATTTATAACCTCAAAAATACCTTGAAGACTCATAATCCAGGCTACTCTATTATTTTAGTAATTATGGCAATCAAAACTAACCTTAAATAGCCAGCATAGCACAGCAGCTCAAAACTTTGAAATTTACAAAGGCAAGAAGAGGAAAGTCATAAGAGGAAATAAAACAAGAATTGGACCAGTTTGGTTTTTTACCACTCCTGATTATGCCACTGTCCCAGTTACATTCTGACATCAGTGATTGGAAGAGTAGAAAAGTCAGTCATACAGTTAACATCATACAGTTAACCTAGTTAACATCCCCAGCTAGACCAGGTTGAATGAGAAGGTCATGCATGATGGTGACATCCATGTTTCCACTAATGTTCTGGGGTTATCACTTGAATAAACAGAAACAAAAGCATTCACAGAAGCTACTACTGCACATTAATTTTTTATTTAAAAATTTTGATAATTGTGAATATAATATATGATCACTGAAGAAATTTTGGAAAACATATTAAAAAGAAACAAGAAAATATCCAGAGATACTGAAGGAGAGTGCAGAAAGATTTTATCCTATTTATTACAGGGAAATATTATTTGGAAGTAATTTTATTTTTTTATTTTTTTAATTTATTTTATTGAAAGTCAATTAATTAACATGTAGTATGTTGCTAGTTTCAGAGATAGAGTTCAGTGATTCAGCAGCTGCATGTAACACTTGAGAGGTGGGTGGAGGAATGGAAATGTGGTTTTAATGATTATAGTTTTATGTATCATTCCATGGTCTATGTTAATATTCTTTTATTTTTAAAAATGAAGATGATTTCCAACTTTTTCTCTTTTTTTACATTTAAATTTTTTTTCAATTTTCCAAAGTTCATTGTTTATGCACTTCACCCAGTGCTCCATACAATATGTGCCCTCCTTAATACCCACCACCAGGCTCACCCAACCTCCCACCACCCTCCCCTCCAAAACCCTGTTTGTTTCTCAGTCCACAGTCTCTCATGGTTTGTCTCCCCCTCCAACTTCTCCCAACTCACTTCTCCTCTCCTTCTCCCAATGTCCTCCATACCATTCCCTATGATCCACTGCTCATACAACAATTCATTAATGTGGCAGGATACAAAATCAATATACAGAAATCAGCTGCTTTCTTATACACTAACAATGAAAATATTGAAAAGGAAATTAGAGAGGATTCCATTTACTATAGCACCAAGAACCATAAGATACCAGGGAATAAACCTAACTAAAGAGATAAAGGATCTGTACTCAAGGAACTACAGAACACTGGTGAAAGAAATTGAAGAAGACACAAAAAGATGGAAGAGCATTCCATGCTCATGGATCAGAAGAATAAACATTGTTAAAATGTCTATACTGCCTAGAGCAATCTATACTTTCAATGTCATCCCGATCAAAATTCCAACGGCATTTTTCAAAGAGCTGGAACAAATGATCCTAAAATTTGTGTGGAACCAGAAGAGACCCCGAATTGCTAAGAAAATGTCAAAAAAGAAAAATAAAACTGGGGACACCATATTGCCTGATTTCAAGCTTTATTACAAAGCTATGATCACCAAGACAGCATGGTACTGGCACAAAAACAGACACATAAACCAGTGGAACAGAGTAGAGAGCCCAGATATGAACCCTCAACTCTATGGTCAAATACTCTTTGACAAAGCAGGAAAAAATAGACAGTGGAAAAAAGACAGTCTCTTCAATAAATGGTGCTGGGAAAATTGGGCAGCTACGTATAGAAGAATGAAAGTTGACACAAAGATAAACTCTAAGTGGATAAAAGACCTCAACGTAAGGCAGGAATCTATCAAAATCCTAGAGGAGAACATAGGCAGTAACTTCTTCGTCATCGGCCACAGCAACTTCTTTCAAGACATGTCCCCAAAGGCAAAGGAAACAAAAGCAAAAATGAACTTTTGGGACCTCATCAAGATCACAAGTTTCTGCACAGCAAAGGAAAGAGTCAACAAAACAAAGAGGCAAACCACGGAATAGGAGAAGATATTTGCAAATGACACTACAGACAAAAGGCTGATATACAAGATCTATAAAGAACTCCTCAAACTCAACACAAAACAGATAATCATGTAAAAAAGTGGGCAAAAGACATGAACAGACACTTCTCCAAAGAAGATATACAAATGGCTAACAGACACATGAAAAAATGTTCATCATCACTGGCCATCAAGGAGATTAAAATCAAAACCATACTGAGATACCACCTTACACCAGTTAGAATGGCCAAAATTAACAAGACAGTAAACAATGTGTGTTAGAGAGGATGTGGAAAAAGGCAACCCTCTTGCACTGTTGGTGGGAATGCAAGTTGGTGCAGCCCCTTTGGAAAAGAGTGTGCAGATTCCTTAAGAAATTAAAAATAGAGCCACCCTACAACCCTGCAATTGTGCTACTGGGTATTTACCCCAAAGATACAGATGTAGTGAAAAGAAGGACCATCTGTACCCCAGTGTTTGTAGCAGAAATGGCCACAGTCGCTAAACTGTGGAAAGAACCAAGATGCCCTTCAACAGACAAATGGATAAAGAAGTTATGGTCCATATATACTATGGAGTATAGTATTATGCATCCATCAGAAAAGATGAATACCCAGCTTTTGTATCAACATGGATGGGACTGGAAGAGATTATGCTGATTTCCAACTTTTTCTATAGTAACTTATGATAAAATGAATGTCCTAATTTTAACTACCTATATATTGACCTTTGTCTTCATCTCTACTTATTTCTCTGTGATAGATTCCTAAAAGGAAAATTACTAAGTAAAACAATAGAAAACTTTATTCTTCTTAATACATATGGCCAAATTGCTTTGTATGGTATATCAGTTAACCACGTACCACTTAATGCTTCAACCAGCATAAAATAGCATAGTCTCTACAAAGTCTCACCAGCATTAAATAATACCATTTTTATTTTTTGCTGACTTGATAAATGAAAATTTATAATTTTTACATAGGCATTGCCGTGATTAATAGTGGATTGAAAATTTTCTTGTAGTTATTCACAATTAGCATTTCTATCACATCTCTTTGCCCATCTTTTAAGGTATTTGTATTTTTTTTTTCAAGATCTTATTTATTTATTTGACAGAGATCACAAGTAGGCAGAGAGGCAGGCAGAGAGAGAGAGAGGAAGAAGCAGGCTCCCCACTGAACAGAGAGCCCGATGCGAGGCTCGATCCCAGGACCCCAGGATCACGACCTGAGCCGAAGGCAGAGGCTTTAACCCACTGAGCCCCCCAGGTGCCCCAGGTATATGTATTTTAAAGATTTTTTATTTATTTATTTGACAGATATCACAAGTAGGCAGAGAGGCGCGCAGAGAGAGAGGAGGAAGCAGGCTCCCTGCTAAGCAGTGAGCCTGATGAGGGGCTCAATCCCAGGACCCCAGGATCATGACCTGAGCTGAAGGCAGAGGCTTTAACCCACTGAGCCACTAAGGCACCCCAAGGTATTTGTATTTTAATCATTGATTTGTAAAAATTCTATATGTTGGGAACCGTAACATTCATATTTCTTACAGGTATCGCAGTTTGTAATTTTTCTTTAATTTTGGTCATTATGAAATGTGAAGTCTATGTTAGTTTTATATAAGAATCAAATATGTCGATTATTTAAATCAATTTACTAATGTTTTTATGAATGGAAATTCTCCCTATCTTGAAATTGGGCTAAAAACTTAGGAAAAAAAAAACATAAGTAATGATCTTCTTTATAATTAGTTTTTTGATCTAGTGAGACTGAGAATCTTAGGATTCTCATTTAATAGGATTTTAATATATAACCTTTACTATCATAATCTGAATATTTGGTCTTAAGATATATTGTTTTATGGGACTCCTGGGTGGCTCAGTCCATTAAGTGTCTTCCTTCAACTCAGGTCATGATCCCAGGATCCTGGGATCAGGTCCCACTTAGGGCTCCTTGCTCAGCCAGGAGCCTGCTTCTCCCTCTCCCTGCTCTTCCTGCCACTTCCCCTGCTTCTGCATGCTGCTTTCTCTCTGACAAATAAATAAATAAAATATTTTTTAAGTATCTTGTTTTATGCTTTTATTTTCTATGCTTTCTTGCTATTCTTTTGTTTCTATAGAATTTTTTTATACTTCAATCATTTAAACGTTACAAATTGTGCTTATTTTTGTTTAAAGATTTTTATCATTAAGGTATCTTCTAACTTTCTTTAACCATTATTCCCAGGCTAACACCATTAAGAATGAAATAGGATTTTTTACTATCCACAATACAAACTAGGGATTTTAGCCTACTAGAACTTTCCTTCCCACCCTATCAAAATTTCCAGCATACTTTAGAACAACCTAAGGTTGAAACTATATTTTTTAGTATTATATAACTTCTGTTTCAAGAATACATTTGCAGGGACTCCTGGGTGGCTCAGTTGGTTAAGCGGCTGCCCTCGGCTCAGGTCATGATCCCAGCGTCCTGGGATCGAGTCCCACATCGGGCTCCTTGCTCGGCAGGGAGCCTGCTTCTCCCTCTGTCTCTGCCTGCATCTCTGTCTGCCTGTGCTCGCTCTCTCTCTCTAACAAATAAATAAATTTTAAAAATCTTTAAAAAATTAAAAAAAAAATACATTTGCATTCAGTTTTTCAACCTCAATCTATACCATGAGAATTCACTCAGTGACTATGACAAGAAATTATACTGGGACGCCTGGTGGCTCAGTTGGTTAAGCGGCTGCCTTCGGCTCAGGTCATGATCCCAGCGTCCTGGGATCAAGTCCGACATCAGGCTCCTTGCTCAGCGGGGAGCCTGCTTCTCCCTCTGCCTGTGCCTGCCACTCTGCCTGTGCTCACTCCCTCTCTCTCTAACAAATAAATAAATAAAATATTAAAAAAAAAAAAGAAATTATACTGATTAGGTAACCTTTCTTATAATGATTAGATATTCCATATCATTTTAAGTATCATTTATTCAGATTGACTACATATTCTGGGTTTTTTTTTTTAAGATTTTATTTATTTATTTGACAGACAGAGATCACAAGTAGGCAGAGAGGCAGACAGAGAGAGAGGAGGAAGGGAAACAGGCTCCCTGCTGAGCAGAGAGCCCCATGCGGGGCTCGATCCCAGGACCTTGGGATCATGACCTGAGCCGAAGGCAGAGGCCTTAACCCACTGAGCCACCCAGGCGTCCTACATATTCTGTTTAAATCTTTTTTTCTAATGTTTTCTTTCACTGATTCACAAGCACTTCTCAACTGGCACCCAAGCTTAGAGGGGATGGCTATGCTACTGATGGTTTAGGATATATTCCTGGTGCCATCTGGGTGTCAGATATGAAGAGGAAAAGCTCAGGACCAACACAGGAACAGGCAGAATGTTATGGCTCTCCATTCAAGTTTGAAACTCTCAGCGCCCACATCAACATAATCCTTTCCTAAGATTTAACACCTGTTATTTTTGGAAATTATTTAAAGTTATATTTTCTTTGTGCTTTTTTGAATTCTCTTAGCTCTCTATCTCTTTGCATCTCAGTAAAAGGTGCTAGCAATCTAAAAGTCATAAAATTTATTTCATTGTTCCCTCAAGGAGAAAACCATTTTTTGTTATTAAATAAAAGAGAAGCTATGGAAAGAGTGACTCTATTTCCAAATATAACTTCAGATGTACTTTGCTTTACAAAGTTTATAGGGGGATTTTGTAGGTTTTTGTTTGTTTGTATAGAAATCACGTTATACATTAAATGTACTGAAGAAGATTGCTAGTTTATCGCATGATGAATCCTTCTCTATATGTATCATCAAACCCTTTTTAACCCGTTTTATATATGTGAACTTTCTAATATCAAGATAACTTAGTTTCAAACCCGTATGTTCTTCTTCTTTTATATATGTTACATATTAAGGTGAAAAGCACAGTAATTCCCCAGAACAAAAGGAAGAAACAATTGAGTTGTATCCTCAAATCTTCTCTGGGCTAAATAAGTTTTTGACTGTGAAAGTAGAGAAAATGTGGTTATTGACTCAAATACGTGAAATAAAAAGAATCCAGAAGACAGAGATTTTGGGAAAGGGACAAGATGAGGGGTGGGGTAGAACTTCTTGCCCAAGCAATGCATGAGACAAATAGACCAAGTCTTGGAGAGGTACCGAAGGCACAGCTATGTACAGTATTCCAAATCAGAGGCCACACATGTCACACAAGGCTCTAGAAGGATAGAAGACAAAATATAGAGCCAAAATGACACTAGGCCCAAGAAACTAGCAAAAATGAAGCTAAAGAGAGACAAATGGAGGAGAGAGGTGTATTTTGGATTAAACAGTGCAATTCATGAACTACAGCTACGCAAATCAAAATGGGGGAATCACAAAACGTAATGTTCAATGAGAAAAGCATATCAAAAGCCTATATCCAGTATAGCTCCATTGATATTTCAAAATATACAAAATTAAGAATGTACATGATGGGAATATTTACACCATAGAAATCAACAAATGCTACCCCTCCCCAAAAGGATATTTTTTTCTTTATTGCTTGAGAGTAGTTGTTAAACATTTGCAAACACATCAGTGTGCCCACCCAGTTCTGCACCATCTCCTTGTGGAGATGGAATCCCATCATTTGGAAAGGCATCTCAATCTCCATATGTCTAGACCCAAGCTTATTCCTCCCCAACAAGTTTGTGCATCCAATACCCATTTTCCAGTTAAGGGCATCACCAACTGTCTGCTCGCACAACTCTAGAATTGTTAACACTTCCCCTTCTTCACTCCCACGCCTAATCAGTCACCACGCCCTCTACATTTACATTCAAAACGTGTCTCACATTTGTTCCCTCTTATCCTTTCCTCATGCCGCTTCTAGAGGCAAAGTAATCTAGGATCTGTACATATGCTTCCAGGGTTGCTATTCAAAATATTTAAAAACTAATTATGGCTTGGCTTGACCAATCAGAGCAGAAGTCAGCTGAAATGTGCTAGTTGCTAAATCAAGAGAACACCCTCTGGGCTCTTAGAGGTGCAGCAGGTGGGCAGAGTTATGGGGGTGGGGACACTCAGGAGCTCCGGACAGGCACAAGAACAACTGCTAAAGTGGTATTTCAATATTTTAACTAAACTTAAAAACCATTATCAGTGCATACCAGCTGAACTTTTGTCATGAGGATGGCATATATATCATGAAGGTGCACAGGACAGTTTAAAGAGGTACATATACAGACTTTTTAAAAATAAAATACGTATTTTTATTACATGTTAAAAAATAAAATACACCAAGGCCAAATTTTGAAATACACTTAGTGTAAGCCAGAAAGATTAATAGATGGTAGAGACAGATGATAGATAGGTAATGATGATAAATGATGATAGACAGACAGATAGAAAGAATACAGATAGGTAGATAAGATCGATAGAAAGTACTGGTGACAAAACTTAGGTGAGTGACAGAAGTTTAGAAATTATGGTGCCTCCACTTTCTCCCCATTTCAGTTTCTCTTTTTTTTTTAATTTTTTTAAGATTTTATTTATTTATTTGACAGATCACAAGTAGGCAGAGAAGCAGGCAGAGAGAGAGGGAGAAGCAGGCTCCCTGCTGAGCAGAGAGCCCGATGCGGGGCTCGATCCCAGGACCCTGAGATCATGACCCGAGCCGAAGGCAGAGGCTTTACCCCACTGAGCCACCCAGGTGCCCCCAGTTTCTCTTTTCTAGAGCTGCCAGAGTATTTTTTCTAAACAGAATTGATCCTTTCAACTTCATGGTTTACGTGGCGAAATACTTCTTTTACCAACAGAGACCAAACTCCTTAGAGAGCACAGTAGTCTTGCAACTACGGCTTCATAAAATTACTTTAACCATTCCACCTCTACATTTTGAGCCACATTTTTCCAAGTCTTGGTTCAGATAAACCCCAACTTGTCATTTAAACTTCAGTATAAATGCCATTTTTTCTGTGAAGCTTTCCCCAATGTTTTACATGAAAGTCATGGCATCTTCCCCTTCCTTTTGACCTAGTTCATTCACATCGCCATTTAGAAGGAACTGTGGACTCCCTCGAGGATTCTACTCCTTCGAATTGCCTGTTGAGGGCATTTGATTGCTCATCACAACCCTCTCCCAAAGAATGGGCACAAAATATTAGAATTCTCTATTAATTATGACACACCCCAAGCTCTTAGAGCAAAGAGAACACAATATATATAGGTTCAACAAGATAGCAGTTTCTTTCTTTCTCACATGGAAGTCCAGGAATAGTGGACAAGGTATGGGAGGGGAGCACCATGGTCTCCATCTCTGTTGCCAAAGTGGCTGATCAACTCCCGCCATTACACATGCAAGCAGCAAACAGGAGGGAAGCCAAGTCCATGCCTGCCTCTTCGCTTACAGGGCATTTAGTAGAAGTGGCCCACATTACATTTGCTCACATCTCCTGGCCAGAACATAGCCGGTGGCCCCATCGAATCACAACAGGGCCCCTGAAATTTAATCATTCCTGGTCAGCAATGTGCTCCGTCAAAATCTGAGAGGTTCTATTACAAAAGGAAGATCGAGAGAAATGGAGAATGCACATAAATTATCAGTTGGTGCTTCAAACATGAAATGCAAATTTCTCCATTTTTACTTACATATTAGGCATGAAGATAAAAGGTTTTATGGGAAAACTGTGGGATTGTTGGTCACAATCAAGCTGCTGGTTACTCTGGAATTTTTGTCTGGAATTTGTGGTCTCTTTTATTACTGTTATTATTCCTGCAGCTTATTCCATAAAACCAGGCATATATATGATCACAGTCCCTCAGCCCATACATAAATCCTGCTATTTTTTTAAAGATTTTTTTAATTTATTTGGCAGACAGAGATCAGAAGTAGGCAGAGAGGCAGGCAGAGAGAGAGGAGGAAGCAGGCTCGCTGCTGAGCAGAAAGCCCGATGCGGGGCTCGATCCCAGGACCCTGGGACCATGACCTGAGCCGAAAGCAGAGGCTTTAACCCATTGAGCCACCCAGGCGCCCCATAACTCCTGCTATTTTATGGGACCACTCAACTCAGGGTCAGCTTGTGTGGATCCCTTACTTATAAGGATGGTAAAGTAAATTAAGTCAATCTTACTCTCTTCATTTTCTACTCCAATAGTGTAACTTTTGCTTCCTAAAAATAAACCCTCTTCCCAAAATACAGTTATCATATCTTTTTTTTTTTTAATTGTGTGCTTGGCTCTAGAATCATCTATCAGCTCTTACCTTAAATGTTTTTAGCTGACTCAGAGTTTTCACAAGTTGACTACAGTTCAGAAAATAATGCACTAAACCTGAGTGGGAAAGTATTGCACTCCAAGTCTGCATACAATTTGCTAAGCACCAATTATATTTTTCAAACAGTGCTCTCTTGGGTATAATAGTAAAATCTATCAAGCTTTTCATCTGTCCTGGAATTAATAAACCTTTGCCTTCTGCCCTGAACAGGACTGCAGTGAAGCTAGGGTTAAGGAAGCATAATGAGATACAATTATCAACTGTAGGTGCTTGGCTTGAAGCAATAACACATTTTGTTTTTGTATGGTAGAAAGATACTTTCATTTATCCTCCTAGGGGGCTCTTCTTTCTGGGCTAGTGAGTATGAATTACTTCTAGAGGCCAAGCATGTCCCTCATTGAATATTTCAGCTTAATTGAGAGCTGACTCGGTGAGCCTGCCTATGTTAACAGTGTTCTCCAGTGGAAAATTAAATTTAAACTAATAGCTTTTCATGACTCTCTGGATAATCAGAAACAGACAGGGCCTGCCTGTCAAAGATGGCAAACTGGTCTGTTGGTGCCACCACAATGCTTTCTCTGCCATATGTGGAAACAGCTGCCGTACCCACCCTCTCCCCCTACTTCAAGGGTTGATGGTCAGTAAATGCTTATGCTGTGGGACAAAAGTTACTAATGTAAAAGTTTCTCCAGGCTTCCTCCTCATGCTGCCTACTTCTGAGGATTTGACCTTGACCTCCCTTCTTGCTTTCTTTGGGTCTTTCACCATGAGAAGAGGAACATTATGATGCAGAAAAAGCATTAAGAGGGAAAGGACAAGACCTTGTAGATTTAGGCTAGCAGTGAAATCTCAGAGGAAGTTTTGAAGTAAGACACATGGGGACAACTGCATTATATGAATGCAATGGATGGAACAGAAAATTGGAGATGCTTAGTGTGGGAATTCTAAGAATGATGACACTTAGGAAATATAAGAACACTTATAAAACACTTGGGTTGCTTTGAAAGTATGCTTGGTGGCTGAAATTTTGTCCATTGATTCTGAGATTGCCCTGGGATTAAATAAAGTGGGTACTCATTTTAAGGCCTTACACTTTTTTCCCTCAGTGCCCCACATTGCAAGGAGAAAGGAAGAAGCCAATTCTGACATTGTATTTCTCAAATACTGTCACTTCCAGATCTCAGTGTTCATTACTTTTGAAATCACATTTATGGACAACTAAGAGAACAGAGTCTCTGCTGGTTATATTGAGCATGATGGAGGCATCCATGCTCCACTAGAGTGGTCAAAGAGGAAGCAAAGAAGACAGGACCAAGGAAGAGCTAGAGATGCCTCTATGTTGATGGGTTAAACCACCATTAACCACAGGGCATTTTCATCTTCCTCACATAAACTAATTAAGCTCTCCAATTACTATGCCCTCTCTTAACTATTTCATTCCTTTGCAGTCTCATGTCTGATCTTTGCAGCATTTTGAGCAGCCAAGAGGCCCTTACAATCTCATTAATACAGAGACAGTAGAGCAAAGCAGGGGAGAAGAAACAGGATTCATAATCAAGCAGAACCAAGTTCAAATTGTGATTTGATCATTTACTTCCTTGGAAAAGTTTCTTGGAATTAAGAAGCCATAGTTTTCTTGTCTATGAAGTGGTGGTAATGGTAGGAACCATCGTGTAGGCTTATTTTGAGGATTACATGAGACAGAAAATATAAAGTACTCAGCATGACACCCAGCCTATAAGTTCTAACTAAATGCTAGCCATTCTTACCATCATCAACACGTTACCATGCTGTCACGCAGTATTTATTAGCTGTAATTATTATCATTGTTGCCATCCTGTATCACCCTCCAACTCTTTTTTCTCTCTGCACCCTTGCCTTCCTCAAGGCCATGTGCCAAACCTAATCTGCCTGGCCACATGCATGTTATTGCATTTAGGTGTGACCAGAACCCATCACAACCACCATCTGAGGATTTCTAGATGTTATCCCATCTGGTAACCCTCCTGACCAGCCAAAGGTTTCTCACCTCCATCTTCCCAGTGTCTCCATCTGACCTGAATTCACCCCTCTTCCCTGACACTAGTGAATCCAGCCTCCAATAGACAAAGCAAGGCTAGAGTTTAATCAGAACATTTTCTCCTGCATTCTAACCTTGTACCAGGACACCCCCTCTGTAAGAAAAGTAATTTGAATGCTAACTTTTATCACATAATTTTCTAAGGACTTCTGAGAAGAAAGGAACTAGATTTTTCCTATTAAATCTGAAATACTTTAATAACATGTAACACTTTAAAAGGAGAACTTTTAAAGAAGAACTTTTAAAGAATTATTTTGATCTAGGGACACCTGGGTGGTTCAGTCAGTTAAGCCACTGCCTTTGGCTCAGGTCATGATCCCAGGGTCCTGGGATGGAGACCCGCATCAGGCTCCTTGCTCGGTAGGGAGCCTGTTTCTCTCTCTGCCTCTGCCTGCTTGTGCGCTCTCTCTCTCTCTCTCTCTCTCTCTGACAAATAAATAAAATATTTTTTTAAAAAAAGAATTATTTGATCTTGAAAAATCTAAATGAACTTACCCACAATTATGTTCTCATTCCTTGTTCCACTCACTGAATGCCCATGATAACACAATAGAGCACTATTAAAGAAAGGAGCATTTCGTTGGCTGATACTTCCACAGTTTGAGCCGTTTATCTTGTCTGTAGTGTGCCGACAACTTCTGCATTGAGTCCATGTGAAAGCCTGATGCTCTGAGTCGTGGTTCAACTCAGTTCTGTTTACCAAACTCCCAGAGACTTTTAAAAATCACTTTACTGGAGTTCCAATGATGAGAAAACAAGCTATACGGAACCACCTGCTAAGAGAGGGGCAGCTGGAAAGTGTCCTGAGCAATTACAGGTCAGCAGCATTTCTTCCGAGTTCATCTTTGGAGTCACAGCAGATTCAACATTTGGAGGAGAAAAATAAGAAAGCTCTCAGAAAATCACTCAGTGAGTGAAGATGTCTCCAAAGTTCTACTGCAGGGTTTCCCTATGTGTGCCTCACACCTGCTTCCACACCAATTACTAGCAAAGGCCCAATACCATGTAGGAAAGATAAGAGGGTTTATTATTTTCTCTACCAGACCTGAAGGATTTTGCTTTTAACACTTATTTTATCAAACCATCTGAACACCTTTGTCCTGTCATTGTTTTCAGCATCAGTCCTTCTGCTTTCAACTAACAGTGAAATGGTAGACATTCAATGTATGTGGAAGACATTAGGGGTGCTCACCTACAGGTGTAGGCTCTTCTTTCCTGCTATGCAAGGACATTTTTTGTTCTCTACACTCTTTTTTTTCTTTTTTAGAATATTTTATTTATTCATTCATGAGGGACAGAGACAGAGGGGGGGGCAGAGGCAGAGGGAGAAGGGGACTCCACATTGAGCAGGGAGCCTGATATGGGGCTCAATCCCAGGACCCCAGGATCATGACCTGAACCAAAGGCAGATGTTTAACCATCTGAGCCACCCAAGTACCCTGTTCTCTACATTCTTGAGGTTAGTCCTGGCAGGGTGATTTGGTCTGGCCAAGGAAAATATGGGCAGATGTGAAGTGTGTCACTTTGGGTTAGAATATTTAACTGTGCTTGATTGAATCTCCAACTCTGCTTCTTTCCCCTGCTGTGGTGACCGTGGGAGCACATGTTGAGATGAGATTGCCATAATACCTGGAATGCTGAGCTAACTCATGGATATCAGCTCCCTAGAGAGTCACCTAAACCACAGTAAGCATACTATAAGCAAGAAATAAACTCCTTTTGTATGTAGTCACTGAAATTTCCAGGTGGCTCATTTACTACAGCATAAACCAGCTTATCCCATTGCAACATGTTATGGGTTGTATTTGTCTTTGGTTGAGAGGAGCAGAAAACTCCACTGGGATGGCTTAGGGAAACGAGAAGTCTATTTAGCTCACATCATTAGAATGCCCAAGGAAGCAATGCAGGGGTGGTCAGATGGTTCAATGGTATCTTTCAGGTCTAATACTTTTCCACCTTCCTACCCTGATTGTGGCACTAGTCCTCATGGTATCATATGGTTCTTGCTTCTAGTGGCATCATGTCCAGTTGCAAGCAGGAAGAAGAGGTGAGGCATTATCTTTTGCTCTGGGAAAGAAAGGCCTCCTTGGAGATTTCTGCCTTTGTCTCACTGGCTAGAAATGAGTGCTATGGTCAACACTAGCTGCAGGGAGATCTGGGAAGACATTTTGGCTTCATATGCTCCAAAATAGAAGAGGAATTTGAGGAATATCAAGTCTTGGAAAATTGTTTGGTTTTGTTTTTGTTTTTTATGCATTACAGAATGACTATCACATCCATTCTCCTCTTCTTTCCCCTTTTTAAAAATTAAGATGTAATTGACATGTAACACTGAGGAAGTTTAAGATGTACACATGTTGATCTGATATGTTTATATACTGCAGTGAGTGCCATCATAGCGATAACTAATACCTCTACCACACCACACAATTCCCATTTCTTTTTTGTGGTGAGAACAATTAAGATCTTGTCTCTTAGCAACTTTGAAGTTTATGATACAATATTGTTGACTATAATCACTCTGTTGTTCATTAGCTCTCCAGAACCGATGTATCTATTAGTTGCAAGTTTATACTTTAACACCTCCCCAGTTCCTTCACCCTCCAACCTACTGTTTCTACAAGTTCAGCTTTTCTTAGATTCTGCATAAAAGTAAATAACATACGGTGTTTGTCTTTCTCTGTCTGACTTATCTCACTTAGCATAATGACCTCAAGGTTCATACATGTTGTCTCAAATGGCAGGTGTATTTCTTTCTCATGGCTGAATAATATTCAGTATATATATTTATACATATAATATACATTATATGTACAAATAATATTATATATACAATTATACAATGTATATTATATATTATATAAAATTGTATATTATATATACATCATAATTATGTATTTATATACATTGTATATATATAATTGTATAAGTATACAATTATATAATGATGGACACTGAGGTTGTTTCCATATCTTGGCTATTGTGAGTAATGCTGCAATGAACATGGGTGTGCAGATGGGCAAATTGTTTTCAAAGAACTAATAGTTCACCAAACCAAATTTCAAATATGGTATTAAGGAGGACACTTTATGTAATAATAAGTGCTTTGTTATAGCAAAATATGCATATGTCTTCCACTTTCATATGGCTTACTATGTATTCATTGCCCTAGACTCAGGGATGGTATCATAGAATCACAGATTTCCCCAAAAGGATTGGTGAAATTGAGCCCATCCACCAAACTAGTAATTGCAATCTTCAGAATCTGACTTTTTAAAATCCTGAGCCTCCAAAGACACACTCTCCAATTTCCATGTAAGCCTGAAGCCTGACCAGGTCATGGAATGGGAGATACTTATTCATTCATGCCACAGATACTTACCGAGCTGCTAGTCTGGAAAAGGCAACTTACTACGTACAATATCTACAATTATGATAAGTGAGGCATCAGCTTCACCTTCCAGAAATTCATGACCTAGAAACAAATCTAGACTGATGAAGTATCTAAGTGCAATTGGACGAGACAATAACAGCAATACTTATAAAGTATAGTTATAGCTCTGAGGAGGAAATACTCAGAGTAGGGAATGCAGAGGAGATGCTGAACAACATGGTATTTGAGCTGGATATTGAAGGACTGAATAGGAGTTTGGTAAAAAAAAAAAAAAAAAAAAAGGTTGGGTGATCCTTCCAATCAAATGGAACAAATATCCATAGTACTTATTCCCAGAATCATAGAAATTGAAGATTCTCCAAGCTTTTTTTTTTAAAGATTTTATGTATTTATTTGACAGACAGAGATTACAAGTAGGCAGAGAGGCAGGCAGAAAGAGAGGAGGAAGCAGGCTTCCCGCGGAGCAGAGAGCTCAATGCAGGGCTCGATCCCAGGACCCTGGGACCATGACCCGAGTCGAAGGCAGAGGCTTTAACCCACTGAGCCACCCAGGCATCCCAAAGATTCTCCAAGCTTTATATGCTTTATCAACCCTTATTTAATACATTTTTTAATATTGCAGCAGTATCATGGGGCACTTATATATGCCTGTAATCACTAGATTTTTTTTCCCCTACTGAACTTCCCCCAGAGCAGTGGGGGAAAGGGAGATAATTTAAGCAAAAGAAAAGACTCGGGGCACCTGGGTGGCTCAGTGGGTTAAGCCTTTGCCTTCGGCTCAGGTCGTGATCCAGGGTCCCGGGATCGAGCCCCGCATAGGGCTCTCTGCTCAGCGGGGAGCCTGCTTCTCCTTCTCTCTCTGTCTGCCTCTCTACCTACTTGTGGTCTCTTTCTCTTTCTGTCAAATAAATAAATAAAATCTTTAAAAAAAAAAAAAAGAAAGAAAGAAAAGACTGAACCTTAACTTATAAGATACATTGAGTTCAAAGCATCTGTCATCTCAAACATACTACTCTGATTAGGAAAGCCAAAAGTGCTATTTTTTATGTGATTCCATAAAACAGAATAAAAAGTTACAGATATTTCCACAGGGGCTAAGGAAAGCTTTTGTGAGAGCACCCAATGTTATTGAAATAGATTTGGGGGGCACCTGGGTGGCTCAGTGGGTTAAAGCCTCTGCCTTCTTCTCAGGTCATGATCCCAGGGTCCTGGGATCAAGCTCCGCATCAGGCTCTCTGCTCATGAGGAGCCTGCTACCCTTCCTCTCTCTCTCTGCCTGCCTCTTCACCTACTTGAGATCTCTGTCTGTCAAATA
Source organism: Taxidea taxus jeffersonii (assembly GCA_003697995.1). Taxonomy (NCBI): domain Eukaryota; kingdom Metazoa; phylum Chordata; class Mammalia; order Carnivora; family Mustelidae; genus Taxidea; species Taxidea taxus. The sequence continues at coordinate 411,829 of ML106006.1, read as the reverse complement.
AATAAATAAAATCTTTAAAAAAAATAGATTTGGGGGTCTTTATATGCCTAAGCTTCAAAGTACTAGGCCCATACATGAACTTCACTTGTACTCCTTTCCTACCTGTATACTAGACACTGGAATGTAGGGGGGAACCCTGCACAATATAAGATTTATCAAATCTTCTAGTTTCATCCAGTTAAATCATGGATGGGTAAAAATGGGCCTATTGTCTACTGCAACTATACACATTTTATTCATTTGCACCCAATATGATAGATAGTCTTGGCTCCAGATCCTTTAGGTGAGTGAAAATTCTGAATAAGACAAGTGTCTTGTGAGTGCCATGAAAAGATAAACCCCATTCTCTTTGTTTTTATATGCTACTATAATAATATAGTACATGTACCAGCTGCATCATAAAAACTGATTGGCTTGGTTGTTGGTTGAATGAGTTCTTAAATAAGAAGTGAGGCTATGAAGTTCAATATAAAATAGCAGAATGTCATTTATTCCAACAATTTGTATTGTTGCAAAATCTTACAGAAATTACTCATAAATGAAGAAAATACCGGTCTACATAGCAATAACAAAATTTACTAAGTGTTTTGCCTATAGGAGCCCATTCAGCCTTCCCAACCCCATGCAAATATCCTTGACGCTGGCTGAGATTAATCAACCCAAATCACATGTCTGAGAACAAGAGAACTTTGAATTTCCCAAAGACAAATTAGGGCTCTGAGTAATAGATGCTTGGGGGAAGCCAAAAAGTGCCCACCTTGCTCACAGAATGAGTAACATCACCAAGGCTGAGCCCACATCTTCTGTCTCAGACTAATGAGCCCTCACTATACCCTACAATCTACTTCCCAGAGCAAAAACATATCCAATGAGTCACTAATACATTAATGTTCTTTCTTATTCATACAACAAATATTTCATTCATTCAACTAACATTTATTGAACAGGATTTGTACTGCTTTCTTTATGTACATGAAGAAACTGTATCTCAAAGGTGTTTCTTCCTGAGGTTACCCCATTCAGCAGAGAATCTTTCAGAAGAAATTCTTTGGTCTGCTGGAAGCTCATCTTCTCTCCAAGAAATACTTTGAAGTAACTTCCATTTCAGCTCAAGGGCCCATGACACATGTTCACAAATGTGGGATGGATGTTTCTGAAAGATATTATTAGGGAACTCCCATCATGGCTGGGAGTTCATAATTAGTTCATAGATGATGCGGCATTCAGCTTAGAGGATAAGTACATCCTGAAGGCTACTTCAAAATGAAGCAGCTCTACAGACTTCCTCTTAGTATTCCATACTTAGTATTCCTTCTTGTAAACCTTTGTGAGCCATCTCAAATCACACTACCACCTGTACAGGGGACTCCAAGTTTTAAACCATGAGCTCAAGGAAATGGTCATATACGCTGTCCTACTCTTTATACAATTTTTACAATTCTATTCCAAGGTACAGAAAAGTTCAGTGGAGCAGGAATAAATGGGAATGGAATAAAAAGCCTGCTAAAAAAGCCTCACCTCTCTGTCTCTTATTTTTAGACCCTGTTCCTTTAACAACTATCCATCGCATGCCTAACATGTGGTAAGCCCTGTTCTGCACAGGAAAACAAAAAAAGAGAGGCAAATTTCTGCCCTTGGGAAAATTATGTTCTAGTAGACTTTATGTTCTAATAACATTTGAGGAAAACTGGCTAGGACACAGAAAACAATTGAAAAGTTTTGTTGGGATGCATGGGAGGTATAGTTGGTTGAGCCTCCAACTCTTGGTTTTGGCACAGTTATGATCTCAGGGTCATGAGATGGAGTCCTGTGTAGGGCTCCATGCTCAGTGAGGAGTCTGCTGGAGATTCTCTTTCCCTCTCTCTTTACCCCTCCCCCTGCTTGTTCTCTCTTCTTCTCGCAAAATAAGTAAATAAACCTTTTTTTTTTTTTTTTTAAAGAAGAAGAAGACGAAAGAAAGATAGTTTTATCAAGTCTTTTGTGAAGTCAAACTCAGATTGTCAACTCTGGGCCTTCAGTGTCAAAATGTCATGAACAGGAATCCTCCTCCACCTACACACTGACCAACACCAGCATCTAAATGATATTCTAAGGGAATGGAAACAGTCATCAATGCTGATGTAAAGATATGCCTTGAATGTCAGGAACTTCAAACTTAGGTGAAGGGAAAACAGAAGGAGTAGGCTTTTCAGTCAACACTATATCAACTCAAGAATTAGACAAAAAGAGTCTGAAGTCTGCAAGTCAAACTTGAAGCATTTTAGGGGAGAAAAAGATGAGGTCGGTGACCCCATGGAAAGACATCACCCTATAAAAGTGGTGCAGGATATTATGTAAAAATAACATTTGATGAATTAGATTTCAGGGAAGTTTTTGGCTCAGTGTCTGTTAATGCTCCCTAACAGCCTCTGTCTAGACTTGAAGAGTTGGTCAATTGTCCAGACCCTGTCAGAATCTTATTCTTACTCTGAACAGATGCCTCATTATGCAGGGTGATTTGGCATTATCAATGAAGGAATTAACCAAATGACTTACAGGATTTATAATGAGCTCGGGAGCTCTCACCTGTTACACCAACAAACCCCAAATTGGGGTACAGGTTTGTTAATGATCACATATTAATTAATCATCGGGGACTCAATTTCCTGGTTTTAGAGCTGGAAGAGGGAAAAAACAAAAGCCCTTTAATTTCTGTGAAACCAAAGGGTAAAGTCTACTGTGATTCATTAAACACAGTCTCCAAGTAATAACAATTCAGTGATGCACCATCTGCTGAGGAGTTACTGTAATTTGATGAGAGGGACTATAGAGTACAGTATATTCAGGAACATGTAAATCCAAAATAGATAGAAGTTGTTAGGTGTTGAAGTTTTTTCCACAAAGTTTCTAAAAGGTAAGGAGGGGCAGAAAATCTTATTTACTCAGTGACTCTCATCCGATAGGTATCTTACCACATTTAATCTTTGCAGAAATCCTGAGTTTGATATCATTATAAATCCACTTTGTAGATAAGGAAACCAAGACTCAGAGAGGTAAGGTAACTTGAATAACTTTCTCTTGGTCACACAATCAAAAGTGTAGTAAAGTCAAGATATGAAACCAAGTCTTAGCTCTTCAGTGCTTACGGTTGTGCATAAAACTGTTCAGCACTACGAAGATTTCCCTATGAGTGGCAGTTATGATCCCTACCTTTGATGGATTTGTGGTTCAGTGAAGGAGATGAAGCACACAGACACAGCATCTGAAGAACAAGGTAATAGAACTTATCGGCAAAAAAGTGTAATAATGTCTTATACATACATAGTGCTTTATAATCTGTAAGATGCACCCATTTATATTGATTTTCTTAATCAAAAAGCCCCTGACAAGGGCACCTGGGTGGCTCAGTGGGTTAAAGCTTCTGCCTTTGACTCAGGTCATGATCCCAGGGTCCTGGGATTGAGCCCCGCATTGGGCTCTCTGCTCAGCAGAGAGCCTACTTTCCCCTCTCTCTCTGCCTGCCTCTCTGCCTACTTGTGATCTCTGTCTGTCAAATAAATAAATAAAATCTTAAAAAAAAAAAAAAGCCCCTGACACATACATTTCAAGCAATAAGTGTTCCCATATCTTTGTCTAGGGTTTGATATTTGAAAGAAATTGGGACTAATCCTCACACATGTAAAAATTTATTCTTTACTAAAATATATTGTACATGAGTAGATTAATGAATATCATGCTGAATACACTGGCCTGGACCATTAGTTCTCACAGAAGTTCAGAAGGTAGAGTACCCAGAGGCCACAGAGACCACTTTGAAGAGGGCTGTGAAATAATGTGCCATAAATCCAAAAGATCAAAAATAAAGTACCTTGGGTGCGACCCTAGATATCATATTATGTTAGTATAGTCAGGTGATACCCAGAGCTAAAGGTTTAAGGTAAATGCAGAGAGGTAGGCAGACATAACAGTGAGAATAGATCTTCAAATTCTTTTGGTTGATGCTTCAGCGACAATGAAATATCCTAATCCCTTTCATGGAACTCCTAAGGGGAGCACTAAGAACACCCAAGGTGGTGAGCCAGGAATTCTGGCCCATAACCCTTCAGTTGAATGATGCATATTCATTTGTGAGACTATAATAACACATTTTATATCCAACGTGTTTGTCAATGCCCCCTTTAGGGTCATACTTCCATTTGGAGAATTGGAGTCAATGTATATTGAACGCCAATAATCTAGTCTCAGCGCCAAGTACTTCACCATAAATATACAAAATGCTGGCGGACATACTATCACCTCCATTTTTGGATGCAGATTTCCTTATCCCCAGAACCTATAGCCAGTCAATAAATAATAACATCTCACTCTGTAATAGCAGTCCTATGGGTCACAGAATTATACTAAGGATCCAATGAGATAACACAAAAGAAGAATGTCGACAATTTTAGACTTTCACCTAAGTTTGTTGTATCATCATCATTATAATTGTGATGATCATCGACATCACCATTGGTCAATATCATCAATGGGTCACTTTTTCAAAGAGCTGTTAGTAAACCTGTCATTTAATAATGAGTACTAGCAACAGAAATATTTTGCTTGACTTACAGATAATTTTCAATAAGACAGTTTTCATGATTAAGAAAGCATATCCCATCAAAGCCTGAAAGGTATGGTTTCATTTCACCCAAAAAGGGAAAAATAAATGAAGCTCCAATAACTGTTCAGTGATTCTATCATTTTAGTTCTATAAGCAACAATGGTGGCAAATAGAAATAGTATGCTCAGCCCAACCGTGCTAATACAACCATCGTCAACATTTACTGTCAGTTCTTTCTAGGTTTTAAAATTCCTATTCAACACAGCTACATTCAGTGTACATATAAATATACATCCAATTTTTAATTCACAAACATTGTATCTTAATCATTTTAAGGAATGGTTTCATGGTCTTTATGACCTTTATGTACAATGACTTCATCATAAGTCACATTGTATATTATTTAACAACCTCCCTACGGGTAAATTCTAATTTTTTTCATTATTACTTATGATTCTGTGATTTAACAAAAATACTTTGCATGCATATTCTGCCATTTGGATTTTTTTAGGGGACTCTAACAAAACTTTCTACAAGCGCAATTTGTAGTTCCAGATTCATTCCAACAAATATCTTTCCCCAAGGTAAAAACCAATTTGCAGTGTCACCAACATTCACTAGGAAAGGTTTCACCAAATACTCCCTGGGATTGTTTATTATTATTTAAATTTTCTTTTCATTTTACTAATGAGAGGAAAATAATGTCTCTTTATTCTAAAATATACTTCTTTGCTAGTAGTGAAAATAAATATTTTCCAATATGTTAATTAGTTGTATTTGTTCCTTTTTTTTAACTGAGATATAATTGACATATAACATTGGTTGAGGTGTACAGTGCATTGGTTTGATACACTTAATATGTATATATATTTTTTAAATATTTTATTTATTTGCCAGAGAGAGATCACAAGGCAGAGCAGCAGGCAGAGAGAGAGGGGGAGGCAGGCTCCCCACTGAGCAGAGAGCCCGATGTGGGGCTCGATCCCAGGACCCTGAGATCATGACCTGAGCGGAAGGTAGAGGGTTAACCCACTGAGTCACCCAGGTGCCCCCATATACTTAATATACTGCAAGTTGATTACCACCTTAGTGTTAGCTAACACCTACACCATGTCCTGTAATTGTTGTTTTTTGTGGTGAGAACATTTTATGAATTCTCCCATCAAGGCCGGTATTGAGCTATTGCATTCTTAGTGATATTTCACTAATTTATACCAGGACTTTTTCTAAATTCGGTATTTTCCTGACCATCAATATTTGCAAACATGTTTCTCGATTTGATGCTTACATTTTGTTCTGATTGCTGACAACCAAAAAGTTTAGCTTTGTGTTTATATAAATCTCTTTATTCCCATGTGAATGTTCTTCATTTCTTTTTTCTTTGTCTTTTTTTTTTTCCTTTTTGCCACTTCCAAGCTTAGAAATTTAGGGCATCTGCAGAGGTTTAACAAATATTTACTTCTTTTTTCCTGAAGTTTTTATAAATTTTAAAATATCACTTGTTGGCCCAGTACAACTTAGAATTCAGTGGCACCAGTCTTTCTCAGGTCTTATCACTCTCTCGGCTCACATTCTCTGCCTTAGGATTTTACCCTGAATTTCTTTATTCTTTTCTTATTCTACCTGACCCTTAAATGTTCCTACTTCTCAGACATCCGTGCTGGCCCTCTCCTTTTTTTTTTTTAAGAAATTAAATAATTAGTACCAAACTCCTTAGCCTTTACCGTGGAATATTTTAGGGAAGGATGTTTCTTTTTTTTTTAAGATTTTATTTGTTTATTTGACAGAGATCACAAGTAGGCAGAGAGGCAGGCAGAGAGAGAGGGGGGAAGCAGGCTCCCTGCTGAGCAGAGAGCCCAATGCGGGGCTTGATCCCGGGACCCTGGGATCATGACCTGAGCTGAAGGCAGAGGCTTAACCCACTGAGCCACCCAGTAATGTACCCATGTACATTACTGCTCCCTGGCAATCTTATCTATGCCCATTATTTCAGTGGCTCCCAGTACAGCTTTGACCTCCAGATCTGTATCTCCAGACCAATCATGTATGTCAGAAACCCAGATATTATCCTTGACTCCTCCCCCCACCCATCCTTGACAATTAGATTCTGTAGATTCTGCCTCCTGATTTAGCTCCATTCCTCCTGCATCTGCTCTGCCCTCACAGCTCTTCTCTCAGTGCTGCCCTTCCTCTGGGGCCTGCAATGACCTCCTTACCAGCATCCTTGTCTCCATTCTTGTCCCTCCAACACCTCCTCTTCACAGATCCAGATGATCTTATTATCCAGATGTCCTTATTAGCACATGCCATGCTCCTACTTCCTCATCCAATGTTATCTGCTCCTCAGCAGATGAATAAACAATTATAGACCGGGAATGATAATGAAATTACATGGAGGAGTTCTGAAAAGAGGAGTATTAACCAAGACTGAGGTGAGGGGCCAAACAGGGGAAACAGTTGCTGGTAACTGTGGATAAAAGAAGCCAGAAGGAGAGTTCTGAAAAGAGGAGTATTAACCAAGACTGAGGTGAGGGGCCAAACAGGGGAAACAGTTGCTGGTAACTGTGGATAAAAGAAGCCAGAAGGAGAGAAGGCAAGTCTTCCCAGAGGAAGCTGTGGGGATAGATTCTACTATCCAACACTATTGAAAGTCTAACCCTGGGCCAGGCATTTTACCTGTGATTACCTCTTTCATCTTCACAACAACCATTTGAAGTGGGTGCTATTATTAATCCTATTTTATAGATGAGGAATCTGCAGGGAGGGAATTTCAAACATTCTGTCTGTAGTCATGCTTGCTAGGGAGTAGAAGAGCCAGGCATTCTAATCTCTAGGTCGATGCCCTTAGCCATTATGCAAAACTGCCTCTTATTGGGGGGGGGGGGGGCATGGAGAAAGGGAAGGAGGGGAAAGAGGGTAGGAGGGAGACAGAGCATGGTTGAAAACTGACATTGACAGAGGTGTGGTATTAGGTATCCTGGTTGGGTAGGCCATGAGTCTACTTATTGCATTAACTTCAGAATAGTGATTAAAATGGATGTGCCTCCATTTCAGTATTTATAAAATTCAGTTATTGGCACTTCCTCTTCTAGTTTCTCATCAATGAAAAAATCATTTTATACCCTTGGACTATTACTAAAATTCAGTGTTATCAGATCTACCACACGAACATAAGGGATGAGAAAAATTCACCCTGTTTATAAGCATTTCAGATATTGCTGCATCTTAAAATGGGTAAAGGAATCTTCATTGAGCTTGCATGTCTTGGAGTCTAATGCAATGTCAGTCAGGTGTAAAGTGGGCTTTCTTCTTCCCCCAGCTGTTAGACCTCCTGAAGAACTTCTCAGAGCTTGTGAACCTCACGGTCAAACACTCTCTCCACTTTAAAAAGAAGCATCTTTGGGCTCACGGTCAAACACTCTCTCCACTTTAAAAAGAAGCATCTTTGGGGAGTATAGAACAGGTTCCAAAAAGCGAGACAGGCATCTCAAAGACAAGGGGTTTCTAATTGGCTTCTTAGCCTGTCACCTTAATTCATCCAGTAAAGTCTTGGGTCTGGACCTTACTGGAAACGAACTGCCCGTGAGTTATTCTGGGGATGAAATTCTATATGACCTTTCTTTCCAAGGGCGTCAATTTAATCCAAGTCATTTCCTATGCATTAAACTTTGTTCTCTTAATTGAAAGAAAAGTTTGTTGAGAAGCTTCACCTTAGTGACAAAGTTAATCTGAAGGTGTGAGGATTTTCTTTCCTTCTTCAGGAAGGATCTTTTAACTAAGTCAACACTCAGCCACCTATACTGTTTCTATAGTAATCCCTTATTAACCAGGGTCTCATTTCCAAAAAATAAAAAACCTAGACCAATGAGCCAGAGGAAACACTGAAAATTATTATATGTAAAGCTATATTTTTCCTTATTCCCTTGTCCCTGTAATTTAAAATTACTGCACAGTGACTCAGGGTTTCTCCTGCTAAACATATTTGCTGGAAAGAATTGCAATATACATGGCTCAGGATAACAGATCAACATTTGGGAAGAATGAAACTATAGATTTTGCAACTGCTGTGCCTATCTTGGGAACCCATGTGTAGATGTAAGGAATGTTTCTATAACCTATCCCTGTATCTTATTAGATTTTTGTTTTCCATTGAATACTATATACAAAAGAGGTCCAAGCAATTTGCAGAAATTGCTTAGTGTCAATAACCCAAAATGAAAATATCATAAACAATTTAATGACAGCTGAAAATTAGCTGCATTATGTGATGGATCAATATGAATTATAAAAACAAAGTAAGTCTGAGATTTGGACAAGAAGTTAAAACATGGAAGAGGGACACCTGGGTGGCTCAGTTGGTTAAGCGGCTGCCTTTGGCTCAGGTCATGATCCCAGCATCCTGGGATCGAGTCCCACATCGGGCTCCTTGCTCAGCAGGGAGTCTGCTTCTCCCTCTGCCTCTACCTGCCTCTCTGTCTGCCTGTGCTTGCTCTCTCTCTCTCTCTCTCTCTCTCTCTAACAAATAAATAAAAATTTAAAAAAAAGAAAATCTTTAAAACATGGAAGAGAGGGGAAGCTAATTTTTTACTCTAAGACCATTATGTAATTCAGTTCTTAAAAATGCAAGGGAAAATAAAATAAGCAAGTGTTAACAAAATTAGCCCATCTTTCAGGATGAGATGATATACAAAGAAGGAGGAAATAAGCACTTAGAAATCTGTTTATCATTACCTACTTTCCAAACCAAACCATTTTGAATAAACTGCCAAGTACACTCAGTCCCAATGCCCCTAATTTTCCTATGGCCAGGCAGACAGAAGAGTCTTAAGATTCCAGCTGAACTGTAGTGTCATTGCCAGAGCTGGATTGAAAAGGATTGTGAAGCTAAGACCAGACTCAGCAGGAAAGACATCTAGAATGGATTAGTGATGTCTGCCATAGACACTGAGGGATGGAGAAGGAGGTGGTAAAAAAACACACTAACTATGTGCCCTTCTTAAATCTCAATGCACAATTGTGGGACATGAGTGAAATATATGAACATTCTTGTGCATGTGCCTTAGTATACATCAATAAGCTATCCCTGAGTTGCAGAGAATGCAAATATTCAACTTCACAAGATAACCTCCAAATTGCTTTTTCAAAGTGGTTGTACTAGTTCACATTTCCACTAGCAATGAGGAATCTCCAATACGGAGAGATTTCCCAAAGTCTCATATCTGTAAGTGACAGAGACAGATTTGGATATAGGCATATTACCTCCAGAATCTTCTCCATTTACGACTGCACAAAAACAGAGCCATCTATTTTTAGCTCACAAGACCCAAGGAAAAGAAACCTGCTAAGGAGGTATTGAGTATAGAATTCAGAATCTACTAGAATTCCAATAGAGTTCTGGTGGCCATAGACAGAATGATTTTGACCAAAATGGAGATTTGTGTCTGTCACTTAACGCAGAAAGAATGAAAATTCTGGACTTCAGGGAAATCGTTGAGCTCGAAATCCAGTTAGAGCTGAATGGATCCAGTTTCACAGAACGAATTATACATCTTATACATTAATCACCAGTTTCCACCTTAAAAATGATTTGCCCTGAATAAAAGGGGCTTTCTGAGGGGGGTGGGGGGAAGAGGGGTTGGGAGAGGGTGGTGGGGTTACATTATATGTTTAAATAAAGCTTAAATAAAAAAAAAACACCATATATAGACGGAATAGAAATAAGTTTGGAGGCTAGAAAAAGGCAATGAGAAATATTTGTTACTGAGAGAGTGGTTTGATTATGGTAACCCGTCCCATGCTTTTATAAAGGTAGATATGATTTTAATAGGTGTATATAAATATATATACCTATATGTACTAAATATTTATACTAAATATATACATATAATTAAATAAACTAAAAATAGTCAACTTATATATATTCCAAAAAAAAAAATCATTAAAGCAGACATCTATTGTTTTAAAAAAAAGGGGGGGGCTTTGTGTGCTTTGGTATTTTGTGGGCAGGCTACAGTTATATAGTCCTCAGAAGGGAAAGGTAAAACATGTTTCCAGAAAAAAAAAAAAAGTTTCCAAAGTCTTGCTCTGGAAGGACATTTGTGATTTATAGCTGCATAGAGAGCTTCTCTCTGTTTGGGGATATACTGGTTGACTTGGTCATAGTGACAAGCCATATCTTTTTGGACGTGTTAGATATGGTTTTCAATCAGGTCTACAACAAGCAAGTAAGATGAAAACATCTAAAAATGTTTTAACTTGACACATTAATAACAGACAAAAATGGGAAAGTTATAGGTTAAATGAATTGCCCTTCATTTATACCTTACATTTATAAATATCAACCTCTCTCTATTTATGCTGAATCAGGACTTTAACATCACTTGACATTGGAATAAAAATAAAAGCAAACTCTTTCTAAGCCACATAGTTTGTGCAACATTTTATACGTTGCTGCTTCTGTGCTGGTTTTTTAAAATACTGTAGCAAAAAATTAGAAATAAGCCTAAGGTATATTTACTTCTCAAATATATTAGTTGATTCTTACACCTTAAATCGAGTTCCGGCTTCTGAAAGGAAATTGCCAGACTCTTTCTTATATTCGACTTTGAAACATCTTTTTAAATCTGTTCTCTCACTGAATGTATTTCTTTTTTTTTTATATTTAGTGAATTCAACTTTATATTGGAATTTGATTTTTATGAAACATTCCAGAATTCTTAACCTCTTGCATAATTTCTATTTTTTTTGTTTTGTATAGTTTCTCTTTTTATTTATGATAAATAGAATAATTTTTTCTTAAGTTATTCAGCACTTAACATAAATTTCTAGGTTACAAAAATAACAAAATTTCCTTAACAATTCCTCCTTAAAAGGTAATGTCAGACCATGGACTACTACTTAAAGATCCATTTCAAAAAAACCATCCATAATTTTGCTGACCTTTATGGTATCATATTCCCTTTATGTTCAGCCAGTAACTTACTGTTTGGTCCAGGAATGCTTCTTTTTGCTTTAAATGTCATCACTGGTTTCATCTCATTTTAACCCAGTATCAACAATGTCTATATCCCCAGGACAGCTTCTTAGATTCTTAGTGTTTGTGTGTGGGCGTGTGTGTATGAATGGGGATAAGCCATCACTTTCATATTTAAAGTTACAGTTAAGGACAGGGTCATTATCCACATGCCCAAGTAGCTAACAAGACTCAAAACGTGGAAGCAGGTATGCCAGCTGGCTGCTATAAAGGGTCCAGCATTGCTGGCTGCCCAATGGCCACCTCCTGTTGTGGGTCATTACAATGAGGCCTCTTCCTTGCACGCTGCCTTTGTATGGATAAATCTGTCCCCATGCTCCAAGTCTGCAGTTTAATTTGGTTTTGGCTTCACACAATTGCACAAAGAGATTCTGTTAAAATACTTTCGACAGTGAAGTGTTTTTTCTCCCATATCCCTTCACCGCTGCCCCAAATCCCCCAGCCATACAATATATTCTTTTCTGTTATGAAGAAGGAGGTGGGGGAGAAAAGGATGTGAAGAAATCCCAAGTATGCAAAATACAGACCTTTTCAATCATTTTGGTTCTGATTCTAGTGGTACTCCACTCCAGATCCAGTGATAAATGAGATCAGGTGCCCATCTGGAATGTGGTCATTTATCACCCATTAGGTGAAACCTTTGTTGGAACTGTTGACTAGGAGAGGTTTCAGTAATGAAGAGGATGTGCAATGCTGTCCAGTCTCCCTTTCTAACATTACCAGGAGCCTTCTGCTATGATTCTGAGCCATGCAAAGGTTGCTTACCAATTAACAAAGCAAACCACACTCAGATGTGTAAATGATCCTTTAAACTGGGCAGAAAGCCCAGGAATAAAGCTTCTCTGACCTGTTATAACTACTGTTACCACCGATACCTCTTCCCTTCAATTATTCAGGCTTCCCCCAAGCCTGGACTAGATTCCTGCTGACAGTAATGTGGAGTGCACTCATTAATCATTTTCTTGTCATTGTGTTCTGGCAGGGGGAAAGGGAGGGATGCTCACCACCAAAAATAGGCTGCCGTCTCTCCTGATAAACGGGGAATCTGTAATGAACATGTTATCTTGTCATGCGCAATTCCTTATTCAATTGTTTTGAGAAGTATATTATAATGGTGCTGTGTATTTATATATCATAAGCACCATACTGAGGATGTAAATAGATACCAATTAATCGAAGTGTTTTAAAAAATAACTATGCAAACATGAATGAAGTTATGCTAATCATTTCCAAGTCATGGAACACTGAAGTTTCTAAATAATAAATGTCAGTGCAGGAAGACTGACGTTTGAGTTTTTATCATTCAAGTACATGAAAAAGACTCATTCATGTGTATGAATGTACATATAGAAGCATTTTTATTTTCCTACATGTGTTTTCAAAACCTGTCATGCTGGTTCACAACTTTCATGGGTTTCTAGAAGATTGTCATTGTTCAGAAATCCAGTGTAATGATAACGTCATAAAGTCTAACATTTGTTAGAACTAGAATTACTGTTAAAGGCTATCTAGACCTGTCTTCACTTTATAAAGGAGGAGATGGAAGCTCAGAAAATTCTTATTGAAGAGGCTGCGGGTCCTTTCTTCTTTTTGTTTTTGTTTTTGGGGGTTTTGTTTTTGTTTCTTGTTCCATTTAAATTCAATTAACCAACATATAATACAACATTAGTTTCATATGAAGAGTTCAATAATTCATCAGCTGGATGTAACAGATAAAGAGCTTCCAGGACAAACAGAAACTAAAAGAATTTGTGATCACTAAACCAGCCCTGCAAGAAATATTAAAGGAGATCCTGTAAGCAAAGAGAGGGCTGGAGGTCATTTCTGATCCATGCTCCCAGTATGGATTTTTCCTAACCCTTCATATTAGTTAATCCATGTTCCTGCTCTGGCTTAATGTGAGGTATGTGGGGCAAGGAGGAGAGAGATTCAGTGCTCCCTGATCACCCTTTCAAAGCCTGCTCTACTATACTTTGTGGGGAGAGGGGGAAGCATTGCCCCATGTTTCAGTTGAAAAGTTGAGTTAGAAAAGTTAAATTGAGCTAATTAGTTAGAGGTGGATGAGTTAGTTGAAACTAGGCAGGGTAAGGATTAGTATCTGGGTTGGCAGGTATCTAACACCAAATGCAAGCAGTATTCTTGTTATCAAGTCCCTAGTATTTAACTCCATTATTTCTTCTTTTACTGAGAAAAAACAAAAAAGACCTTTCTTTTTTTTTTTGGTGTATCTATAAAAACTACTGTGTTTGCCTTCATACAGGTATAAAACCAGGGCTGTAAGGGCATTGGAGAGACATGAGTCTGAACACACTACTTGGAATACTCTCCCAAATATCATGTCAACAGTCTCCCTGGGGGTCTCTAAGAGTCATTCTGGGGGCTGTATGCTTAGAAGGGCAGTTCTAGAACCACTGCAATGAACTTTTAGTTTCAAATCACCATCTCTCTTCTCTACAAAGTAACACAGTAAATGCAATTAACATGTGGTTTTCAACATATTGTCCTGTGGTGGGAAAACATCAGTGAATCAGTTGGTTGATATATGCAGAGTGGGAATGGCTTGAGGGAGGTCACCCTGCCTACTGCATCACACAACAAAGTCAAGCAGGAAAGATGAGATGATCACCTGCTATTTAAAAGCCACCTGTTTTGCAGGCTGTTGTCTTCCTTTTGTCCCTCTCTAATTACTCTGTATGTTATATTGTATCTTGTATGACTTTTTTTTTTCTAATACTTGGTATTATCTTTCACAAAGCAGAGAAACCAAAATCCAGATGTTCTATAACTTAGCCTATCATGGTGCCTAAAAATGTGATTTCCCATTGATGAAATGAACCACAGATTAACAAACATGGAAATAAAAGATATATGGCCCTGGGTTTGAATCCCAATTCTTCCACAAATAGGAATAAACTAGACTATCTTGAGTAAATCACTTAACCTCTCTTTTCAACTGTGAAATTGGTATCAGCAACCAGAGTAATTGCAAGACACTAAAAAGACTATATGTGACATTCCTAGGAAGTTAATTTCCACATAAATTCTATTTTTAACCCCATCATAGTTTAATTAGGTTCCTATCTTATTTCACATGACAAGGTAAAATCAATGACTATAGCTACAGATTGCACCAAAAGATTTATATTTCAAACTTTTTACAACAATATAATTTGGGACAGGAAATTCTAGCCAAAGTAACTTGAAAAATGATTGCAGCATTTGAAACCTAAACCAAATGTTAATAAAATAAATCACTGTAGCATGTAACTCAATTCACATCTCTGCTGATTGGTTTGATACAGAGCTGCCATTTGTATGGAAAGATCTGCTTGCAGAATTGAAGTAGAGATTAGAGGAGAAAGCAGGCCCAAGTGTAAGTTGTATTTATACAGTTTATCTGCCATCAAACCCATCAAAACTTCAACTAAAATTTATAGCACTCTGGATTACATCATCTTATCAGCACTCCAAGCCACATGGGGTGTTCTTATCTTTGTGCGTCTTATCTGATTGACCAGAGCAGAAAGAGAAAGTATGTTCTTCTCCCTGCTGTCCTATCTTTCTGAGCTAAAAGTGTCTGGCTCAGGGTTACCAGCATAAGTGAGCCCAGACATTTGTCAAAAACATTAGAGTGACTTTACTATGTAGAGGTATCCTCAAGAGTTTCTCCAGAATTTATCTTCAAGGAGTTTCCAGTCTTTTGATAAAGAATATTCTGTAATCTCAGCATAGCAAAAGAAGTAAATGACAGCACCCAGTTGTAAGGGAGTAACAGGTGCAGTGTCAAACATCACTGAAATGCAGATTATAAATTCGGAAGTAATAGCAGTTTTCGAAAAGGTAGATTAAGGAAGGTGGTGAAGGTGAAGTTTGTGAAGGGGGAAAAGATACAACACTTTGAATGCTGCTCATGTTAAATAAAGCTTCCAAAATGTCAAAATGTTTTTCATGACTTTCAATGACTCCCTCTTTGCCCTCACAATAAATTTCAAACCCCTACACAAAGCATGATTCATTCAACTAGTTACAGAATGCTTGTTCTCAGCCAAGTAGGAGGGACAAAATGGCAAGCACTAAATTTTGGGGATCAGTCTTATACACTTTGCCCACATGTTGCCCTAAAAACTCCAGATATCCACAAAGGTCCACAACAGTCCACTAATCTTTCTGCTTCACCTTTCCTCATCAAAGAAGAACCTTGCTCTTCCTTTGAAAGTTTAACTCAAAAGTCACTGCCTTTATAAAGCCTTGGCTAATCCATGAGGCCAACTTTCAAAGCACCTGAATACACGTTTGTCTTAGTCCATTCAAGCTGCTACAACAAAAATACCATGGACTGGGACTTATAAGCTTATAAACAACAGAAATTTATTTATCACAGTTCTGGAGGAAGAGAAGTTAAAGATCAAGTCACCAGCAGATTCAGTGTCTGGCAAGAGCCCATTTCCTGGTTCAAAGATGGCCATGTTCTTGCTGTGTCCTCACAGGGCAGAAGGGGCAAGGGAAATTCCCTAGAGCCAGTTTTACAAGGATACTCATGCCATTTATGAAGGCACCACCCTCATGACCCGATCACATCTCAAAGGCCCCATTCCTAAAACTGTCACATTGGGGGTTAGGTTTCAATGTCTGAATTTTAGAGTATATAGAAACATTCAGTCTATAGCAGTTTCTATGATCAATTAATTAATAATGAGTTCATTTATAAACTAAATTGTTGGGAGGTGTGTCATAAATGGAGGCAAGTGCACTAGGGAGACATGTTCACAGAGAATCCCATATTAAACTACTCACAAGTATATAAAGCACCTTCCCTCTCCTGGCCCTGATCTTCCAAAGGGGACTATATCACAGGTTTGCTCCATGCCAGCTGTCAGTAAGACCAGGGCCCACAGCTCTGTTGACAGCTGAGGTGGAAGAGGAAGGAAAGTGAAGACAAAACGGTGAGACTTCAATTGTTGGCAATCTAGTTAGAAAGCCAGGGATGGAAAATAAGTATTTCTCTTCCATAAATTGATGCCATTTCCTGAAGGATGTTACACATAAGGCAATTTGACTACATCATATACTACTTCCTAAAAATGGCACCAAGGTGGGGGGGCACCTGGGTGGCTCAGTTGGTTGAGCAGCTGCCTTTGGTTCGGGTCATGATCCCAGGGTCCTGGGACTGAGTCCCGTATTGGGCTCCCTGCTTAGTGAGGAGCCTACTTCTCCCTCTCCCTTTGCCTGCTGCTCCCTCTGCTTGTGCTCACCTCTCTCTTTCTCTGCCAAATAAATAAATAAAAATCTTTTTAAAAAAAAGATATTTAAAAAATGGCACCAAGAGGAAGACTTTGGTCAGTGGTGATGGGTGAGGTGAAAGTGATTCCTTTCTCCTTTTGTGGCCTAAGGGAAATTCTGTCCTGAGGCCTTAACTAATCCTCACAGTGAAGTCAGACCCCAGAGTGGAAAGCAACCCACTAAAATGATATAACTTGTATTCAAGATTCAGATTTATTATACCTTTTCGATTTTTGAGAGAAATCTATTTAGAAGTACTGAATAATTAAAGTTAATATTAAAAAGCATATTCTTAAATCTTGTTAAAAGTCTTTCTCAATTTTTTCACCATTATTTCCTTATGATTTATATGAGCAACCATTCTGGACCATGGGAATTGGGAGCTCATGGCATATTTTAAGCCTATTATTCACTAGAATTCCTCACAACAGGTAGTTGGTAAGATTTTTTTTTCACTCGTGTGTGTGTGTGTGTGTGTGTGTGTGTGTGTGTGTGTGTGAGAGAGAGAGAGAGAGAGAGAGAGAAAGATTTCCAATCGCAGTGGGAAAATTGCCTGCAAATATTGCTGATGAGTCAGAAACTGCACATTCTCTTGTAACATCGGTGAGAAGGCAAATACTAAGGAATATACTACCGTTTGCAAAATGAATTCTGAGAAAAAGTCCAGAACTAAAGATACTGGTTTTCACTTGCCTTAAGCATTGGTAAGAAGTGGCTTTTAGTAAGGGGCAGTGCTTATGTGCCCAGTCTGTAGGCCACAGACAGATTTCACTTTGCCTTTTCTTTCCATCAGTCCAGGAGCCATATTAAGCAGCTCTCAGGTTTTATGTTCTAATGAGAAGGAGGAAAGGTTGCAGAACAAGCAGGCGAAGATGGGTCTGGAGAGAGTCTTTTGAAACTACAACCTTTAACCTTGGTGAGGAGTCCCTCTCCTTTAACCTTTCTTTTTTTTTTTAAGATTTTATTTATGTATTTGACAGACAGAGATCACAGGGAGGCAGAGAGGCAGGCAGAGAGAGAGGAAGGGAAGCAGGCTCCCTGCTGAGCAGAGAGCCCGATGTGGGACTCGATCCCAGGACCCTGGGATCATGACCTGAGCCGAAGGCAGAGGCTTTAACTCACTGAGACACCCAGGTGCCTCCTCCTTTAACCTTTCAACCATAGAATTGAATTTTATCAGAAAATGGAGGTATCCATCATGGTTCCCAAGGGGTCAATAGAAAGAACCAATTGATTCAAGCAGAAAAGGAATGTATTGAGAATAAAAGGTAGTTTTAGGAATCTCGGAGAGAATGGAGAACCAAGCTCAGAGGCTTTGTGGCCAAATATAATGTCAGCTTTACATGGGAGCATGGCCCCAAGAGAGACTCGGCACTATATATAAATATGGCACCAGCCACACGGGACCCTACACACACTTTCAGAGCTTCTGCCCCACTGGCTCTGGAAACCATACGTCTCTGGAGCTACCTTCACCACAGTGGATTTTTTTCCAAGGCTTCCTTCCTCTCATTAATTTTTCCTCAACTTTACTTTCCCTCAGATACAAGCAAGCTTGTCTTGACTCAGGGCTCCTGCAGGCATGGTTCTCCCCACTTGTAATGTTCTTTCCTCAAATCACTGCATAAGTGGATCCTCTTGCTCTTTCAATTCTTCAGCTCAAATGCCATTTTTTCAGATAGACCTTCCCTGACCACCCTGCCGAAACTGGACACCCCCTCCCAACTCTTCTCACCACACCCCTTTTTAATTATCATAGTTCTTTAAAAAAAATTAAATTTCAAAACAAAACAAATAAATAAATAAAAATCATCATTCGTATCAATACCTAGATTATCTTATTGGCTGTTTATTAAACAATTTTCTACTTCACTCCACTAAAACACGAGGTTTGTGTTCATCTGTATCTCCAGTGCCTAGGACCATTGCTGAGACAATTAACAAGTGTCCAATTCCTGAGCTGCCAGACCAACTCCTTCCATACATTCTGCTTAATTCTAGGCTTCCCTTTGCCCCACTTCCTCGCACCCTCACTGAGTTCCCCATCATGGGTTTGAGCAGATGGGACCTCCCACTTCCCCCTGAAACAGATGGCATCCTTCATGGCTAGTGTAGGCAGGGTATCGGTAGCCTGGGAGTTGAGCACGCGATCAGAGCATGCGGGGCTGTGGAGTTTGGAAGAAATTGAGTGGGAGGATGGGGAAGAAAGACTGAAGATGTCGGGCAGGCCGGAAGTTAAGTGGGCAGATATGTCTCAAAGGTGGCTATGGATACAGGGTTGATAAAAGAAGGAAAAAAAAAGTCAGTTGAGTTGCTGTCTGGCTGGGGCCTAGCCTCGGTCATCATTTCTTCCCAGATGAGCACAACAGACAGAAGCAGACAACACACAAATCATGTGTCTCATCAAAGATCTGTTTCTTAGAGACACAAAGACAACAGGATTTGCTAAAACATCCATATGTTTGTTAATTCTTCTTGTTAATACAGATCCCAAGACCCAGAGTAATCCAAATGGAAGAGGAGTATGCTTGGGCTTTAATTATCCCAGAGATGTCTTAGTTACTTTTGCTTTCTCAACTACAGGTTCAAAGGAAGAATGGCACTTTTTCCCTTCAAATACAGTCCTATTTTAGGTATGTTTCCTCTTACCATTGAGCTAAACTGACTCTAGGCATACCTGCAAACCAACATGTCCTCAAACACAAGACAGGCATCCACTGAGATGTTGTGATGAGTTGGGTAATAGTTTCAGTCTTAACTACTTCCCTTTTAAGTATTTGAAAAACTGAGATAACCATTCCCACTTCACCCTAAGGGGAAATAGCTATGACATTTGACCTGTAATTTGTACGAGTTACAGCTTTTCATTGTTGTGATAACATAACCCAACACAAACTCCTACAAAGGTCCAGATATCCTCCTCTTTAATCGGAGGGTTTACCCAGGCCTAGGACTGCAGGTGACGAGTGAGTGCATAGAGAAGTATTCAGTCTCTTGGTTCTTCCATTGTGCATTTTGTCCTCCTGACTGAAGGTTTTCACTTTGTGCCTCTAAATTGTCCTCTCCCTTTCACTGATTGTCAGATGAGTTCCTGCCTCCGCTCTCCCTTCCCCAGGGACAGTGATATCTAAGCATTTCAAGTCAGAGCAGAGGAATGGACCTTCAGGTAGCTTCTTAATGGTCACTTAGGTAGAAGATTGCTTGAATCTTTGTTTCTCCTTTGGTATGAGGTGATGAAGGGAGAAAGTCTCTTCCAGATGAAGGGAGAGAGATCAAGGGAGATATTGGAAGGGGGAGAAAAATGTCCAGCAACAGCCACATGATCGCTTGGAGATATCCCTTTGACAAAGTTGCAAATAGAAACCATTTGAGGTACTTAGAAAAGTAAAGGTGGCTTCATTACAGAGGAGGGGTTTCCCATGGAACCGAAAGGCTGGGATGTAGGCAGACTTCAAGAGGAACCATGACTGGGGCACCTGAGTGGCTCAGTGGGTTAAACCTCTGCCTTCAGCTCAGGTCATGATCCCAGGATCCTGGGATCGAGCCCCTCATCAGGCCCTCTGCTCAGCAGGGAGCCTGCTCCCCCAACCCTCCACACCTGCCTCTCTGCCTACTTGTGATCTCTCTCTGTCAAATAAATAAATAGAAATAAAATCTTTAAAGTACATCCTGTTTCACTCTGGGAGAAACAAGATAAAAAATATGAAATAGAAAAACAATAATTTAAAAAGCACTTATATTAAAAAAAAAAAAAAAAAAAACAAGAAACTAGGGACGGCTCAGTATTTAAGCATCTGCCTTGGCTCAGGTCATGATCCCAGGGTCCAGGGATCGAGCCCCACATCAGGCTCCCTGCTCAGCAGGAGGACTGCTTCTCCCTCTCCCACTCCCCCTGTTTGTGTTCCCTCTCTCACTGTCTCTGTCAAGTAAATAAATAAAATCTTAAAAAAAAAAAAAAAAGAGGAAGCCTGACAGGGAAGTAAGCCCTATCTCGACTCCTTTTCTGTCTCTTGTCTCTTGTGTTTGTGTCTGTTGCATTTCCTTCCCTCTCTTCCCCTCTCTGTCTTCTCTCTTTCCAGCCCTTTCTCTCCTTCTGGTGCTTATTATTATTCTGGTTCTTTACCCTACTCTATATCTCTGTCTAGACCAGCTTCCTCTGCTTCTCTGGTGCAGCCAGAAGAAACATGCCCCCTGGATTTACCTGTTACTGGTCCAGCCATCCAAAGTCCCAGGGAAATGATTTTGACAAGTCTACCCTTGAACTGATAGATAGGACAGGTGCTAAGTTCACATCACAAGAGCATGGCAGAAGGAGCTAGTCCTATAAGCATGGGAGGAAAAAAGTCAGAGAGGGAGAACAAGGGATGAGAGATGACTGCCATGTGTAATGAATATCTACTGTATAGTTTACTTATAATGCATGGCAAACTGTCTTCCTAACTTATGAGTATCATGCCAGTGTCCGAGAGCATTTCGTCTCACTTGAGAACAAGGAAGAGCACTAGGCCCTCAGAAATATTTGTGGACCTGTCTCCCATATAACAGAGATCTTTGAGAAATCTGCATCAGCTACACTTAAGTGAAAATGGGATTCTGCTCTTATCACTTCAATTGTGAGAAATTTCTTGGTGCTCTGTGTGGTTGCCCACAAGATTAAGTGCTTTATTCTACATTTTTAACAGATGGAGAGCTTTCTTTACTTACTATAATCTTCATGTCATGGAGCCAGATGGGAGTAAGGGAATTGGAAAATAACGATAACATAAAATAAATATCAATTGCTGCTCCTTCTTTTTTTAAAGACTAAAATTTTAATGTCATTTTTGTTCCTCTCT
This sequence comes from Taxidea taxus jeffersonii, assembly GCA_003697995.1. Taxonomy (NCBI): domain Eukaryota; kingdom Metazoa; phylum Chordata; class Mammalia; order Carnivora; family Mustelidae; genus Taxidea; species Taxidea taxus. Next base: position 390,102 of record ML106006.1, on the reverse strand, counting down.
CTGTCTTTGATCAAGGTCCTACTTCAAAAATATATATCCTATGGTGACATTTATATATATATATATATATATATATATATATATATATATACTTCACAGTACAAAGGTAATAGGTGTTCTATAAATTCTTGCAGAAATAAACTGTGTTTTCCAATACATGCAGTATCACATGACCGACTTTGCCATTTCTCCTTTAATGGAACCAGCAAATAGGGAAGAGATCAATATTTAAGTATTCAGCGATATACATCAGAAGTGCTTTATGGATATTTCTAGAGTATTATGCTTTATTGTCTTTGCAACGCTAGGCTGTGAAAGTTTTTTTTTCTTTTTTTAGAATTAGCAGTAGGTGTGGTTCCCTTAGGGAGGTACTAAAAATATTCTGTTCCACATATGGCTTTCTTGGTGTTACTGCAGGTATCTGTGCCTTTGAGAGATGCAACTGACTTCTATTTTGAATATATTCCAAGATCATCTGCCAGAATGTGGGCAATTCATTCTAGAAGCATTTATTAAGCACTCCCTCAGTGCTAAGTGCTGTGTAATTCCAATAAATAAAAAGCTAAAAGAATTGGGGGTTATGGCAAGGAAATGGTTTATCCACTGTTTCTGTTTCTACATGATTCATCTTCTCTTTCCATAATCATAAGAGTGGTTTTCAAAAAATGGAGATCTGCTCCCATATCTCTTACTTATAGTTGAAGCAAAGATTTTCATGTGCTAGTGACCAGTGCCTTTATTTATTTATTTTTTTCCTGGCTTTTAAACTGAGATTCTTACTGCTCCTTCCCAGTGAGAGAAGGAAAGAACTATTTTTAACTGAATTTTTTTTAAAAAATAAGGAATATTTGTAAGAATCGAGTAAGTGTTCTGTGTTCAGACTTGTCTGCAAACCAGGAAGTGGAGGGCAGCCACCATCAGGTGATTCGGTCCCTGTAACAACCAAGACTGGTAACAGACACCGAAAGGGGCTTCTTAAGGGAGAAGCTGCTTTCCTAAAGAACCGAAATGAATGATGATACCTGTTCAACAGAAACGTGGAGGAAGTGGAGATTTCTATTTCCACTGGCTAAATACAGTGCTTAAATTTTTGCTGGAGAGTCCATATATAATGACAGAATTAGCAATGCCTGGAAACCACTCTGGGCACTCCTTTTCACTTAACAGCCTCTTCATCGTATAAAAATGACTCCAGCGTCCATGTAGCTGCAGTGCCTAATGAATCTCTGGAAAGAAAGCAGTCTTCATTAAAGCATTTCTGTGAAAACTCTGAATTCAGCACAACACGGTGTCCACCTCCAGACTGACCCTTAAGGGTCTGAGAGATGCAACAATTCCTTATCTGGGAAAGTACTCTTTTGCTTTCGGAGAGATTTTTGCACAGGATACCAACAGCATCTTTTTTTTTTCTTTAAGATTTTATTTATTTGACAGATCACAAGCAGGCAGAGAGGCAGGCAGAGAGAGAGAGAGGAGGAAGGAGGCTCCCCGCTGAGCAAAGAGCCCGATTCGGGGCCTGATCCCAGAACCCTGGGACCATGACCTGAGCTGAAGGCAGAGGCCTTAACCCACTGAGCCACCCAGGCATCCCCCAACAGCATCTTTTATCACGGGGCTTTAAAGTGTTCTACAGCTACAACTTGCAATCTTCATTCGCAAATGGAGAATTGGCAAGGCGAAGGGATTCCAGATCCTATTCTTTGCTGCCCTCATTAAGCTCACAGGGCTGCCCAAGCCATATCTGAGAAGAAAACAGTGACACAGATAACACCATCCATCTGGGTCACTGCCGCAGCTCCTAGTCATCCATCTGTAGTGACACAAGAGATGCGGGCTGCGAACAGCGTTCCGCCACCTCAACTCACCTTGATCTCTTCTCTTCTGAACTCCTGCTGTACTCATCCTTAATTCACCCACGGCCTCTTCATCATTCACGACTCTGCCCCGTTGCTTACCCATCCCATGTTCATTTATTTCAACCAGCACAGGATTATGAAACATTTGCTGGAAAGAAAGCACTATTCTAAATAAGCAAGCATGTGTGTTTTCTTTTCATCTTTCTCATGTCAATGTTCCCATGTTATTCAAAAAGAAAAGAATGGAAGGAGATTTGGTTTCCTATCGCAGTGAGGAAATGCGGAGCCACTGCTCTCAGGAATTCAAACCTAGGAAAGAGGACTTACACGGCGTTCACTATATAACCCTCCATAGACATCCCAGCTCTTCTCTTTTACCAGATATATGATTGAGTTGAAATTACTTACCCTCTCTTCAGCTCAGTGTAACCATGAGACTGCTTTGGCCAATGCAACATGAATGGAACTGATACGTATAACTTCCAGGTGAAAACGTTAAGGGTCAATAGGCAGTTCTGTACATTCCTTTGTCCTATCTTAGTGATAATAGAAGTGTATGGCATTGTAGAGCTGCCATGAGATGGGGTCTTAGGCTGTCTGTTCTGAGCAGAGACCCTCTTCCAACCTTCAGTAAGTATGTAGCATGAATGAGAGAATAAGCTTTCACTGTACTCAATTACTGTGATTTTTTAACAGTTTCATGAAGAGATCATTTACATACCACAAAATTCTCCCATTTAAAATGTACAGTTCAGTGTTTTTTAAGACATTTATAAAACTGTGTAACCATCACCAGAATCTGATTTTAGAACATTTGCATCTGAACAACATCATTTAGAAGTTTTCATCAACAAGAAATCTTGAACCCATCAGGAGTCACTTGCAATTTGTCCCTCATCTTCCCAGCCCTTGGCAGTCACTAATCTGCTTCTATCTCTATAAATTCACCTGTTCTGGCTGTTTAATGTAAGTCAGTGTATATGACATGCAATCATTTGTGACTGCTTACTTTCTCTACACATAAAGTTTTGGAGGTCCATCCGGGTTGCACTATCTCAATAATGTGTTCCCTGTTATTGCTGAATACATTCTATGTACATACTCCATTTTGTTTGTCCACGCATCACATAGTGGACATTTGGGTTTTCTCCACTTTTGGGGATTTTTCTCCACTTTGGGGGATTTTTTGGAGGATTTACGAATAATGCTGTTACAGACAGTTATGTGTGGATATCTATTTTTTTTTTCCTCCTGGAATTTTTCTAGGAGTGGAATTCCTGGATCATACCATAATGGTATTGACCAGTTTGAGGAACTAGCAGAACTATTTTCCAAAGGAAATTCACCATCTTACATTCACATAAGCCATGCATGGAAGTCTTTATGTCTTCACATCCTCACCAACAACTGTTACTGTCTGGCATTTTTATTAGAGTCAATTCAAGTGGGTGTGCAATGGTATCTTATGTGGTTTTGATTTGCATTTTCCTAATGAGTAACGATGCTGTGCATCCTTTCATATACTTACTCATCATTTCTACATATTTTTAGAAAAATGTCTACTAAATTTTTTGATCATTTTATAATTTGTATATATGTCTTCTTATTGAGTTTAAAGAGTTCATTATATAATTTATATACAAATCCCTTATTAGATACATAATTTACAGATGTTTTTCATTTTGTGGGTTGTCTTTTTACTTTCCTAATAATGTGTTTGCAAGACAAAGGTTTTTAATTTTCATAAAGTCCAATTTTTTTCTTTACTTGTGCTTTTTGCATTGTATCCATGGAACCACTGCCGAAGCCAAGGTCCCAGAGATTTACTCCTATGACTTCTTGTAAGAGTTTGATGGTATCATCTATGATCTATTTTAAGTACATTTTCATGCATGGTGTGAGGTAGTGGTCCAAATTCACTGTTTAAAAAAAATTTTTTATTGGGTTATGTTAGCCACCATACAGTAGTTTTTGATGCTGTGTTTCATGATTCATTGTTTACATATAAAACCCAGTCCTCCATGCAATCCATGTCCTCCTTAATACCCACCACCAGGCTCACCCATCTCCCACCCCCTCCCTTCTAAAACTCTCCATTCGTTTCCTGGAATCCATAGTCTCTCATTGTTCACATCCCACTCCAATTTCTCCCCCTTCATTTTTCCCTTTTCCTAATGTCCAAATTCACTATTTTATATGTTTATGTCCAATTGTTCAGTAGCATTTGTTGAAAAGATTCGTATTTCTTCCAGTGAATTATCTTGGCACCTTTGTTAAAAAGCAACTGACCGTAAACATAAGGGTTTATTTCTGATCTCTTAATTCTACTCTTCCAATTTTGGTCTACATGTGTCTATCCTATGCCAGTACCACACTGTATTTTTTACTATAGCTTTGTACTAGGTTTTGAAATCTGGTAGTATAAGTCCTTCAACCTTATCATCTTGTTTCAAAATTGATTTGGGTAGTCTAGACTTTTGCATTTCCATGAATTTTAGGATCAACTTGTCAATCTCTGAAAAAATGGGGGAGAAAAGCCCAGCTGGAATTTAAATGGGGATTGTGTTAAGTCTGCTGGTCAATTTGGAAAATATTGCCATCTTAACAATATTGAGTCTTCTAATCTGTGAACATAGGGTGTCTTTTCATTTATTTAGATCTTTGAATTTTTCAATAATGCTTTATAGTTTTCAGTGTTTAGGTCTTACACTTTGTTGTTACATTTATTTATTTATTTATTTATTTATTTATTTTGAGAGAAAGAAGGCACAAGTGAGGGGTGGGGCAAAGGGAGATACAGAGAATCTCAAGGAGCCTCCACACCCAATGCAGAGCCCAAAGGCAGGGTTCTATCTCAGCACCCTGTGATCATGACCTGAGATGAAATCAAGAGTTGGACACTTAACTGAGTCACCCAGGGCCCCTGCTAAGTTTATTCTTAATAAGTTTTAATCTTTGGATACCATTGTGAATGAAATTATTTCTTTAATTTCTTTTTTGCATTGTTCATTGCTAGTGTATAGAAATGCAGTTGATTTTTGTATATTGAGCTTGTATTCTGCAAACCTGATAAATTTGTTTATTAGTTCTAGTATTTTTGCAGTGGATTCCTTGGGATCGACTACATAGACGATCATGTTGTCTGCAAATAAAGATAGTTTTGTCTCTTCCTTTCCAATTTCATGACTTTGGTTTCCTTTTCTTGTTTAATTGCCCTGTCTAGCTAGAATCTCTAATATGATACTGAAGAAAAGAATCCCTGCAGTTCTGACACTGGGTGTTATTGCAATATAACCTTGCCTTTAATGCACATATTAGAAGAAAAAAATAGAGACAGGTTTCATTTATTTTTTTAAGGACTTTATTTATTTATTTATTTACTTACTTACTTACTTACTTATTTGAGAGGGAAAGAGAGCAGAATAGTGGGCGGAGGGCCAGAGACAGAGAATCCCAAGCAGACTCCCCTCTGAGCACAGAGCCTGCCGTGTGGTTTTATCTCATGACCCATGAGATCATGACCTGAGCCAAAACCAAGAGTCAGACACTTAACTGACTGAGCCCGCCAGGAGCCCTGAGATAGATTCCATATAGTTAGCAAAATCAGGAAAGACTTTTGAAAGAATGACTTGAGAGGCTAAGTCTTAGAAGGATGGATGTGAAGCCATTCAGTATGGAAAAAAATACAATATTGAGTTTGCTCCCTTGACTTGGAGTCAATCAGTACAGGAAGAGCAGAGAGAATATAAGAAATAGAAGTTAGGAACAGAATCTTTGTGAAAAGCCATACAGGAGAATTGAGAATGAAGATAGGAAGGTCAATGAGGGGTTTCTTGCAAAAGCCTTGAGAGGAACTAGCAAGTGCCACAGCTGGTACGTCATTAGCACTGCCTGTCCCCAGATCTCTCCTGTGCCCACAGAGCTTCAACAGTACCTAGACTCCATCTCCTCAGGCTTCTAGAACCTCCCAGCTCCAAACTTGACAATATTTACTAGGTACTGAGTATGAGTCTGATGGTGAGCTCATTCCTGTCTCAATTTTTTTTATCTTGGACCCCAACATCAGGAACAGTATGGTTTTTTCCATTTTCAATTTGCAAGGTTGCCTTTGACATTCTGTGATCTTTTCTGCTTTGCCAGAGGCCCAGGAATCAACGTGCTTCCCTTGTGTTTTTCAAACTGCTCCAGTTCATTCCTCACCTAGATTTTCTCATCTCAGCTAGACTGCCCATGGAGTAAAACCCAGTGTCCTCAGCTCCTACCCATGTCCCTGCAACCCTTTACCCCATCCACACAAAAACAAGATGCAAAGGGCCAAAATTCCTCAAATGAAGCTTTGTTAATTGATTGGTTTCTCTGATTTTGTTTTTTACCATACCCTGTGGATATACACAAGAAATAACAAACTGCCATGTTTTAGAAATCTGGCAGTTTTGGTGTCATGATCTTCTTTTGAAACAACAATTTTGAGTCAAGTCGCTTTTCTTCTAACAAGAATTACCATCCCTGTATCCTAAGCAATGTGCTACATCCTTTAACCTGCTTACCATTCACCACTGCAAAGTAGGGATCTTATGTCCAGTTCACAGAAGACACTGAGACTGAGAGATTTGCTAGCTTACAGCCACAACTCATAAGTGTTGGAGCCAGTGCTGGAACCCACATTTATCAACTCATCTCCGGGTCTTATAGCCTGCTGCCTTTTTCATAGAGTTCATCAAACCCTTTTTAGATTCTTATTCTTATATGGTTATGACACTCCTTTTCCCTGAAATCCTTTTTCCTAGAGTGCCAACCAGTGTTTTTTCAGGTGTATACTGGTCTTAAAAGGTTTGTTTGTATTTAAGAACCCTCTAAACTGATTTATGGTCCATTCATTAGGGTCTTACCCCACACAGGCACCATCTTTTTAGAGTCCCATGTTAGACTGGATTTCCTGAGGGTTGTCCTTAGAGCAAAGAAGGAATTAACAAATGATGCATATATGAACAAAGAAATAAAATGGATGTATTTATGAATTAACAAGCTTAATAGCTCCTTCTTGCAACTGACATTTGCACTGTTTAGAGGCAATGTCACCCTTTAGCAGGAAGAGCACAGAGCCCAGCATGGGAACTGAATCCCTGCTTCATCACTTAGTTCTGTGAAGATGGATGCATTACTTAACCTTTCTAAGCCTCAGATTGCTCATTTGTAAGATGAATAATAATCATAGGGCATATGGAAGGCCATATGAGATAATGAAGGTAATGAATGCAATGTAGAGTAAACATTCATTTAACATTATTTCCCTTCCCTTCTCTTCCCTTTCCTGTAAGAGGAATGTTACAACCTTAGTTTCCTTGTCTTGAGCTAGTTCTCTTTTGCCTGTGTGAGTTTCTCAGTATGCTACCTAGCATCTAGAAATAAAATATATCAGTGTTTGAAATTCAGATTCTGAAGCCAGACTGCCTGCATTAAAATTCAGGTCTCTCCATACCCCACCTGTGTGATTTAGGCAAGAACTTGATGTTACCTTGCCTCAGTCTCAGTCTGGAAAATGGGAATCATAATAATTTTTTCTAGGGATGCTGGTTTAGAATTAAGCATTATCTATAATTCCCATAAAATCATATTATTGTTGTTGTTAGTAATAATAATAATAATAATAATACCATATGTCAGGCACTTAAGTAAAAGATGTCTGCAATGCTCTTCTTGGAGGAAGGATTCTAACTGAAGCTCTGCTTACTTCCTTCGCTGTTTCTCTCCACCTCCTGGATGTTTACTACTGGACATTACAAGTGCTAACTGTGTATCTAAACTCTCTGGGTTGCTTGCTCGGTCCTGAAAATTGCCCCCAAGTACTTGCAATATCCAGAAGTAATTCTGCCTCAGCTTTAGGATTTATTAATTTCTGACCCATTTTGAGATATATAGAGTTCTACTCTTCTGAAATGAAGCGGTCCCTAGGTCCCTGAGTGGTGTGTGTGTTTGTGTGTGTGTGTGTGTGTGTTCATGTGTGTATGAAAACTCTCATCTCTGCTATCATAGGTTTTCTGATTTCTTTACTGGGAGCAGTCATTTCTTATTTCCAGATAGCAGCTCTTTCTCTTGTAAGTCACTGTCTCTAATCTGCGGCAGTTTTGCCAACCAATGCACCTCGTTTGAATGTTGTATATAGTAAGTGTGAAGAGAGCCTGACAGAAAGCCTCTGGGGATCTCCCATGAGTCAAGTGAGTGTCAGTGTGTTAACATTGTAACATATTGCCTGGCTGCTTGGAGAATTCTCTTTAGCTCCCTTTCTGATTTTCCGTATGGCCCAGGAGGGGTGAGCTTTGCCAGAAGTGAGCCTATGAGAGGTGGAGCATGATTATTCTAATTTTCTTATTAGGAACGCAAAAAGCATTATCCATAGCATCTTATCCATAGCATCCAAATTTTCTGGGCTATGGAAGAGCGGAGGAAGTGTGCGATCCATTTGCTGGTTTGAGGTGGGTGAGTGTTTGACAGTCTAACCCCTATACCTCTTTCTAGTGTTTAGAGAATTCTACAGCCTAAGTCTAGATGCAGGATAGACAGTATCTCTTCCTGGGTTCCTGGCCCCAGAAGCCAGAGTGAAGAACTGTCCAGGGCAATAGTGATGGCAATGTCTAGTACCCAGTGGCAATGGAGCCATAGTTGTATCTGGAAAATGGTACTGTGGTAGCAGGGGTGGAAATGTTCTTCTAGGTGTTTGTTCCCAGGGCACCATAGGTATGGATCTGCTCCCATTTTCCATGCCTGGTTCTCTAGCCATCCCACAACACTGATACTATGCAATAACTTTCCAATAAATTGCTTATATGCGTGAGCTGATCAGTACCAGTTGCTTGGGTTTTTCTCATCCAAGAACCCTGTGTCCAAAATATGGGTGATTTCTTATTTTTCTATCTAAATCATATATAAAGCAAACCCTTGATTTCAAACCATTGTTTAGCTATATATTGGATTATGGTCAGTAAATATAACTGTTACATTCTTATTAACCCAATTATGATGAGAAAGCATCAAAATTCTATTTTGACATCCACTTCTTATTTAGTTTTACTTGTCTAAATACCTGAGAACCTAGCAAGTAGTGTTTAAGTCACTCTTCCCCCTACATTTTCCCCTATAAGTTTTATGGTTTTAAGTCTTATATTTAAGTCATTAATCCATTTTGAGTTGGTTTCAGTGTATGGCATAAGATAAAGAACAAATTTCATTTTTGCACATGGATATCTAGTTTGGTTTTTTTCAACATTTATTGAAGAGCATCTTTTCCCCTTTTTGTCTCCTTGGCACCCTTGTTGAAAATTGGTTGACCGTATAAGCATGGATTTCTTTCTGGATTCTCTATTCTGTTCTATTGGTCAGTTTTTATGCCAGTACCATACTGTTTTGATTAATTACCATAGCTTTGCAACATAATTTGAAATCAGGAAGTGTGATACTCCCAACTTTGTTCTTCTTGCTCAAGAACTTGTTGGCCACTTGGGGTCTTTTGCGGTTCTTTATCAATATTAGGATTCTTTTTTCTATTAGTCTTGGCAATGAGTTTTTTTGTATATGACTCCAAAAACATAGGCGACAAAAGCAAAAATAACTGAGTGAGGTTACAAACTAAAGAGCTTCTGTAAAGCAAAGGAAACCACCAACAAACCTACAGAATAGGAGAAAACATTTGTAAGATGTATATCTAATAAGGGCTTAATGATCAAATATAAAAAAAAAACTCATACAACTTAAAAGCAGATAAATAAATAAATAGCCCAATTAAAATATGGGCAAAGGAACTGAACAGATATTTGTCCAAAGAAGACATACAAATGGCCAACAGGTATATGAAAAGATGCTCAATATCACTAATCATCAAGGAAACACAAATCAAAACTATAAGGAGATATCCCCTGACACCTATTAGAAAAGTTGTTATTTAGGGGTGCCTGGGTGGCTCAGTGAGTTAATCCTCTTCCTTGGGCTCAGGTCATGATCTCAGTGTCCTGGGATCCAGCCCCTGCATTGGACTCTCTGCTCCGCAGGGAGCCTGCTTCCTCCTCTCACTCTGCCTGCCTCTCTGCCTACTTGTGATCTCTGTCTGTCAAAATAAATAAAATCTTTTTTTAAAAAGTTGTTATTTAAAAACAAAAGATAACAAGTGTTGGCAAGGATGTAGAGAAAAAAGAATCCTTGTACACTGTTGGTGGGAATGATATTGGTACAGCTTTTATGGAAAACAATATGGAAGTTTCTCAAAAAGTTAATAATAGAGCTATTAAATAATCCAGCAATCCTCTTTTTGGGTATATATCCAAGGAATTAAAATCAGGATCTCATGTTTATTACAGCACTATTCACAATAGCCAAGATACGGAAATAACCTAAATGTTCATTAATGGGTGAATAAAGAAAATGCTGTATTTATACATACCAGAATACTATATTCCGTCTTTAAAAAAAAAAAAAAAGGAAGAAAGAAAGAAAGAAATCCTACCATTTGTAACAACATGGATGGACCCAGAAGATATTGTGCTGAGTTAAATAAGCCAGACACAGAAAGACAAATGAAGCATGATCTCACTTCTATATGGAATCTAAAATAGTCAAACTCATAGAAAGTACATAGGAGAGAGTACATACATACATACACACATAGAGTATATACAAAGAGAGAGTACAATGTTGGGCTTACCAGGGGCTAGGAGAAGGGGGAAATGGAGGGTACAAAATTTCAGTTATGCAAGATAAGTAAATTTGGAGATCTACTATATGACACAGTGCCCACAGCTAGCAAGACTGTATTATATGCTTAACATTTGCTATGAGTGTAGATCTTAAGTGTTCTTACCACAAAGTCATCATCATCATCATAGAGGGGGCAGGCTGAAAACTTGGGAGGTGACGGATAGATCTATGCTCGTGATAGTGGTGATAGTTTAATGGTATATGCTTATATACTTACCCCCAAATACACTGAGTTGTACACATCAAATATATAGTGTTTTACATGTCAATCATACTTTAGTAAATGTTTTCAAAAATCACTTTTTAATGAAAAGAATTATAGAAGTCTTTCTAAGGAACAGTCAGTTTAGGGGAACACCTATGCTGTCCTCACTCACACGAAGTACCTCAGAATTATTTTTTGATAGTGGAATAAAAAGGAATTGAGATAATTTTCTGATACATCTAAGACGATCTTCCACAATTTGACATTAGTATTTGTGTTGAGGTATGGTAACTTCTTAAAAGAGGGGGAAGATCTAGAGTCAAACACGAACTCAAAATGAACACAATTACTTTGCTGTCCACTAACTCCTAAAAAGATTTCAAAAAAGAGTTGGACAGTCCTCCCATGACCTAAAGCCTGAGATGTGGGTTGATCATATCCCAACGTGAGTATTAGGTACCAAAGATATGTGTTCGGGGTGGGGGAGGGCGGGGAAGGGATATTCATGATGTTGAGAGAGAACCAGAGATGAAATGTGGAAAAATAATAATGTCCTTTTTCCTAAGGGCATTTACAATTCTAAGTTCCAGTTTTCCCTGAGATTCAATTCCATTTCTACCCTTGCATTCTGTGTAATATCCTATATTCTAAATAAATAAAAATAAAATTCTGTATTCTTAAAAGAAATTTCTTATTGGCTTCAATTATTTACCACTAAGAAATTTTGTCTAATATAGGGGTGCCTGCATTCAGTCAGTTAAGCATCCAACTCTTGGTCTCAGCTCGGGTCATGATCTCAGGGTGGTGAGATTGAGACCCACCTTGGGCTCTGGCACTCAGCAGGGTATCTGCTTGAGATTCTCTCTCTCCCTCTCCATCTGCCTCTCCCCCTATGCACATGTGCATGTGCACTTGGGTGAGCTCTCTCTAAATAAATAAATAAAATCTTAAGAAAATTTGTCTAATGTAGAATTAGATCTATATTTAGTGTATTTTAGAAATGTTAGATACAATTATATTTTTACAATACAAATATATATTATAAATATAAACAAAAAGGTAAATATAATAGACATATTTCTACACTATACTTGAGAGGAAGAAAATAAGTCCCCTAAATTTTAAATTTGCTCCAAATGTTCCAAATCATAGCAGAATGATCTTCCCATACTTTCCAAGAAGTGACAGGAGTTCAGAATTTAAAATCTGTGTTTGCATCACTTGATTTGTAAATGTTTCTCAAACCCTCAAAGCAATCATAAATAGCTGCCTATTCTTTACCCTGAACTAAATGTAAATAACTTGTCCACTTCTATTGTTTTCTAAATTTAGACAATAGGATCATTTACATTATGTATTGATCAATGACCTAAGAAGATGCCTGGGGCAACTCTGTAACTAATTCAGGCTAAAGGACTGTAATGGGACCATTATTTTGTGAAGTAAATTCTATTAAATAACAAATATAAAGCAGAACTCCAAAAACAGAGAGGAAAGGGGGGAAGGCAAACCATAGTACATGTTTTAGAAAATAGAATCTGTAAAATTATGTTTAGAGAGACTATGATAGAATTATCATTTTCAATTTTCACAAGGAAAATATCCAGGAAAAAAAAAAAAAACACCTTACCCATTAAAGTTGTTTTGTAAATTAAAAAAATCAGCACACATATTCAAGCCTAATACTATTCAAGTAGGAGCATTTAAACAATGAGAGGATTGACCTAGACAATAATTTAAGATATTTGGGCCACGTCAGTATGAAATGCTATGAAGAGCATATTCTTCTTCGCTTACCCATGTGGATTTAGTGTTGCATGGTAGAAAGACCCCATCTAATGTAACAGGGAGAGAGATCTAGTTCACATTCTAGCTTTGCCGCATTGGTGGTGAAGGGCTAAAGTAACTCCATTTTGAGGCAGTAGCCATTTTGTTGTTCATATTTAACTATGAGTGACCCAGAGCTTGCATAAATTCCAGACAAGGAGACAGGAATTCCAGGAACAGAATTGGTTACTAAACCACAAACTACCCCCACTTCGTAGATAAGTTAATCAAGACCCAACCGGTCTTGCTACTCCCTGCAACTTTCCCGCCCTGGTACAAACAACTTTCAAAAGATATCCCCTAGAGGAGTCAAGATGGCTGAGAAGTAGGAGGCTGAGACGACATCAGCCAGCAGGAGATCAGCTAGATAGCCTATCAAACCATTCCGAACACCTACGAATCCAACAGGAGATCGAAGAGAAGAAAAATAACAATTCTAGAAACAGAAAATCGACCACTTTCTGAAAGGTAGGACCAGCGGAGAAGTGAGTCCAACGCGACGGGAAGATAGACCCCAGGGGGAGGGGCCGGCTCCCGGCAAGCGGCGGAGCACAAAATCAGAACTTTTAAAAGTCGGCTCCACGGAGGGACATCACTCCAGAGGCTAAACTGGGGTGAAGACCTCACGGGGACAACGTGGACTCAGGTCCCACGGGGTCACAGAAGGATCGGGGGTATCTGAGTGTCGCAGAGCTCACAGGTATTAGAGCGGGGAAGTCGGCTGCGGAGACAGAGCCGAGGTTTCCTAGTGGTCTGTGACACGGACCGGTGCTCCGTGCGAGGGGTCCCCACAAGATCCGGGGAGACTCCGACCCGGGAGAGCTCAGGGATCTACGGGGTCCGGAGACTCCAGGTGGGACTCTGCCAGAGACAGAGACGCTTGGTCACAGGCTGGGTGAGCTCAGAGCACTCCCAGAAGCCAGTGAGACGGGACTGCTTACGCACGATTTTCTCTGAGCGCGGTCTGCGGGCGCGCACGCGCGGTCTCCGGCGCAAACGTGGGCTAGGGAGACCAGAGGGATTAAACGCTTTTCTCTGAAGGCGCACTGAAGACTGGGGCCCCTAGCTCTCGGCTCCTCTGAACCGGAGATTGGGAGGCCGCCATTGTCATTCCCGTCCTCCGGAACTCTACAGAAACCGCGTTCAGGGAACAAAAGCTCCTGAAAGCAAACCTGAGAGGATTACTTAGCGCCGCTGGTAAGGGTGGTGCAACTCCGCCTGGGGCAAAGACACCTGAGAATCACTACAACAGGCCCCTCCCCCAGAAGATCAAAGAAATACAGCCAAGACCAAGTTCACCTAACAAGGAGAACAGCGGATTCTTATCTGGACAAAATGACAAGGCGGAAAAACTCACCACAAAAAAAAGAGCAGGAGACAGGACCGAAGGCTAGGGACCTAATCAATACAGACATTGGTAATATGTCAGATCTGGAATTCAGGATGACGATTCTCAAGGTTCTAGCCGGGCTCGAAAAAGGCATGGAAGATATTAGAGAAACCCTGTCAGGAGAAATAAAAACCCTTTCTGGAGAAATAAAAGAAATTTCAAGTTGAAATAAAAAAAGCTATTAATGAGGTGCAATCAAAAATGGAGGCTCTTACTGCTAGGATAAATGAGGCAGAAGACAGAATTAGTGATATAGAAGACCAAATGACAGAGAATAAAGAAGCTGACCAAAAGAGAGACAAACAACTACTGGACCACGAGGGGAGAATTCGAGAGATAAGTGATGCCATAAGACGAAACAACATTAGAATAATTGGGATTCCAGAAGAAGAAGAAAGAGAAATAGGAGCAGAAGGTATACTGGAGAGGATTATTGTAGAGAATTTCCCTAATATAGCAAGGGGAACAAGCATCAAAATCCAGGAAGCCCAGAGAATACCTCTCAAACTCAATAGGAATCGACCCACACCCCGCCATCTAATAGTAAAATTTACAAGTCTTAGCGACAAAGAGAAAATCCTGAAAGCAGCACGGGACAAGAAGTCTGTAACGTACAATGGTAAAAATATTAGATTGGCAGGAGACTTATCCACAGAGACCTGGCAGGCCAGAAAGAACTGGCATGATATATTCAGAGCACTAAACGAGAAAAACATGCAGCCAAGAATACTTTATCCAGCTAGGCTATCATTGAAAATAGAAGGAGAGATTAAAAGCTTCCAGGACAAACAAAAACTGAAAGAGTTTGTAAACACCAAACCAGCTCTACAGGAAATATTGAAAGGGGTCCTCTAAGCAAAGAGAGACCCTAAAAGTATTACCAGAAAGGAACAGAGACATTATACAGTGACAATCACCATACAGGCAATACAATGGCACTAAATTCATATCTCTCAATAGTTACCCTGAATGTAAATGGGCTAAATGCCCCAATCAAAAGACACAGGGTTTCAGAATGGATAAAAAAACAAAACCCATCCATATGCTGCCTACAAGAAACTCATTTTAGACCTGAAGACACCTCCAGATTGAAAGTGAGGGGGTGGAAAACAATTTACCATGCTAATGGACATCAGAAGAAAGCTGGGGTGGCGATCCTTATATCAGATCAATTAGATTTTAAGCCAAAGACTATAATAAGAGATGAGGAAGGACACTTCATCATACTCAAAGGGTCTGTCCAACAAGAAGATCTAACAATTTTAAATATCTATGCCCCTAACATGGGAGCAGCCAACTATATAAACCAATTAATAACAAAATCAAAGAAACACATTGACAAGAATACAATAATAGTTGGAGACTTTAATACACCCCTCACTGAAATGGACAGATCATCCAAGCAAAAGATCAACAAGGAAATAAAGGTCTTAAATGACACACTGGACGAGATGGACATCACAGATATATTCAGAACATTCCTCCCCAAAGCAACAGAATACACATTCTTCTCTAGTGCCCATGGAACATTCTCCAGAATAGATCACATCCTGGGTCATAAATCAGGTCTCAACAGGTATCAAAAGATTGGGATCATTCCCTGCATATTTTCAGACCACAATGCTCTAAAGCTAGAACTCAATCACAAGAGGAAATGTGGAAAGAGCACAAATACATGGAGACTCAACAGCATCCTTCTAAAAAATGAATGGGTCAACCAGGAAATTAAAGAAGAATTGAAAAAAACCATGGAAACAAATGATAATGAAAACACAACGGTCCAAAATCTGTGGGACACAGCAAAGGCAGTCCTGAGAGGAAAATATATAGCGATACAAGCCTATCTCAAGAAACAGGAAAGGTCTCAAATACACAACCTAACCCTACACCTCAAGGAACTCGAGAGAGAACAACAAAGAGAGCCTAAACCCAGCAGGAGAAGAGAAATAATAAAGATCAAAGCAGAAATCAATGAAATAGAAACCAAAAAAACAATAGAACAAATCAATGAAACTAGGAGCTGGTTCTTTGAAAGAATTAATAAGATTGATAAACCCCTGGCCAGACTTATCCAAAAGAAAAGAGAAAGGACCCAAATAAATAAAATCATGAATGAAAGAGGAGAGATCACAACCAACACCAAAGAAATACAAACAATCATTAGAACATATTATGAGCAACTCTATGCCAACAAATTCGACAATCTGGAAGAAATGGATGCTTTCCTAGAGACATATAAACTGCCAAAACTGAACCAGGAAGAAATAGAAAACCTGAATAGGCCCATAACCAGTAAGGAGATTGAAACAGTCATCAAAAATCTCCAAACAAACAAAAGCCCAGGGCCAGATGGCTTCCCAGGGGAATTCTACCAAACATTTAAAGAAGAATTAATTCCTATTCTCCTGAAACTGTTCCAAAAAATAGAAATGGAAGGGAAACTTCCAAACTCATTTTATGAGGCCAGCATCACCTTGATCCCCAAACCAGACAAGGATCCCATCAAAAAAGAGAATTACAGCCCAATATCCTTGATGAACACAGATGCGAAAATTCTCACCAAAATACTAGCCAATAGGATCCAACAGTACATTAAAAGGATTATTCACCACGACCAAGTGGGATTTATTCCAGGGCAGCAGGGTTGGTTCAACATCCGCAAATCGATCAATGTGATACAGTACATTAACAAAAGAAAGAACAAGAACCATATGATACTCTCAATAGATGCTGAAAAAGCATTTGATAAAGTGCAACATCCCTTCCTAATCAAAACTCTTCAAAGTGTAGGGATAGAAGGCACATACCTCAGTATTATCAAAGCCATCTATGAAAAACCCACCGCAAGTATCATTCTCAATGGAGAAAAACTGAGAGCTTTTCCGTTAAGGTCAGGAACACGGCAGGGATGTCCACTATCACCACTGCTATTCAACATAGTACTAGAAGTCCTAGCCTCAGCAATCAGACAACAAAAAGAAATTAAAGGCATCCAAATTGGCAAAGAAGAAGTCAAACTATCGCTCTTTGCAGATGATATGATACTATATGTGGAAAACCCAAAAGGCTCCACTCCAAAACTGCTAGAGCTTGTACAGGAATTCAGTAAAGTGTCAGGATATAAAATCAATGCACAGAAATCAGTTGCATTTCTTTACACCAACAACAAGACAGAAGAAAGAGAAATTAAGGAGTCAATCCCATTTACAATTACACCCAAAACCATAAGATACCTAGGAATAAACCTAACGAAAGAGGCAAAGAATCTATACTCAGAGAACTATAAAGTACTCATGAAAGAAATTGAGGAAGACACAAAGAAATGGAAAAATGTTCCATGCTCATGGATTGGAAGAATAAATATTGTGAAAATGTCTATGCTACCTAAAGCTATCTACACATTTAATGCAATGCCTATCAAAATTCCATCCAATTTTTTCAAAGAAATGGAACAAATAATCCTAAAATTTATATGGAACCAGAAAAGACCTCGAATAGCCAAAGGAATATTGAAAAAGAAAACCAAAGTTGGTGGCATCACAATTCCTGACTTCAAGCTCTACTACAAAGCTGTCATCATCAAGACAGTATGGTACTGGCACAAAAACAGACACATAGATCAATGGAACAGAATAGAGAGCCCAGAAATAGACCCTCAACTCTATGATCAACTAATCTTTGACAAAGCAGGAAAGAACATCCAATGGAAAAAAGACAGCCTCTTCAACAAATGGTGTTGGGAAAACTGGACAGCCACATGCAGAAAAATGAAATTGGACCATTTCCTTACAGCACACACGAAAATAGACTCAAAATGGATGAAGGACCTCAACGTGAGAAAAGAATCCATCAAAATCCTTGAGGAGAACACAGGCAGCAACCTCTTCGACCTCAGCCACAGCAACTTCTTCCTAGGAACAACGCCAAAGGCAAGGGAAGCAAGGGAAAAAATGAACTATTGGGACTTCATCAAGATCAAAAGCTTTTGCACAGCAAACGAAACAGTCAACAAAACCAAAAGACAACTGACAGAGTGGGAAAAGATATTTGCAAATGACATATCAGATAAAGGGCTAGTATCTAAAATCTACAAAGAGTTTAGCAAACTCAACACCCAAAGAACAAATAATCCAATCAAGAAATGGGCAGAGGACATGAACAGACATTTCTGCAAAGAAGACATCCAGATGGCCA
The DNA here is from genome assembly GCA_003697995.1 of Taxidea taxus jeffersonii. NCBI lineage: Eukaryota > Metazoa > Chordata > Mammalia > Carnivora > Mustelidae > Taxidea > Taxidea taxus. The sequence continues at coordinate 371,885 of ML106006.1, read as the reverse complement.
ACAGACACATGAAAAAGTGCTCCACATCACTGGGCATCAGGGAAATACAAATCAAAACCACAATGAGATACCACCTCACACCAGTCAGAATGGCTAAAATGAACAAGTCAGGAAATGACAGATGCTGGCGAGGATGTGGAGAAAGGGGAACCTCCATGCTGTTTTCCAGAGTGGTTGCACCAGCTTGCATTCCCACCAACAGTGTAGGAGGGTTCCTCAAATAATTGAAAATAGAGGTACCTTATGACCCAGCAATTGCACTACTGGGTATTTATCCTAAAGATACAAACGTAGTGATCCAAAGGGGCACGTGTACCCGAATGTTTATAGCAGCAATGTCCACAATAGCCAAGTTATGGAAAGAACCTAGATGTCCATCAACAGATGAATGGATAAAGAAGAAGTGGTATAGATATACGATGGAATACTATGCAGCCATCAAAAGAAATGAAATCTTACCATTTGCGACGACATGGATGGAACTAGAGGGTATTATGCTTAGCGAAATAAGTCAACTGGAGAAAGACAACTACCACATGATCTCCCTGATATGAGGAAGTGGAGATGCAACGGGGGTGGGAGTTAAGGTGGTAGGAAAAGTAAAAATGAAAGAAGATGGGATCGGGAGGGAGACAAACCAAAAGAGACTCTTAATGTCATAAAACAAACTGAGGGGGGTGGGGGGAAGAGGGGTTGGGAGAGGGTGGTGGGGTTACATTATATGTTTAAATAAAGCTTAAATAAAGTTAAAAAAAATAAAATTAAAAAAAAAAAGATATCCCCTAGACAAAGTAGCCAATCCCCGCTGAACAGCGCAGCTTAAGCAACCCCAGCACCAATCATTTTAAAGGTCACCTATACATGTGATTTTGCATGGGAATACTTTGTGGTTTTTGCCTTTATAAGCCCTGTGAAATTTCACCTCGGGGCTTCCTCCTAGACTCCGCTGTGTCGGTGTGTAGGACTAAGCCCGAGCTGCAGCCCGCCTGAATAAAGCCTTGCTTTTGCATTTCGGAACGTCTGGCTCTCGGTGGTCTTCTTGATGGTGGTCCTGCGATCTGGGCATAACAGTGGTTCAGTGGTAGAATTCTCACCTGCCACATTCTAGCTTTGCCATTTACTAGCTATCTGGATTTGGACAATTTATTTAAACTCTGAGTCTCTGTTACTCATCTACAAAACTGAACTGTTAATGAAATTAAAGGATATGGGACTTAGCTTTTGCTCAACAAAAAATATAGAAACCAATGTAAATAGGCAATGAAACTAACATTGTAATCCAAATAGAGTGTTTTATACCCTATAATATCTGGCTTGCCTAACAACTAGTGTAATTTTTTTTTTTTTTTTTTTTTTTTTTAAGGAATTGGTTGCCTGGAAAGAAACCCAGCCTCTTTTTTTTTTTTTTTTAAGATTTTATTTATCCATTTGACAGACATAGATCACAAGTAGGCAGAGAGGCAGGCAGAGAAAGAGGAGGAAGCTGGCTCTCCAAAGAGCAGAGCCCAACATGGGGCTCGATCCCAAGACCCTGGGATCATGACCTGAGCCAAAGGCAGAGGCTTTAACCCACTGAGCCACCCAGGCGCCCCAACCAGTGTAAATTTTGTAGAGAGGTACAAGTGATGTCCATCGGTTTGGCCAAATTTATCCAGGGTTGGGATCTTGTTATACTTTGGTAGCCATGAGATACAACGTAATTAAATTCATGGTCTGGTGTTCAGAGATTTAGTTTTAATACTGGCTCTGCCATCCACCAACTGAATGAACTTGGACATGCCACTAAAATCTCTTGATCTGCTTTTTCATATTTAAAAAAAAAAAGTGTGGGCAGGGTAACTATAGTTAGTGCAGAACCTACCTCTCAGGGTTAGAATCAAAATGAGTTAAAATGTATGAAAGAATTTTGTAAAATTCTCCAAACAAGTATCAGGTGATGGAACAAGAGAGAAGAAGATCTATAAAGGTACTCTATTTAAGATTAATGTCATGAGGAGGAAAATATTTGGCAATCATAAAATGAAAATAAAACATCTGACTTAGAAGTATGAATTAATCTACAATATTTTATTAAGCAAGTTACCTTATTTTCTTCTACTTTGTGTGGTACGAATAGTGCTTGCAAAACAATGTGAGTGTTTAGAAAGTTGTAAGAGGCAGACTGATCAAAAAATACCTTAAACAGATTTGGAAGGGGGTGGATATAAAGTTAGAATTTCTGAGTCATGAAAACATCAGATAGCAATTGCAGAAAGGTGTAACTTTATTTAAAAGCAAGCTGCTGTGAATTCCATCATGCTACAGACACCTCCGAGTCAACAGTCTCTGTTGGCAAATTGTTATGCTGACAAATTCTCACATACACCCAAAATTTCCATTTTGTAAACAAGTAAGTGGGTTCCTGATGGTCCAGCTTCTATCCTGAGCTGGAACCTTGGAAAGCAGAGTTCTCGTCTGAATGGACCTATATCATCCATTCCTCACATTAGCAAAACAGATTCAAACATTGATCATCCAAATCTAAGAGCCACCTTGAACACTGATGTAATATTAAATTTGATATTCTTTTTCAAGTCTGGGAAACATGAAAACACATCGTTGGCTTCCTTGGCTAGATTTTCTGAGATAGTTAGAACAGTGTGGTGTGATAACTTGGTCATCCTTATAACCCTGGGACTCTGTCTCCACTTCTATCCACATGGACAAATATAGAACACTGGTCCAGAAGAATCCAGAATATTTGATGTATAGGAAACCAAGTACACATATAGGTAAATACAGGGTGAGTGATGGCTCTTCCTTCTGCTGGGTCAGAGTCAGTCACAGGGGTTCTGGTTGTGTGCTCTATGATCACCAGCCCTGTCATCTAAGCAGGATGAAACAGCCAAGTGACAGAGCCATGCACATGAGTGAAAAACCACCATCATCGCAGGGGAGGGAAGTAGGTGAGGTATATTTGCATAACATGCACTTTGGATGGGACAATCTGCACGTACATCACAAAAGGTGATATACGCACATCATAAAAGATATGCAAGGGACAGCAGTGTCCAAAAGGGACATCAAATGGAGATATTAGAGGTGTTGGGCCCTGGCCCCAGATATCATGGCATTGAAAGAACCTGACACAGTGTCTAGCTTACAGGCATTCAGTATATCAATATATTAGACTAAGTTTCCTTTCTCCTGTTTCATAAAACTGCTTTGTGAGGGAGCATTATCATATCTCCAGGGGAGCTGAATTCCAGGAATCACACCGTTCTTCCTGACTCTGTGAGTACGAAGAACCTAGCAGTGATTGCAACTTTGAATCGCCCTGTTTTTTTTAATATCGGGACCATTATTTCATAAAGATCAGATGCCCTTCTGTAGTCCTCCATCCTGCTCACTGGAGTGAGTGGGAGGATGGGAGATGGAAATATCTGCTCTTGATCACAAGCTCAGTTCCAAGCCCATTTTCATGTACTTTTATCTTCCAATTTCTAGATACTTTAAACTTTCCAGCCAACTGTAAGGATGACATGGGTTTACTGTGGTCTTTTTTTTTTTTTAAGATTTTATTTATTTATTTGACAGAGAGAGAGATCACAATTAGGCAGAGAAGCAGGCAGAGAGAGAGAGAGGGGAGGAAGCAGGCTCCCTGCTGAGAAGAGAGCCCGATGTGGGGCTCGATCCCAGAACCCTGGAATCGTGACCTGAGCTGAAGGCAGAGACTTAACCCACTGAGTCACCCAGGTGGCCCCAACCTGTGGTCTTATTAGAAGACAACAGAACCCAGAGAAAACAGGAATTTGGAAGTCTTTGTCATCCAGTCAACATCCTGTAAGTTGGAAGAGTCTAGTCCTGTGTGATCTTGTAGACACAGACCTTCTCCCCCATATGGAAAGCAGAAGTGATAACTAGCCTTCTACACCTGTGAACAGGGACCTGAAGATCTATTTTCTGGGTCACTCTAAAGATGGCAGCCAGGGCCAGACCCAGGCAAAATTAAGAAAACAGAAGAGGTCTGTTGCCAAGAGTGTGAAGATAAGAGCCACGGTACCTGGATCCCCAATCCAGCATTAATTAGTTATATAACCTTGAACAAACACTTTCTCTTTTTTGAGTCTTGGTTTCCTCCTGTGTACAATGGGAGTGGTAATAACATGTTCAATATTTGATGAAGAGGAGAAAATGTAAAGTGTTTTTAAACAAATATATAAAAACAGAAGAGTCTCCAAGCTTTAAGTCAGGGCTCAATTTCCACATTCAAGCCAGCTCCTCCCTTTCTCCTTCCGATTTCTTTCCTTCTCTCTCTCTACCCCCCCACCCGCTGGTTGAGCCAATAGTGCCTCAGGATGGGAAATAAATCTAGCTAATTCCTAATAAAGTGTTAGTGCCATGGTTGACATTTCCCTTATGCCACTTTCATGCTAATGAATGAATCTCTGGTTTTAGAATATCAGATGTTAGCGGAGACAGAACGCCTCGAAGAAGGTAAGAGAAGGGTGTGTGTGTGTGTGTGTGTGTGCACGCGCGTGTGTGTTGTGTGCATGCGTGTGCACCCTCATGGATGTGTGGAGAAGGGAGGGGCTGATCAGGTGCCTTTAGGTAGAAACCTCCCTGATAACCAAAGACAGCATTTGGCTCTACCTGTGCAAAGCTCACTGTGCAGGGAGCCCTTTAAAACACCCCACAGAAAATGTGAAATTCTCTCTCCTCTGCATCCTTGGTCTGCAGTGACACTGGCAGATGCTAAACTTCGGCCTGTCTAGAACAGTTAATTAGGTTATAGAGGCTGCCAAAAATCCCAAAGTCATCCTAAGAAAGTGCAACACTTGGATATGTGAGGCAAAGGTCAGGAGACACAAACACCGAATCTGACTTTGAACAAAGAAACCACCAAACAAGAGGGGCGGCGGGGAGAAAGGAAGGAAGCAGGTCCCTGACAATCTGGCAACTTCTTATCAGTTTCCTATAAACATTGAGATTAGACATAAAGTGGTCCTGGCTTTCTATCCAGTAATAAATACTGTGTATTTATAAAGGCAGATACTGTAACAGATACTGTATATTCATAACTGTTCCAGAACACTAAGTCCCTACTTCCTGGGACATCAGGAAACCTTTCAGAGATTTCCTTCCAGCTGGAGAATGTTCCCACCTGGGAGTAATAAGGCTGGAGAGGGGAAGGAGAGAATTTGCTAAATGGAATCAGTTGAACAAGTGCCTGGGTATGTTCAAGGCTCCTTTATTGGTTGCATCAAATTATGACACAGTAAGAACTGTTGACTGCCCCCTGGTTCTCAGTAGCAGAGAGGCAGCTTTTAAAACCCAGAGACCCAATTCTTCCAAAAGGTTACCCCAGAAAGCATGTGCTGGGAATTGGGTGGGGTCAGAAAATAAACAGCAGTGCGTGCGACTTCACTGCCACCAGCAGGACCTAGGAGAAGTGCAGGCCAGGAGGAGGTCAGGAGCTGCCTCCAGCAGAAGCTCCAGGTGGGAAGAGAAAACTTGCAACCGAGCTGCCTTCATCCTGTGCCCAACCACCCCCTTTCCAATGTCAAAGATTTGGAGAAGCTGTTCTTCCTCTCTCCAAGACAGGAGTTCCTGCCCCAAAGCTCAGAACCATAGGTTTGGAGACCAAACCCCAATTAAGGATCCAAACACACCCTCCTCCCTTCCCCCAGCCCACAGTACGATCACAGTTTTATCCTACGAGGTCTTCCTTCCTGTCCTGGACTTGGCATTATTTCAGCAAGTGCAGCGAGTGTGGAACGGAGATGGCAATTTTATGGCTGGGCCCCTCCGCGTCTCGCGTCACGCCGGCGGTAGACCAGACCCCTAGCTCTCCCACCCCAACTCCAGGTAACACAGTCCCGGCGTCCGCTCTGGCCCCTTTAGGTCAGCGCCGGGCGGAGCCCACTCACGCTATGAACGGACTTAGAAAAGTCGCCAAAGGCCAACTCTAATCTCTCGCACCCTGCCTCAACCCGTGGCCACCTGCGCTTTTCGGGACCTTGCGCGGAGCGGCGCTTCCCGGAGCCCCCCAAGGCCTGCCCGGGCGGCGCGCACCCGGCGGCACGGGGCTGCTGGAGCTGCGGGGCTGGGGGAGTGGCCCGGGAATGCTCCAGGGCGGGGGCAGGAAGGACCCCTCTGGAGCCTAAAGACCTCGGGCAGGCTTCCCGCGGAGCTCGGCCCTTGGAAAGGTTCCGCGACCGCGCGGCGAGGAACACGTGAGCAGCGCGGCTTCCCTATAAAAACCCCCGCTCTGCTGAGCTTGATCTAGCGGGGCGGCAGCACTCAGCCACCTGCGCCGCCACAGGCCGGGCGACGGCGACGCTCCCTCCAGGACGCTCAGGACAGTCCCGAGTTTTGATGCCTCGGACCCCCGGGGGCCGGGCTCAGTGCCTGCGTCTAACTTTGAGGCCGGGATTGCCCGCACGTAGGCAGAGACGCCGACGCCGGTAGGCGTGCGTTCCCGAAAATGCTCAGGGCTTGTTTGACCTTTAGGAGAGTTGGAGGAGTCGGAGGGATCGCGGGCTAGTTGAGCGCTCGGGATCCTCCTCGGAGAAGCCCGGAGGCCCATGGGCAGCCAGAGGCCCCCGCGCCCCCGCCCCCGCCGCCCTTTAAACCGCGGGTGAGCCCTGCGCGCTGCTGGAGTAGGTTCCCATAAAGTCGGGACGCCTTTCGCAGATAAAGTTTGGTCGGCTCCCTTGCACCCGGCGCCCCCGCCGCCTCGGCTACCCCTCTCCCCGCGGCAGGTGCGGGCGGGGAGATGGCCGCGGGCTGGGCGGCCGGCGCGGGCGCTTCCCGGCGCAAAGGGGCGCCGCGCGCGTAGCCGCCGCCACTCTGACCTCCCACGGGCTGCTGTGCTGAGCCCCCGCGGCGGGCGAAGACTGACGTCCGGAGGGCCGGGAGGCGGCGGCGTCAGCGGCCCGAGGGTCCGTATGGCCGCTCCCCGCCGGCAGGTAGTGTTCGCCTCGGAGCTCGCGGGAGGCGCCTCGGGCTCGGGGCTGCTGTGAGCCGCGCCGCCTGCGGGGATCGACCTAGCTGTTCCGCGGAGCCGCGGGCAGGAAACAAGAACCAGGAGGCGGCGGCGGCTCTTCTCCCAGAGGGCGATGTGGCCGGCAGGTGCGGGCACCAGATTGCCCTGTCCCCGGGACTCCGCGCTCCGGCGGGCGGCTTTCTCTGGGAACCTCACCGCCCTGCCTTCTCACCTCGTGCCAGCCGGCCGAAGCGTCCGGGTCTTCATCAGCGCCAACCCCGAAGGTAAGTCCGTCGCCCGGATTTGTCCGTCAGTCCTGCCCGTCCGCGCGCCGGGAGCCCGAGTGTGCCCGCAGCACAGCCGGGTGCGCCGTGCGTGCCTCGCTCTCCCTTCCCCCGGCTGAAGCCGTGGCTGCCCTGAGCGCGTGGGAATTTCATCTGAATCGCTTGTATTCTCCCCTTGCTCAGTCCCTCTGCCCGCTGATGTCCCCTAGGACACCCGGTCTCGCGCCCCCCGCCCGGAACCCGGTCTCGTGCCCTCCGCCCGGGTTACTCCTTCGGGTGGAGTAAGAAACGTCCGAGGCGGTAGCAGATGCTTCTCGAAGCTCCATCCTGCCACTACCGCCACCCTTCCTTTTAGCGGGTTTCTCCGGGGTTCCCGCAAACGCAGATAGTAGTTACCCCTCGCTCCCGGCTCGGCTGCAGGCTCCTGAATGAGGGCTCCCTCCTTTGCTACTTGTGCCCGCCAGGCGAAGGGAGCCTGGGGTTCCCTGAGACTCGCGGGTGGCGAGAGCGATGGTGCCTTTTGCTTGGGAGGACAGAGGAATCCCTTGTAAACCGAAGGCCCGCGGGGGTTGAGAGGAAACACGCGGCGCGGCCCGGGGATAGATGGGCGCCGGCTCTGTCGGGTGCTGGCATTTGGGATGAGCGCTCGAGATGAGCTCATCTCCACATTTGGACACCGGGCTTGATCTCCCGGTCCCGAGCCTGGCCTACTCAGTCGTGTTCCTGCTCAAGGCTGGGCACCTGGGAGGCGCAAAACGCAAACTTGTTGATCTATTGCATTCACAGATCACAGCGGCTGGGCGCTGGATGGGTCGATTCGTTTCTTTTCATTCTTCTTCTTCTGTCGCTCTCTCTCTCTTTTTTTCTCTCAATACTGCCTTTTGAGTTCTAGGACCTGAATGTTAACTTTTGTTACTAGTAAGGGAAAGCAGGATGCATTTGACTTTAGCTGGATAAAACTGCAGGAATTGCCCTTTTCTAGAAAAAGTAAATGTTCGGCCATAAGATAAGTTTGTAGACTTTTTTTATGGGCTCTTACAAGCCATGAGTCTGTCAAAAAAGTAAAAGGAAAATTTAACAATCATTGGATAACGTCGTTTGAAACCCCAAGATCAGTTGCTTATTTAGAGAGGACTGACAAAAATAACTTTCTAATATAATTGTAAAAAAAGAAAAAGCAGAAATCTCAGATAAAGTTTACCTTATGTCAAGAGGATTGAGGAAAGAAAGAGGTAACTCGCAGTGATTAGTAATAGAAGGAATGTATACTTTTGAGATAGGGGCATGACCTATAACGTTTACAACTCACTTTCACAGAATTTAATACTTTAAGGAAGCATTTAGGAAACTACAGTGCAATCTTTTAAAATCCTTTTAAAATCTCAGATATGTCTTCCAGGGTTTTAACTTAAATCTGAGTAAAGAAAACCATGGAGATATGCAACCTATTTAAAAGTTTGGGGAAATATGCAACTCAAGTGTTCAGTGTTCTTATTATTTTTAATGTTGCTTAAACATTTTTAAGTGGTTGAGAGCATTGTGTTAGAAAATGTTTAGTCTTAAAATTTTCAATTCTTCTAAGCTTAAAAGAAATCTCGTGAGAAGTGTTTAAGTCTGCTGATGTAGAACCAGCTAAATGACCGTTTTTCTTTAAACATGTTGCTTCTAAAGTACTGTGAAAATTTTGTTAATATGATCAGTAGTTTTTCCTTTAAATTTGCATTTCCTTTAAATAAAAACTAATGATCATGAGTTTATGTTAAGTCAGCTTACTATTGGATTCATATTTAAGATTAATGTCATTTTTCTTAAGTTTGTACATGTGATTCTTCAAATTTACTAGTTTCTTAAAAGTTTTACCATCTATTAATCTTTGAAAACAGGAGGAGGAAGCCATGAGCCATTCATATCTTCTAGTTACTGTTTGAGCTGGAGGGCTAGCACATGGATCTGAAAGGACCAGAAATGTGACTTCTATCAGAGGGGTTTTAATAGGGGGCATCATCTCAAATTTTATCCAATTTGGAAAGCCAAGGAGGGTATATTGAATAGAAGAGACAGAGTTGGGGTTTTTTTGTTTTGTTTTGTTTTTGTTTTTGTTTTTTGTTTTGTTTTGTGGACTTGTGCATGAATCTTTGCAGTCTTGGTAAATGCTCTATCAGAGGCAGCACTCTACCACGAATTCTTTATGGATGCATTTCAGGAAGCAAATGGTTGTGTTTTGGTTCAATCCAATATTAGATTCTTGGCCAATACTCAAGGGCCTCTCCACTGTCCAATTAAGACAAAGAACATTATCTCATGCTTTTTTTTTTTTACAAGTGGAAATCAATTGAGGCTCTAAAGAAAAGCTGCTTTGTGTTGAACTCAGAGAAATATGTTTAAGAATCCAGCAAGTGTCTCCCTTAGATTATTAATAGATCTTACTTTGAAAGGTTCGTGTGGACTTTACGCATTAGTAATAAAAGTAACCTATGTCTTTCACATGGAAAAGTTACTTTCCCACATGTTTGCTCATTCAGAATTTTAATTTTGATTTCCACTGTCCAGTCCTGTGAGGATGCTGGGCCCGGTGTTGTTCTGTGTTACAGATAAGGAAACTGAGGCTGGGCCAGGTTAAGCCACTTGCCTGCACCCCTATGGCGAAATGAAGCGAGGTGGAGCCTTCAGGGACCCAAAACCTCTCTTGATACTCTGGCCCAGACTAGGGTCACGCCAGATTTCTATGAAGTATCATATCCCCGTCAGCTGGATCTAGTAGCTAGTGCTGTCCTTATTCCTGAATCCTGACAGCCAGAGCTGAGTAGCAGGAAAGGAACATGGCTGGCCGCCCTGACCCACTTCACCTGCACCAAAAGGTGGCATTAAGGGCATTCAAGGAAAGTTCAGAATGTTCTTGAGGGACACCTGGGTGGCTCAGTTGTTTAAGCAGCTGCCTTCGGCTCAGGTCATGATCCCAGCGTCCTGGGATCGAGTCCCACATCGGGCTCCTTGCTCTGCAGGGAGCCTGCTTCTGCCTCTGCCTCTGCCTGCCACTCTGTCTGCCTGTGCTCGCTCTCTCTCTCTAATAAATAAATAAAATCTTTAAAAAAAAAAAAAAGAATGTTCTTGACTCTAATGGACTTGTTCCTATCCATAAGTATGTCTGGATCTGACCAGTCCCACCATATTAAAGACCCTGGAGAAGATCCCTTGTGGAGGAGGGAATAGCGTTGTGCCAGATTCTCTGACTAGATAGACCTTGGATTTCATCTAGCCCCACCTTCCACCTAACATAGAAATTCCATCTGTGGCATCTGTATTAATCCTTGGAAGTCTCATAGTCACTTAGCCATTGTCTCTCTGCCAGGATGGTGCTTAGACGTCCTTGGAACAATGATTCTAAAACACATATAAAATCTTCCACTGTGACTAGCCTGAATTGTGCATGAATATGCAGAGGAAAGGAGCCAACAGAATTCTCTCCCTATGTTGAAATTCACAGGGGCCTAATAAGTAATCACTTTGTCTCATTTCTTAACCATTTTCTCATTTCTAACTTTGTTCTTTGTTAAGAACAAAGTAAGTCTTAGCTGGGGCTGCTGCAACAAAATACCAGAGACCAAGTGGCTTCAGCCACAGACATGTACTTCTCACAGTTCTGGAGGCTGGAAAGTCCAAGGTCAGGGTGCTGGCAGGTTTGGTTCCTTGTAAGGGACCTTGTAAGGGTTTTCAGAGGGCCACCTTGTCACAGCATCCTCACATGGCAGAGAACACAAGCTCTGGTCTTTCTGCTTCTTCCTGAAAAAGGATGCTAATCCCATAATGGAGGCCCCAGCCTAAAGACCTCCTCTAAACCTCATCTAAACCTAATTACCTCCCACAGGTACCACCTCTAACTACCATCACATTAGCTGTTAGGACTTCAACCTATGAATGAGGGAGGGGCAGAAACATTTGGTCCATAACATTCTGTCCCTGCCCACCCCCAACAAATTCATGTCCTGACTGCATGCCGATTATGTTCATTCCATCCCAACAATTCCAAAATTCTTGACCTGTTCCAGCATCAACTCTGAAGTCTACAGCCCGAAGTCTCCACTACATACAATCTAAATTAAATATGGGTGAAACTCCAGGTAGGATTTAACCAAAGGCAGAATTTCTTTCCTACTACGAACCTGCAAAACCAGAAAAGTTGTGTGCATCCAAAATGGAATGGTGGGGCAGGCAGAGGATTAGCATTCTCATTCCAAAGAAGGATGAAGGATCCCAAGTAAGTTGGGGTGCCTTCATGGCTCAGTCGGTTAAGGGTCTTCCTTCAGCTCAGGTCATGATCCCAGGGTCCTGGGATCAAGTCCCGTCTTGGGCTCCCTGCTTCTCCCTCTCCCACTACTTGTGCTCGCTCTCTCTGTCAACCTAAAAAAAAAAAAAAAAAGCAAAAGCAAAAAAAAAAAAAATGAAAGATGAAGAGTCCCTAGTAAGTTCAAAACCCAGCAAGGCAAGTACCATTAGGTGTTCAGGCTCTTTTGGAATAATCCTCTTTGGTTTGAAGCTCTGCTTTCCACTCCCCCTGGGGTGGCAGTTCCACTTCTGTAACTGTGGGGAAGAAGTTACCCACCAAGAGTCTAGGAGGCCCTGTCCCCAAGGCTTTGGACCCATGCCTTCTGCCTTGTTGAAACCTAGATGATGCCTTCCTCCACCTTTTAACCAAAGAGGCAGCCCTGATCTTCTCGGAACCTCCTTTGGGGGCATTCTTCCTTTGTCTTGAAGAATCACACAGGCGCACAGCTGAAGGGCCCTAGGATCTAAGAAGTCTGGCAGCCTGCCTTCCTTTGAGCCTGTCTCTGTCTTCCTCCATTCCAGCTGATGTTTACACAGGGGTGGTCCATGGTTTTCACCCATACTAATATCCTTATGAAATGGTTGTTCGACCACACCTTTGGTGTTCTTTTCAGGACAAGCTTTACCATTTTTTGTAATAGGGATAAGTTGAGAATTTTCCAGATCTTTACGTTCTGGTTCCTTTTTGCTTAATTCCTTTCACAATTCCTTACCCCCACCCCCACCCCCACAATATACCATAAGTGCTCAGTAGGAAGCAAGCCACACTTTCAACCAGTGGCATGGCTTACAAGTGCTACCTTCCACAAAGCCTAGAGCACAGTTCAGCTGCGTCGCTTACTACTTTACAACCCTCCCCTTTGGTCTGTTGTGCGGTAACACATTCCTTGTCGTCTTCGGTGTCACTACCATGGCCATACTGTGCTCACAATTTCTGTATTCTCTGAGAAGATGGAAGCTTCCTCCACAGCTCTCTGCTTTCCTTTCTGAGCCCTTGGCAGCCCCCCTTTCTTGGTGCCAAAATCTGTCTTCATTTCCTAGAGTTGCCCTAACATTTACCACAAACTAAGTTTTAAAGAACAGAAATTTATAGTGTTGTGATTCTGGAGGCAAAAGTCCAAAAGCAAGGGTCAGCAGGGTCCTGCTCCCACTGAAGGCTCTTGGAAGGAGTCCTTCCTTGCCTTTTCCTGGCTTCCTGTGGCTCCTGGTGGTCCCTGGTGTACCTTGGCTTACAGCTTTTTCGCTCCAGCCTCTTCCTCCGTGGTCGCAGGGTGGAAGGTCATATCCTCCCACGGTGCAGAGAGACTGTTGTGTCTCTTCCTCCTTTTACAAGGATAGTAATCCCATCATTGGGGCCCCACCCTCTTGACCTCAGTCATACCTAATCACCTTCCGAAGGTCTCACCCCACAATACCAGTACTTTTGGTGGTGGGGCTTCAGCATATGAATCTTGGGGGCCACAACCATCACAACCATCAAGTCCAACAGGCAAAGTCTAAAGTAGAAAGAAGGCCAAAATACTGCCTTTGTTACTGCTAAAAACTGATGCAGGGCCAGAATCCTTTATCTTTTAGACCAGATAGGATTGTGGAATTCCAGGTTGGTTTTAGATTTTAGAAGAAAATGGCGCATCTGCTGTTGGTTTCCTGGGGCCTGGGGTAGTACCCCATCATCAAATACGAATGTGTCTATGAGGAAACGACTCCACTCTGCATCCGTGTTCTGCTTTCTGCAGCACTGGAAGGGTTGTCTGCACTGCCCTGTGTGGTAGCACTAGCTAAATACGGCTCTTGAGCTTTTGCAGTGTGGCTGCTGTGACTAAGAATCTGAATTTTTAGTAGAGTAACGAACTTAAATTTAAACAGACACATGTAGCCAGCTACTGGCTACTACACTCAACACCAGGCTCTGAGTGGGGAAATCAGGACTCCTAGGGGTGCCGTGTCTGTTAAGGTCGGGTTTGGCCACTGGTGACTCGGGTCACTTAAGGTTTTGCTGCCGGATGAATTGGGGAAAAATTTTCATTTTCCACACTGTGGGGATTTTGGAAGTACAGAGAAGAGCGATGGACCCCTTGGGGGAAATATGGCTTTTAACTTTAGGCAAGTACAGTTTTTCCAGTGCTGAACCTCAGGATGGCATAAACTTACCCCCTGCCTCCCCAGTCACTGTCAATAATGGACAGGGCATAAACCTGCCCCTTCCCCCCACTTGGTGGACAGAGTTGACCCTTTTATAATTTAAGACACGGAAGAGCAGAGAAGAATGACAGGTTCATTTATAAGAGAGAACGAGGGCACTGGGCTATTGGTGTTCAGATTTTCCTTCCAAATACACCCATCTGATGGAGATACTTCTCCCCTGCGGAGTGATGAATGACCCCATCCAGGGCTACGGGGCTTGTGGATCTCCCTCTGTGTGTTGGGAGACCTTGGAGGAAAAGATACTCCCCAACACCTACTTTTTACATTGCCCACCCACTCAGATTTATGCAGTGCATTTGACAGGGTGCACTGTGCACTTTGAGAGCCACGCATGTCTGTCCCCAAATGCTAATGATCAGGTGCTTTGTCCAATTCCACTTCGACCTTGTACTCTGCATATTTTTGGATCTTCCTGGACACTCTTCTCTCTTCTCCATATCTTTGGCATCTTAGGAGGAAAGCTTATTCTCCATTTTGGCACAAGCCACAGTCAAGAGAGAAGGATTTCCCCTACATTGCTGCAACCAGTGGTTATTCTACTTTTACTTTAGCTTGTGCTCCCCAAGGCAAAAGGCAGAAGGATGTGCATCAAGAAATTCACATGAAAGCTGTGAATATTCCTCACCCTGGTTCTTCTTACCTTCCCTACAGTACTAATTATCTCAAAGGCTCCCTGTTTTTGTGAGTAATCGGAAAAAATACAGTTAACACAGCAAAATCCTGTGTGCGTGTGTGTGTCTACACACAGCTGTTTGATGCCCCAGAAACATCTTTGAGAGTTAAGAGCCTTACAGGAGAACATACTGAACTGCTATTTTACGATTAATGCGCACAAAACATTTACAATGTGTTCTAAAATTGTAGTGGTGGTGTCTCCAAGTCAGTGAGCAAATGTTATTCAGGCAGGGGAGAATGTTAGTTACAAGTATGGACTGGAGAGCCATGGCAGCCTGCCTCAGTTTGCCTCCTTCATCCACCATTTAATGCTGCGAATCCTTCGCAAGTTGCTTAATTCCTTTGTTCTGTTTTCCAATCTGTAGAAGAGGACAGCAGTAGTGCCTCCCTTGCCCGATTAGTGAATAAATAAGTTCATGCAAAGTGCTTAGAACAGTACTGGGTACGGAGCAAACATGAAATCAGTGTTGCAGTTGTTACCCTTATTATTTTTATTCTTCGTTTCTGCTGTGATGCACACACTGAGCAGGTATGGGTGTGGAATGCTAAAAGGGCATTTCCTGCCCTCGAGGAATGCAGTCTTTGGAGTCAGAACTCCTGAGTAAAACAGAAACCACTCCAGGTACTCAGGGAACCCAGCAGTCCCAAAAATCATTGTAAGGATCCAGTGAATGAAAGGATCACCAACTGGGCATTTAGGTCACCTTGCCAAAGCTGTCACCTAGAGGGCAGGAACCTGCAGAAGCCACTGCCAGTTATCCTGGCTATGCACTGCGTTGCTGGCTAGTTTCTACAAACATGCCCAACTGCTGAAACCACATGGCAGCCAGCACAGTTCAGGGCAGCAGAACGTTCCCCCATCCCCTTGTGGTCCGCACCTCTTACAGGTGCACGCCCCGGGCAGACCCAGAAGGGTGGGTGGACTATGGCAACAAGTAAGTCAGGGAACTTCCAGACTTCCCGCCCTCACACCACAGGGAGAAGTTGAAAGCAAGTGCTAATGGACATTCAGCACCGAGAGAAACAGTATCTAGTCCGGGGGAAGCAGGCGCCTTGACTGGGTCAACCAGGAAATATTCCTGAAGCCTCTCCTCCCTCGGGAGGGCTGTCTGGGTGCTTCACATACAGCAGCAGCGAGCTGTCTCTGTTCTTGTGCAGTTTACGTAAATGATCTCTGTGATGAGCGTCGGGCTAAAGATATGAGCAGGGCATTAAAGAGACACTGAGGAGGAGTGAGCCAGCGTGGAGCTCAGAGTGGGGGTTGGGAGGGCTCCCCAGAGGAGCAAATAGAGCCGGGGTGTAAACACTGTCCACCGCGCCTGGTAATCAAATAGGAGGCAAAGCGATGATGAGATCTCTGCGGGGAATAGAAAGAGATTGTCATTATTATTCAGTAAAGAGCTTTTATCCCTTTGAACAGAGAGTGGAGCCCATGTCTTGAGGTGACACTGTCCGTTGTCCCTTAAAGGTGGCTCGTTTAGGATGACATTTAAAAGAAAGCTGGGCTTGGATATGTAGTACGCTCTACAAAGAGATTGTGACTTTAAAGTCTAGTAAATTTTCCAGGACTCTTTTTCAAGATTCTTGTCATACTGTTGCAATGACACCGTTTGCTGTTTTAAAGGGTGTGTGGCAAGTTTGGATTTTGTTTGATTCTGTTGACTGTTGCTGTATATCAGCCCACCCCAAAACTTGGTGCCTTAGAACAACAGTGATTCATCCTTTCTCACAGTTCTCTGCCTGTCTGGGAATCCAGACAGGGCCTGGCCTGCAGAAGACGGGTAGCTCTGTTCTGCTGAGCCTTTGGCCAGAGTCACTCACTCACGGCATTCAGCTAGGCCTGGGCAGAACTGGGCTGGAAGATCCGAGAAGACTTCACGCCTATGTTTGGCTGCTCAGGGCTTCTCCGTGGGGGCCTGCTCTCCAGCTTTTCTCCTCATTCAGGAGTCTAGCCTAGGATTCCTTTAAGGGTATTAGCAACCCTAGAGAAAGAACATGGCAGCTAGCAGTCCTCTTAAGGCCCTGGAAGTAAGTCCCAGGATGTCATTTTCACCGTGTCCTGTCTGTGCAAGTCACAAGCTAGCCTAGATTCAGGAGGAGGGAAATAGACCCTATCTCTTCCCATGAGGAGAGGCAGGTACATATGGGGGAGCGGGGGACGGGGTAGGAATTAAGGGTAGCCAACTTTGAAAGCTACTGGAACTCCAATTGTATTATGTAGTTTCTGTGGCCTGTCTTTGTCGTAATTAGGTTAAATGAGAAAATGCATGACAAGTGACTGAACTGCTGGTCTGGCACGTAACAAGTACCCAGCAGTGTTGACAGTTGTGACAATCCCAGTGAATTTTGAGGATTCGCAGTGACGCCATATGTAGTACTCTTCTAGAGCCTTCCAAATTCCAACCTGAGAAAAATCAGTCTGCAAATAGGTAAAAATACCACCATTTTTACTGAAAAAGTAGTAAAGGAGAATGCTTTTGTGTTTCCTAGTACTGGAGACAAGGATTAGACATTCTTCTACCCACACTCTGGCAGTGATGGGCCTCTAGGGGGTCTGCCCCATAAAACACTGAGCCTGGAGAAGAGTGTGTGACCCACACTCTGTGTGGACAGGTCATTTCCTGGGGAAAGGAGTAAGCAGGTGGATTGAGCTTGCCTGGTTTGTTTGCCCACATTTTCAGTCAAATAAGCCACCCCTTATTTGACTGAAGGGTAGGAAGGAGGTAAAAGGAGTCCAGGAGGCTTATGCTCCAGAGGAAACCTCCAGTTAGGGGAAGAAGAGCGTCTCCCCGAACCTGAATATTTACCTATTTCAGTTTTAGCATTTGTACACATTGGGATCTTTCATTACTCAGGATCACTTAAAATTGGATCTCTGGCTTGACATAACCCAAACTCTGTCACAGCCAATATCTAACACAAGAGAAGACCGTAAGCTAGAAGGTGTGACATACTTTGTATGTAATAGCAGGAACCATATCAAATGTCAGTATCCAACACTTTTATAAGGGAAGTGCTTCACATGCCTTGGGAAAAGTCACTCCATCTCTCTAGAAACAGTTGTTTTAATCCAATATGGTGTGACAGTGGGTAGTTTGATACACAGCAAGAGACAACAGGAAAAAATACACTTATAAACACCTTTTAAAATGGCAAGTGATTCAATTCCTACAGTGTAACAGAACTTATCTATAGGGTAATTGGGCTTGATAAAGTAGGCTCAAAGTTCTTTTCAACCCAAAACATTGTTGTAAGTTTTGCCCTTCATGGTCGCATGATTTAAATCAAAGTAAAATTGTAAGTGGTTTAACAGTGTACATACAGGCTGATTTATGGACAGTCAATCCAAAAGAAAGTCCAGTGCTACTGATTTAAAGACAGACACCTTCATATTACTTCTTCAAAGCTTCATCTTTCATTTTATTTTATTGAAATCAAACAGGATTCATTCTGCAAGTTAAAGTAGGTAGGCTAACGTAGAATTAGAAAAAGGATCTGTGGTAGAAAGTTAATAAAAGGATAGAAACTATAGCTTTGGATGCAATTCAAAGGGAATAATACCCACTTCTAATGAAATGCTTCCTGAAAATCTCATTTTCAATCCAAAATATTTCCAAGGCTTAGGGCATGGGTACACTCAAAACAGAGGGCCAAGCCCAGATGTCTGGTGTCTTATTCCTAGAGTGCTTACGGAATCTAGCAGAAATGGAACCACGAAATTAAAAGGGTATCTTTCATAATGCTGAATCTGATCCAGTATGGGTAGTATCAGATTCTTGCTGCTGGAAAGACTTCTTCAGAGTTCATTCTAAGCATCACAGGCTGTGTTTATGAGATACCCATTGTGTACCGCTGAGCTCCTCTCACTGGTTGCTGTGGAGAGTGACAGAGGACGTGAGAGATCCGTACCACCTTCATTCTTTCAATTCCTGCGGTAGGAGGCGGGACAAACACAACTACCAGAAACACACTGTGGCTGTGAGGGGTGCTTTACCGCAGGACCCATGGAGTAATTAAAATCCCACTGTGCTGTCCGATATCCCAGGCAGGCACCAGCTGATCAAACTTAGTCAAAAGGGAAAGACCAGGATGTGTCAAAGCCAAGAAGCAGACCTCTCTGCTGTGGTGCAGGGGCTGACGGGGGTGCTGGGCCAGCTGTAGGTGATGAGAACAAGTCTCGATCCAAGAGAAAGGCACCGTTTTGGAAGAGAAAGCTTTTGTTACCAAAGGGTCTGAGCAAAGAAGCATCTTGAGCACATGGATGCTGACATTTAATTTCCGCGAGTGTCAGAGTAACTCAGGAGTTTACTCAGATAATAACTGGAGGGGTTTGGGCGTGTGGAAAGTATGAAGGTGAAAGGGGAGTTTGGGCCCAAGGCTGCCATCCTGAGATAAAGGAGTGTGTGGGGAGGAGGAGGGGGTAGCGAGAAGCATCTGGCAAAATTAAGGCAGGAGCCCAGCCCCTAGTCGTAAGGTGGGACAGAGGTCCTGGGACAAGGTGCAGGCTGCTGTTGGGACTGGGACCCAAGGCTAGGGCCACAACTACTGCCTGAGTGAGTCTCAGAAGGTTGGAAAAATAGGAAATAGGAAAGTAATAGGAAATATTTCCTGACTGAGAATACCCAGCACGGCAGGTGGCCAGAAGTGTGGTTCTGGATATCTTGGAGAAAAGATGCAAGGACTCGGTAGCAGGAAGCCTTATTCAATAAAAACAAGGAATTCAGAACAATGCTTGAGAGATTAGAAAGACTTGATTGTCCTCATTGAAGACGATGAGGTGTTCCAGAGAAAGGGAATAGCATCTATCCTGGAAGTCAAGTTATTCTCATTGCTTAATTATTAGTGAACGACTAAAATTTTTGCAGCCGCAAATATAAAGTCGGGGCTACATCCATGCTCTGTGGGAAAGGGAGCAGAGATTGATTAGTAATGTCTGCTGTGGGTGAGGCATGGGGTGTGTTCTTGTTTGTGCAGTGAATTTGCAGCTGTGAACACTGTGGATCGGTGGGGGTTGGGAGTAAACAGCAAAACTTGGGCTTTTTGTTATGGTTCTTTTGGCCAAAGCAAAGAAGACAAGCCGGTGTGAAATAGGAAAAATTGCCCAAGAAATAGCAGGTGAGAAATTTTCTTGACCAAGTGACAGAACTGGTAGAATCACCACATTCTAGTATATGTGCTGCCGAAGCAAGCACGTGAATCACCACATTCTAAAGGAAGTAAAATGTGTTGCAACTGTAAAATAGACTGAAAATCTACTTAAATCTTGGTAGAACCTGCATACTGGTTAGTTGCTAAGCAGAGCATATAGCTTCAAGCAGAGGCTCTCACTCAGCTGACAGTGTTCTAAAAAATTCTCTAATTAAAACTGAATTCAGCACCACCAGGGTGGCCCATTCAGTTGATCATCAGACTCGGTTTTGACTCAGGTTGTGATCTCAGGGTCCTGGGATAGAGCCCGTGTCAGGCTCAGCACAGAGTCTGCTTGTCCTTCTCCTTCTGCTCCTTTCTCCATCCCAGCATGCTCTCTCTCTCTTTAATAGAATCTTTAAAAAAAAAAAAAAAAAAAGAAAGAAAGAAAATGGAAATCAGAAGCTACTGAAGTCACTGTGAGAAAAAGCAATGAAATTAATCAAAGATACCAAATGTTAAAGGAGAAGAGAAAATCTGCTGAGAACACTAGAAAGACATGAAGATAAATTTCCCTTTTAAGCCAGGGTCTCTATTCAGAAGGCTGAATAATCCATATGGAGAAGCAATTGCAGTAACAATAAGGAGAATATGTAGAAAAAATGGGAAAAGACCCAGAACTTCCCACCTCAGAGGGTATGCTGTTGGGGGCATTCATCTGCAAAGACATGGGGAATGAAAGCACTCATAAAATAGGAATTTCACAATTTAATGAAATAACTGTTGAACCTAAAATCTTATAAGGTGTGGGAGTTTTGTCACATGACTGCTACATGTTTTGGCACACATCTCACTGAGAGGTGGACTCTGTGACTTTTCTCCTTATATCTGAGCTCCCCTACTGTTGCTGGCCAGTTGCATAGGGGAGAAATGGCACAGCACCGGGCTCTGGGCCCAGGCTTTTAGAAACTGACCACTTCCACTTTCTGGTTTTGGAAACCCTTGTTCTTTAGAATCCGAGCACCCCCATGGAGAGACCCCTGTGAGAGAAGAAGACAGCCAGCACTACCTTGCCAGCAAAGAGGTTGTGCTGTCTAGGAAATGGATCTCTGCCCACGCGTGGCACTCTCCCAGCTGAGGCACAGACTAGCTAGCCTTCCTCACTGAACCCTGCCAAAAGTGCAGACTCAAGGATAAGGTGAATGCTGTGGTTTTCAGCCAATGATTTTGATTTGTTATGCAGGCAAAAGAGAAATCGAATTAGTAAAATAAAACAAATTCATGTTAGTCTGTACTGGCTAAGGTGCTGGGGGCTGGGGTTGGTTGGGAACCCCAGGATTTGTCATAAATTTGTGTAAAGTACTTAATCTCCTCAAGTTTCATTGTTCCTTCTGACAGTGGGACATAGTAATAAGTACCTTACAAGGTTATTGTGGGAAATAAATGAAACACACAAGCACCTAAAACAATGCCTGAAAGGTAGCAAGGACTCTAAAATTCTAGATCAAAATTTGTTAAATGCCCTAGAAGATTACATAAGAGAAGAGGTGTAAGGGTTTCAAGGAAATGAGAATTACTTGAATAACTTTTTTTGTAAATCGTAACAAGAAATGGTCATTATTCCCAGATGATACCATCTACATAATCACATATGCTTTTAGCTAGAGTGGACTATATAAAAACACAATTTTTGAATGATGGTTTAACATATAACTGTGAATTCAGCCCACATTATCAGGAATTAAGTTAATAAGTTTCATCTCTAAATAATAAAGCAGAACCCCATGCTTTTAATAATAGCCCCTAACACTACTTTAAAACCGTGGATAACAAGCAAGCCTCAATAAAATGACATTCAGACAGATTAAAAAGATAGCACTACCACCTTTTAATGTAGGCATGCTCTAATCTTATATTAGAAACCATAATTTCTTTCACACATAAGGAGTCCTTTAATGTTGCTTTAAATCTGCATAAAGTCTTATCATTTTTCCAGCCCCTGTTTATCTTTTAGACCTGTTGCATGGTTGGCTACAGTGTTTCAGAGTGCATGCATTGTCCACATTCACTAAAGAGGGACCACTCTTCATAAAAATGAACAGCCCCCTTTAGGAAGGATTTCAGTACGCCCTAAGGGGAGTATTAAATCCCATGTATGATTGAAAACTATTTCGTTCCACATGGCCATTATGGTAGAATGGCCAACTCTTTATTGTGTAAGTTGGTAATTCTTACTGCGTACATGTAATAGTCATTGGAGCCCACATTATACTGAGCAAACAATACAGGTATTCCTGAAAGAAAGAAACAGAAAATAATAACTGGGTGTTGGTGTTTGGGGTAGAGGAGGGTAGAGAGAAGGTGGGAAGAGTCAGGTCTCTTGCCTGAGTCTGTGTGCAAGGGCCGGGATCGGTGGATGACCTCTTGAATCCAGAAGGAGCTAATCCTTCATTTAAAGTTCATAGATCCTGCTCTGCAAATCTCAGACTAGAATGGAATGAGGGAGAAGGCTCCGGAATCGAGGAGTTTTGAAACAAAACTGTTTTGTTTCTCAAGTTTGGAGTTTGGTTATGGTAGAAAATAGATATTTAGGGAGTCTGATCCCTCTGGGGAGGAGGAAGCCAGCATGCTGAGCCCCAGCTGGGTGGAGGGAGTGGGGGAGCCCGCCATTCTTTATGTGTCTCCAATGATAATCTGAAGAAAATGAAATTCAGGGCATAACCAGATGCTTTAGTTCTTTTTACCTGAGTGTTTTTTTTTTTTAAATATTTGAAACTCCTTCTTTGGATTCAGTACTTGCTGTGTACTCTTGTGTTTCCTTCCCTTTTTCCTGTCAGAAATGGGTTTATCTCAGCTGTGTCAGAGAGAAAAACCAGGTTTCACCTGTGCTGATACCATGAACATGATCAAAGCAGAGCTGTGTTCAGGGGGCAGCTCTAGTGGGTATATAAGCTGGAGAGGGGGCTCCCTTCTCAGCTCCTTTGACCTCACACTTGTATGCAGTTTTCCTCTCCACCAGCACCTGCATCTGCCATGGGGCGGGCAGTGCGGATTTCCAGGCCGTGCATTTCATTTGACACCAGGGCATCCAGGAATCACAACACCAGAATTCTAGATTCACCACTGCCCACTGTTTAACCAGCTGTGTGACCTGAGGCAGTTTCTAGAGCCTCGAGTCTCAGTCTTCCTTTCTACAAAAACAAAACCCCTATATCGTATATTTTATGGAGTTCTGTGGTAGCATAGAAATAGTGAGCTCTAGGTAGAAATGAAGCATTGTTCTTTTAGATCTCTTTCAAATGCAGGAGTTGTGAACTGACACTTAAGCCGGTGTTGAGTGATTATGATACAGTATAATAAAGTAACTAACACGTAATACACACACAGTGTCTGTGCTCAGGAAAGGCTCATTGAGTTTCAAGTCCCTTTAAGAGAAGTGGAACTCTGTTCCCAAATCCTGTACCCCTTGTGGTTCTGTCCCTGTTGTCTCCAGGCCCTCCGTCCCTGCACCCAAACTCCTCCTGCCTGTATGGCTCCTCTACTCCTTTATTCCCAGGCTGATAGGGCCTCATCCAGAGGCCAGCTAGATCCCCACGGGGCTGGCTGTGGAGCCCCGGCCTAAGAGTCCCCAACCCCCGAGGTCCAAGTTCTCAAGAAGCCACTTTCCATGCCTGTAGCTCCCCATCTCCTGCTGCAGCCACTGAGGAGGGGCGTTGGGGGAGAAGGACGCCTGCCCCAGTCCCTGCCTGGGGAGGAGGTGACCGGAGCCTGGCAGTGTGGCTCTGCATTCTGTGCATTTCTCACCAGAACAATGAGAAATCATGCACCACTAGTGTCATGGTCTAGCTACAGTGTCTTTGGGAACCTGTTAGGTACCTGGTCACTTTCTGAAACATTATTTTTTTTTAAGATTTTATTTATTTATTTGACAGACAGATTACAAGTGGGCAGAGAGGCAGGCAGAGACAAGAGGGGGAGGCAGGCTCCCCGCTGAGCAGAGAGCCCGATGCGGGGCTCGATCCCAGGACCCCGGGATCATAACCCGAGCCAAAGGCAGAGGCATTAACCCACTGAGCCACCCAGGCGCCCCTGAAACATTATTTTTACGGCAAGTTTCATTCTGCATTCTGTTTCAATCATGTGCAATCAGGCTTCTGTTAACAGCCATCTAGCAGCTGGACAGATGTGTTTTCACCGGAGACCTTCTCCTTGCTTTCCGATGGCATTGTGGGTGCATATGGGAGAATGTTCTTGTCCTTGAGGCGTCGTGAGATGGTAAGGGGGACTGGCGCGGACTGACGTGTCTGCTTTGGACAGCAGTTCTGTGACCTTGGCCGTCTCCTCCAGGACTCTTCCTCCCCTGTAGAGTGAAGTGAATGAAACACAGGACTTCTGGGACCTCTTCCAGCTCCAGCGGGACACTGTTCCACTCCCTGAAGCCCCCCAACAGTTCCGTTTTGTTTTATTTCTCTTCGGGGAGAGGGAGTGTGGGGTGTAGCTCTTTCTCCTGACTTTGCGAATGTGTCCTATTCCATCTTCCAGGAGAAGCAAGAGTATTACCCGTCCTCCTGGCCTCAGAAGTTTGTCATGATAATGGATGGAAAAGCACTTCTGAAACTCCTACATGAATGTGCACTAGTGTTCGGCGTGTGGAAAGTATAACAAAGGGCACAAGTTAGTTCACAAGCATCAGAGAGATTTAGGAACCCAGACCACATGTTCGGTATTCTGCTGGAGAGCCTGCGCAGGATGAAATGTGCACGAAAGGCTCCTCTTTAGGCTAGTAAATGAGACTTTTAGGTCGGTGAAATCATGGGGCTTTGCATGGGATGTTTGCATATAAACTTGTGCATGGAAGGGATGGCATTCTACCCTGAATGTTGTGGTGGAATCCATGGTGTGTGCACATACAACAAAAAATACATATGGAGACTAATGAGTAATAGAAGTCAGAGGCTCAGTATCTGGCTTGAGTTTGAGACCTCGCCCTGTGCCATTTTCTGACTCCGTGACCTTAAATTATTCAGTCTCTCTAATCCAAGATTCGCTTATCTCTAAAATTGAAAATATCATGGGATTGTTATGAGGCTTCAATGAGATAAAGCTTGTGAGATGCTTATCACATGCCTGGCATTTAATAAGCTCTCACTAAATGTTAACTGGGATCATTACCATTATTAGCTCCATTACCATTATCATCTCTTTACCTGGGAGATATGAACAGCTCAGCCAGGAAACGAGTGACATCACACCCGGCTCAGCTAGCTGGCAGTCACTAAAAGGAAAAAAAATACTCCTCTGCCAGCGGTATCTTTGTTGCCCACTCAGTACAAGAAGGAAAGATGTGTGACATGATGACACACTTAGGAAACATTCATCCTCTGTTTATTTATATTAAGCCAGAATGTTTATTTCCAACTGTCTGTCAAGGTTGACATCTTAAGAGGCCATAGCTATGATAAACATTTTAAAAAGTGCTTTTGTAGAATTATCATCAGAAATAAATTTAAAGCCACAAGAAGAGGCATGCCTCCTTCCTTTATGGTTCAGACCCCATTTTTTTAAATTTTTTAAAAGATTTTATTTATTTTTTTGACAGACAGAGATCACAAGTAGGCAAAGAGATAGAGAGGAGGAAGCAGGCTCCCCGCTGAGCAGAGAGCCCAATGTGGGGCTCGATCCCAGGATTATGACCTGAGCCGAAGGCAGAGGCTTAACCCACTGAGCCACCCAGGTGCCCCTCAGACCCCATTTTTAATCAGAAATTCACTACAGTGAATTGAACAAATACTGATTGAGGGCTTTCTGCATACAACCATGGCTCTAAGCACCGAGGATTGAATTCACCAATATTAATAACTGTTTATTTAACATAGATGGGAGCTGTACCCCTTGTGGTTGTCAGCGTTCTCATGGAGGGGCCATAATGGAGAAAGGCAAATGCTTATGTCTGTAAAGTTTCTGGGAGTGATGGTATGCACTGTGAGGAAAACTAGAACAAGGTAAGGAGAACGTGTCTGAAGCATGTACTGTCTCCCAGTAATGAGTGCTCAGAGACAGTCTATCTGAAAACATAATATTTGAACAGAGACATGAATGGAGTGAGGAAGGAAGCCAAGCATTTCTGCCAAGAAGTAAGTGTAAGGAAGAAGCAGTAAGTGCAGAGGCCCTGTGGCATGGTGGGCCTTTCGTGTCCAAGGAGCAGTGAGATCAGTGTGGTGGGGAAGAGATGGAGACAGGGCAGCTTTCACAAAATTTTATGCCCCCATATGGCAGGTGCCAATCAACCAGAACAGATGCCATCTGTAAGCAATGGGCACGCATGCACACATGCTTTCTCTCTCTCTCTTTCAAATAGATCTTTAAAAAAAATTTTTAAGTGATTCTAAGAAAATTTCAAGGTTTTTTTTTTGTTTTTATTTTAACTGTTTTTTAAGATTTTAGTTATTTGACTGAGAAAGAGCACAAATAGAGCAGCAGGCAGAGGGAGAAAGAGAAGCAGGCTCCTCGCTGAGCAAGGAGCCCGATGCGGGACTCAGTCCCAGGACCCCGGGATCACGACCTGAGCCAAAGGCAGATGCTTAACCATCTGGGCCACCCAGGCACCCCTTAAGGTAGATTTGTTAAAAGCACTCTGATCTGGGGGCACCTGGGTGGCTCAGCAGGTTAAGCCGCTGCCTTCTGTGGACCCTGACTACCCTGGCTTCGAGGAGCTGAAAGGAAATGGGTAAGAGACACAGTTACTGCATCTGTGGAGGCAGCAGGTAGCAAACTGCCCCAGACCTTGGGAGTAAGACAACTACAAGAGAAGAAGAAGCCACCTCCTGTTCTGTGACCCGGGCAGATAGGAAATGCTGTCTGAGGTGGTAGAGGTTGGCTCAGCCTCGGTCTCTCGGTGCTGGAAAGTGGCACAGGCTGTTTCTTGGTCTATCTCCAGGTGGATTCCTGCCATGCATTTTCATTAAAGCCCAAGGAAGCCTGTTAAAAATTCTTTGGGAGGAGTAAGTAACCAAGGCAACAAGTGAGGAGCCCATTATAAACTTGATGGGATGAGGACCACAAGCGCTACCATGTGTGTCTCGGTGAGGGCAGCAGCTCCCCCTGTGAGACTGATGGTGGTCAACGTCAGAGGCCCGCCTGAGTGTCACCTAGGGTGTCGTGCAGCCCAGCAGCAGTGGCGGTGACGTGACCCCCACTATCAGGGACAACCAGGGGGTGCCTGGCCCAGCTTTCACAGCTGCTAAGATCCCAGGGCAGCTTGTACATATTGGACCTGTAATGGCAGCAGGTACACATAACAGCCCGGGGGAGAACACCTAAGTTAATGTGTTTCATAGCCGCTCCCCTAGGTGGCCCAGAGTCTCACACTGGTGATTACTTTTTCATGAAAATTCATGCACTCATTCACTAAAGACACAGCCCATGGCTGCAGCTGCTGGCCACTTCCCCTTGGCCCATCTTCCTGGGAGGCTGAGGGAGCATGGGTTGCAAGAGCTTTCGTATTGTTAACCACGACAGAGACTCATGTGGCTTTAGGCTCCGGAATCAGAAAGCACTGGGTCTGGTATCTGCATTTCACTTTGGAGCAGTGTGTCATCTTCCTAACTTCTCTAAGCCTTGGTGTCCTCATCACGGACATGGGGCTAAAAATAGTATTTGGCTTAGAGAGTTTGCGTGAGGATTAGTCGTGTATGGAAAGCACTTAGCACTGGGCCTGGCACAATAGACACGCTGATGCTAGTTGTTGTTATGATAATTCAGAATGGAAGTAGAGTTAGTGTGTGTGTGAGAGAGAGACAGAGAGAGTTGGGGGTGGGAAAGAGGAGGAAAAGAGGAAGAAAGAAAGGGAGGGAGAGAAAAGGAGGAGGGGAGACTATCTAGGAAAAATACAGCAGGGGGGGCGCTTAGAGGTGTGCCAAGTTTGTGAAGACTAAACAAACATTCGAGGTCCTTATAAATTTTATCAGAAAAATTACATAAAGACAAGAGAAGGATAAGCTGGAATGGGCCCTAAATTAATTAAATTAAAAAAGAAGAAATGATTTTAGCAGTAGGATTTTGGATGGACTGAGGTCCTATACACAGTGAGGTGGAAAACACGTTTTGAGCATCCCTGAAACAAGACAGCAGTTCAAGAGAGGGCTGGGGTTGTGTTTGGTTGTTACTGTGACAGAAATGCCAGAGTAGGACTGCAAGGCAGTTAATTGCCGTTGCATTCATTTGTGCTTGAACTAGCCAGACCAGACCAAGGGAGATTGTGGACCCAGACTCCTTTCAGTCTACCCGTCCACTCCCAGTGCTGACAGATAACTGTCAGCTTCATTTAGTGCCTGGCTGAATTCAGATGCGATAGGTGATTATTTTCTATCAGTCACTAGCTCTGTAATGGGAAGATAGGAATTGGAGCGGCTCGGTGAAAGTGACATAGCTTTGTAACCCTGTGTACCCAGCATTTCAGAAGAGCTTGCTTTGCTTTTGGTGGATGTGTGATTGGTAGAGTTTCTCCCTCCCTTAGGTAAAATGATGTTTCTCTGTCTTCTCTCATCCCAGAGTCGTGTTGTTTATCATTTTGATTTTTTACAACCAGCTGACCTTTTTTCCAAAATAGGTCATTTTGTGGTACAGTCAGTAAACTCGGTGTTCTGGAGATTTTTGCCCAAGGAGGTTGACTGTGTTTATATCTGGATGTCCCCATATGTCAAACATATTCCAGTCTATATCAGAGAGCTGTTGAGGTTGTAGCATTATAAAATTCCCTGCTCTACAAAATCAAAGGAAAATAAATACCCTTCACAGATAACCAGACATTTTCAGAAGTTCAAAAAAGATCTAAAAATGAGGCTTTATTCAATAAGAAAATCAGAAGCAAAAATACAGGATCTGGCCCTTTATCATTAATGCAATCATATCCTATGTACATTTGTAAATACTAAATTTCCCATTTAATTTCTAAAGACTAATCCTATTTAGATGTGTATAGTATATGTTTTAAAATACCATAGTCATCTACTACCATTTTCAATTAAAATGACATCTGCAAGATGAAAAAAAAATAGAGCATTTATTTTTGGCATAACTTTCGTGCCGTTAGAGGTATACTGTCAAAAATACGCAGGAGTGTTTACTGCCCAATCTGTAGGGTAGAATGAATCTCAAAATAGGACTCCTTGCCATTTAGTACTTAAAATGACACAAATTTCAAGACTATTGAAATCACATCCAAACAATTATGTTGCTAGCCCAGTCCAGCCTATTATTCTGTGACTTGATTGCTACCCTTCCAGAAAAGTAGAGATGTGGAAGGAAAAGAAGGAGTACTTTGTGATAGTAATGGCGATATTGAAAAATTCTGTTTTTAAAAGGCGGGTAAGCCCTCAAGATCCAGACATCAAATGCTATAGTTCTAACAGGGGAGCTGCCGTGAATTATACCAACTAGTAAGGTTTAATTGACCCTACTCTGAACAATCTCTCTGTAAAGACACACAGAAGTAGGTGATGTGGGATTTATACCCAGGAACTTACAATTCAGTTACTGACAATGACATCTGAAGTTACAAAGCATCCAACAAACATAAAACATTTGAGCCCGGTGATGGGTATTAAGGAGGGCGTGGACTGCATGGAGCACTGGGTGTTAGACGCAAACAATTAATCATGGAACACCACATCAAACACTAATGATGTATGGTGACTAACATAATATAATTTTAAAAAATTGAATTCACTTCTGTTGCTTCTGTAATCAGTTACTACAAGTTTAGTGGCTCACAACAATACAAATTTATTTTCATAAAGTTCTGGGGATCAGAAGTCTGGGCTAACGTCAAGGTGTTGGCAAGGTTTTCATTAGTTCTGGAAGTTCGAGGGGGAGAGTCTGTTTCCTTGCCTTTTCCAGTTTCTCGAGTCTGCCTGTATTTCTTGGCTCATGGTCCACATCCAACTTCACGCCGGTAGGGCAGCCTCTTCACCTCTGTCTCTCTCTCTCTCTCTCTCTCTGACCCCTGCTCCCATTCGTCTCTAACTCTGACTCTGCTTTCATAGTCATGCTTTCTCCTCTCACTGGACCTGTCTGCCTCCCTCTTATAAATAAGGACCCTTGCGATCCTTGGGCCCTCCCATATAATCCAGAAAAATTCCCCCATCTCAAGTTCTTTACTTAATTCACATCCGCAAAGTTCCTTTGTCACATAAGGTAATGTTCACAGGTCCTAGGGATTAATAAGATACAGATGTTTGTGGGTGGGGGAGAAGGCATTATTTAGCCTACCACAATTTTAAGCATCGGAAAAAGTACGCTGGCTCCCTCAGTTTGAAGGTCCTATAATAAGTCTTTGTCTTCAGCTCCATTTCCTCACCAAACCCCTAAGGGCATTGTTTCTGGCCTTGCCCTTTCTCTCTTCTCTGCCTTTGTTTGTGAATCCTCCCATCTCTTGTTCACCTTTCAGAATCCTACCCTTCCTTTAAGAGCAATTTCTCCTGTGGTGTTCTCCCTTCAGTACTTGTGGTTTTCCCAAATTAGCCAAGACACTTTGTTTCAGGTGACAGAAGCCTGCCTCAAACTGATTCAGTCAAGAACTGGAGACATCATTAACTTGAGTAATCAAATTGTGTAGAGGCAAGTCAGGGGGAATCTGACCTCAGATATAGGTAGGATCAGTGTCTAAGTTTGGACTGCTATAACAAAACACCATAGGTTTGGGTGGCTTATACCAACAAACATTCATTTCTCAAAGTTTAGGAGGCTGGGAAGTCCAAGAGCAAGGGGTCAGTACATTCATTTCCTAGTGAGAGCTCTTATCTTGGCTTGCAGATGGATGGATGCCTTCTTCTTATGTCCTTGCATGGCAGGGAGAGATGGCTATGGTCTCTCTTTCCCTTCTTTGAAGAGCACTGCTCCCAATATGGCCTCCACCTTCTTAAACTTATCTGGTCAAGATAATTGCCTCCCAAAGATCCTACCTCCACATACCATCGCATTTGGGGATTAAGATTTTAACATGGATTTTGGGGGGCACAAGTGTTCAGTCAGTAACAGTAAAGATCTTGAACACTGTCAGGACTGCTGCTGCTTTTTGCTTCTCCCCACATGCCTACCAAATTCTCTCAGACCAGCTCTTCTAACTTCGGAGAAGTGGATGTGGCCACGGGATTATTTTGGCCTCACAATTTTACAACTTTTAACTCTAGAAAGAGGAAAGAGGCACTCTCCCTCAGCTACAGTTTGAAAATACTTCTGTGGGGAGGACTCTGATTGGCTTGGCTTTGGTCACGTGTCCAACCCTTAGACCAATCACTGTGTCCAGATGGTCACAATGAAGCTAGAGATTGGAAATGGGGGAGAAAACTCTTAAGAGATGAAAGGAATGAAAAAGGTGTTAGAAGAAGAAAATACTTGCTCTAGGTCCACCCCAGTGTTACTTCTTCTAAAACGCCATTTTATTTGTATACATCTTAATTTATATTGATGGTTAATTACCCGACCTTTATTTTATCTTCTGTTTTTCTCTCACGACGTTGATCAGACATTACTTCGGATTATTATACTGGCACACTGAGTCCTTAGAGGAAATTCATACATCTTTCTCATTTTCACCCCAGCCCTCCCACCTAGCACCTAGTATTGTGCAGTACTGATAGTAAATGTACAGTAAATGTGTTAAATTTGGTTGAAAATAACACGTTAGAAGAAGAGATATCTTGGGGCTGCTCCAGGTTAATTTTAAAAAGTGCTAAAAATTCAGAGGAATTAAGTATACCAAGGAGTTTAATGACTTGAGAAAATGTCAGGGCTTGAGCTGAGACTTGGAGGAGGAGTAGAATTTAAGGTAGAAAAAGAAAGACAAGGGGCACCTGTGTCGCTCAGATGGTGAAACGTCTGCCTTCGGCTCAGGTCATGATCTCCAGGTCCTGGGATCCAGCCCCATGTCAGGCTCCCAGCTTAGCAGGGAGGCTACTTCTTCCCCGCCCCACCTCTCTCCCTGCTTGTACTCTCTCTGTTCCTGTCTCTCAAAGCAATAAATAAAATCTTTAAAAAAAGAAAAAAAAAGTAAGATGAATAGCAAGGAGTATGAATTGTTACAGAATGCATGTGAGCATAGAGGAAATACGGAGAAAGGGAAAACTAAATTCTAGGTGGAAATTGTCCACTGGTTCTGAGACCCCTTCTATGACTCTGTTGCAATAAATCATAAATATTTCTTGTCACATTAATTAGAAATTGTCATTGCAGAATAGCAGTTTTTCCATAACTTGCAGTGATGCATCCAAGCAGTCATCCATTTAATTACATGTTGGGGGTTTGTGATGATTATTTACACATAGGAGAAGTTGTCACTCATGGTAAGGAACCTACTACCATTTCTCTGTGGGAGGTAAGAAGCTGTGGGAAGAATGCCGAGGAAAAGGAGAAAAACAGGGGCACCTGGGTGGCTCAGTGGGTTAAGCCTCTGCCTTCAGCTCAGGTCATGGTCTCAGGGTCCTGGGATCAAGCCCTGCATCAGGCTCCCTGCAGGGAGCCGCTTTCCCCCTCTCTCTGCCTGCCTCTCTGCCTACTTGTGATATCTCTCTCTCTCTCTCTCTCTCTCTCTCTCAATCTCTCTCTCTCTCGCTGTCAAATAAATAAATAAATATTTTTTTTTTAAAAGGAGAAAAACATCACCACCCGTGACAGTATCAACTCTATCAGAGCCTGCAACTTTTGAGATTTCTCATGAACCCATTAATGAGGACAAAAGGAATGTCTTACCCTCTAATGCGGACATCAAGGGCCCTGGATGTGTTTTTGATATGCCTCTTCTCTAAGAAATGTAGATGACAAGACCATGCCTTTGAATTGAGCACCCCACCCAGGGATGCATCTAGCCATAATCTATAGACCTGCAGAAGTTAGAGACTATGGATTTGGAGTAATAAAGATCCTCAAACCAGAGTCCTTCAGTAGTACCTCTTGATCTTAATGTGTTCTTTAAAATGAAGAGTTGAGGAAGCGCCTGGGTGGCTCAGTGGGTTAAGCCTCTGCCTTCGGCTCGGGTCATGATCTCAGGGTCCTGGGATCGAGCCCCACATCAGGCTCTCTGCTCAGCAGGGAGCCTGCTTCTTCCTCTCTCTCTCTCTCTCTCTGCCTGCCTCTCTGCCTACTTGTGATCTCTGTCTGTCAAATAAATAAATAAAATATTTTAAAAAATAAAATAAAATAAAATGAAGAGTTGAGTCCTTACCATATGCCAGGAATTGATATTAATTATTATTATAACATTAAAAACAATTGAAACAGTTATAACAATTGCTAGTAAATTGGTTCTGCCTCCAAGGACTTTGTGTCTACTGAGGGAGAGAAAGGAAGAAATAGAAAATAATAATAGGGTATAATAAGAACTGTGAAAGCCGTTTGACCCCACTGTCTTGGGACCACTGTGTGCCTGCCACCAGTCTTCATTACTCAGAGATCTGTTCTTTATCTGCTTCTACCCTTACCTGCTCCCATCACCTGTCTGTCTTCCTGTAGGAGTCCTCTGTACAAAGAAGATAGCTTTGTATTCGAGAAACTATTTCTATATGCTCCTTCTCAACTCCGAAACCTCTAAACTACCCTTTACCATCTGTGGAATAAAGTCTGAACTTGAGCCTTGTTTGCTAGGCTTTGATAATTTGGCATCATCCAGCTAGCTGATTTCTTCCTGTACCCTATCCTTATATATTCCCCCAGATGAAGCCTTTGTGTTTCAGTTTTAAAGTCTATGTCTTACAGGAAGCCATTCTCCATGAACTCCTAGGAAAATTATTGCTTAAATACTGATTTTTTAATCATAGACCTTTGACATTATTGCTTTACTTTATCTAATGTCTATGCCTTGTTTGCCAAGTTCATTGTTAACTAATGAAGAACAGGGACTCTTACAATTATGTATTGATTCCTAGCACCTTGGACAGTGCCTTGTCAGACAGGCACCCAGTGAATATTCAGTATTAACAATACACAGCTTGAATGTTGATAAGACAATTAAAAATGTAGCTTGAAAATACGGTATTTTTATGCAGTAAGCTCGCTCTTGAGCATTAATGACGTGTCCTGTAATTGGTAAGAGCTTGTAAAAGCTATTTGGTAATATTTAAGGAAAAAGCAGACTGTTGGGAGGAAGTCCATTTTTAAGAAAATTATTCTGGTAGCCATATGCATGGTGAGTTGATGAGATGAGGGAGACTGGAGGCAAGTAGAGGAACCACAAGGTAGGGGCACCATGCAGTATAGTAAGCGGAAGAGGCATGTGAGTATCTGGGCCAGGATTCTCCCAAAAGTGCGCTGTAACCCACCACATCTATAATTATTTAAATGTTGCTAAAGCATTCATCATCAGGATTTATTTCTGTTAATTGTCCCAAAAAAGTCTGTTTTTACCCAAGTAAGATCAGTTAGAGTGAATTCCAGATTTCCCCTAAGAGTGATTTTTAAGAGTAGTGTTTGAAGAATCCCCTTGCCATTATGAGATTTTTAAAAAATATTTTATTTGGGGTGCCTGGGTGGCTCAGTGGGTTAAAGCCTCTGCCTTCAGCTCAGGTCATGATCCCAGGGTCCTGGGGTCGATCCCCACATCAAGCTCTCTGCTCAGCAGGGAGCCTGCCTCCTCCTCTCTCTCTGCCTGCCTCTCTCTCTGCCTGTCTACTTGTGATCTCTGTCAAATAAATAAAAATCTTTAAAAAAAAGATTTTATTTACTTATCTGAGAGAAAGAGAGAATGAACATGCACAAATGGTGGGGAGGAGCAGAGACGGGGGTGGGGAGGGAAACAGGATCCCCACTGAGCAGAGAGCCTGATGCAGGACTCGATCCCAGGACCCTGAGACCATGACCTGAGCGGAAGGCAGATTCTTAATTGAGTCACCCAGGTGCCCCAAGATTTATTTTTATTCATATTGTGTAGATGTGTGCATGGATGGCTTTATGGGAATTAAATATAATAGCCTGTATCTTTGGCTAGAATAAATAACATGCAGGTGTACTACGATCACAAATAAGATCTTTTACAGTAATAATGGAGCATATTGAAAATGATGATGCCAGTCACGATTTGCTTTGATCAGGACACCCAGATGCTTGTCTCCTCTTGTGCTCCTCTTAATGGTCACTTGTACTTTTTAATTAGAGAGAATCTGAGCCACACAAGACTGAGGTCTAGACTATTAAAGTAAAAAGTGGAAGCTTAATCTACACTCTTATTTATGAACAATCCAATAATCCTATATGAGAGTTATATACACCAAAATATGTGGATCTTAAGGATACAGTTTAACAGTTTTAACAGTGTATTCACTGTTGTATCCATGCCCTAATGAAGCTGTAGAACATTTCCTTCACCCCAGAAACTATCCATGCGCTCCTCACCTGTCAATTTCCATCCTTCATGAGCACCCCCTTCTTAATTCCATTGCCAATGATTAGTTTTGTTTATTTTTGAGCTTCATTCAAATGGAACCCTACAGTAGGTACTCTTTCATCTGGGTTCGTCACTCAGCATAAGGAATTCATCATTCTGGGGTATGGAACAGTAGTTCATTTTCTGTTATTGCTGAGTACTATTCTGTTTTATTAATATACATTGTTATTCTTTTGGTGAACATTTAAGTTTCCAGGGGTTTTTTTTTGCACTTATGAATTGAGTTTTTAGGAATGATTTTTAAGAGTCTCTCTTAATATGTATATTCATTTCCTGATTAAATACCCAGGCGTGGAATTGCTGGCTTAAAGGCTGTCAATTTCTAAAAACAGTTTTTCTGTCTTACACTCCCATGAGCAGTATATGAGCAACTTAGACACTTCATGTCATTCTGTGTTGTCAGTCTTCTAGTGAGTATCTCATTGAGGCTTTAATTTGTATCCCTCTGAGGAATACTAATATTAAGCATATTTCCTTGTACTTATTGGCCATTTATATAACTTTTTTGTGATGTGCATTCCAAGTCTTGAACTGATTGGGTTTTTGTCTTTTGATTGATTGGTAAAATTGTTTGTATATTCTGGATATAAATTCTTTGTCAGATATATATACTACAAACATTTATTTACAGCCTGTAGCATGCACCTTTCCTTTCCTAAATGATGTCTTTTGATGAGCAGAAGTTTTAAATTTTGGTGAAAAATTATCAGGTGTTTTATTTTTTTATATTTAGTGCATTTTGTGTCCACATAAACCTTTTCCTATAAATAGCAATTATTCTGACTTTTTTTTTCTGGAAACTGTATAATTTTTGGTTCTAAACCTAAAGCAGGTTTAGAACTCTGATGCAGTTTAAGTTGATTTTTTGTACTATGTTCAGTTAGCCACTGTACAGTACAGACTTAGTTTTTGATGTGGTGTTCAATGATTCATTAGTTGTTCTTTACCCCCATTGAATTGTTTTAACAGCTTTGTTAAAAATCAAAGCTGTATGTTGACCCTGTATGTGTGAATCTCTCTCTGGACTGTGTTCTGGTCTATTGGTCACTTTTTCCTTATTCCAGTACCACACTGATCTGATTCCTGTTACTTTATATTGTCCTGAAATCAGGTAGTGTGAGTCCTCCAACTGTGGTTTTCTCTTTTGGAATTCTTTTGGCTATGTTAGATCTTTCTAATTTCCATGTAATATTAAAATCAGCCCATTTGTATGAGAAAGCCGGCTAGAATTTTGATTGGGATTTCATTGAATCCACAGGTGAATTTGACATCTTAACAATATTGGGTTTACCAATCTATGAACATGAATATTTCAACAGTGTATTATAGATTTCAGTGATGAGGTCTTGCACGTTTTAAGAATTATTTCCTAAGTACTTAAAATTTAGTATGCCATTTTAAGTGGAACTATTTTATATAATTTTCTAATTGTCTATCGCTAGCATATAAAAGTACAGTTGATTTTTATGTTGACCTTATATGCCCTGTGATTATGCTGAGTTCATTTATGAGAGCAAATAATTCTTTTGTAAACTCCTTAGCATTCTCTAGATACATAATCATGCCTTTTGGAAAAAAAAGTTACACTTCTGCTTTTCAGATCTTTCCACATTTTATTTCTAGTTCTTGCCTTACTGCACTAGCGTGTTTTACTTCAGAATAACTTGTTAAACAGAAGTGATATTTTCCCCTTGTTCCCAGTTTTAAGGAGAAAGCATCAATATTTCACTACAAAGTATGATGTTAGATGTAGGTTTTTGCAATTGACCTTTGTTAGATTGCAAATTTTCCAATTGATTCTTAATTTTCTGAGAGCTTTTATTATGAACAGTTTGAATTTTATCAAAGACTTTTCTGCATCATGTTGTGGCTAATTACATTTTTAATGTTAAATCTTTCCTTCTTGGGATACACTTAATTTCTCATGTCATGTTACCTTCTAATATGTATGGCTGAATTTGATTTGCTAATATTGGAAGGACCTTTATTCTGTGCTTATGAAGGACATTGATTTGTCGTTTTCTCTTCCTGTAATGTATTTGAGTATCAGTACCGCTGGCCTCAGAAACTATTGGGAATTATTCCCACTACCTCTATTTATTTAAAATAGTTGTGTAAGATTGATACTATTTCTTCATTAAATGGGTGACAGGCTGTACCACTGAAGTCATAGGAGCCAGTGTTTTCTTTGAGAGAATATTTTAGAATTCAGGTCTTTAAAAGATATAGAACAATTTCTACTTTATTTTTCATCAGTTCTGGTAGACAGGTTTTTAAGGAATTTGTTTCATTGAATTTGAACTTATTAGCATAAAATTTTGATATCTGTAGGATGCCTAGAGGTATCCTCTTTATTTTTTTTTAAGATTTTATTTATTTATTTGTCAGATAGAGAGCACAGGAGCGAGCACAGGCAGACAGAGTGGCGGGCAGAGGCAGAGGGAGAAGCAGGCTCCCTGCTGAGCAAGGAGCCCAATGTGGGACTTGATCCCAGGATGACCTGAGCCAAAGGCAGCCGCTTAACCAACTGAGCCACCCAGGCGTCCCCCCTTTATTTTTTATACTGATAATTGGAGTTTTCTCTCCTTTTTCCCTTAACCAATTTTGTTAATATTAATCATCTTAGTATTACTTATTAATCTTATTAATCTTTTTAGACAGCCATCTTTTGGCTATGTTAATTTTCTCTGTTTGCTTTTTGTTTCATTGCCTTCTGCTCTTATTTCCTGTAGTTTATTTACTTGTGGTTTAATTTATCCTTTATGTATTTTCTTACAGTGAAACTTACATTATTGATTTTAAACCACTCTTTTAATACAAGCATTCATGGCATAGCATGTGGTCTATCCTGGAAAATGTTCCGTGTAAGCTCAAAAATAATGTATATTTTGTATACATTGGGAGAAGAGTTCTGTGAATGTCAGTTGACTTGTTTGATAGTGTTTTATATTCTTGGTGCTGTTCTTCCTAGTTGTTTTATCAATTGTTAAAATCCATTTTTCCTTTTTATTCTGTTAATTTTTACTCTTTTGTTAGGTACATATATTGTTTATCATTGTTAAATCTTCCAGATGTATTGACCCTTTTATTCAAAATTATCTTTTTGTATCTAGTAAAAGTTCTTGTCCTGCAGTTGATTTTGCCTAATATTGCTATAGCCACTCCAATGTTCTCATGGTCACTGTTTGCATTCATATGTTTTCATGCTTTCATACATTCAACGTAATGGTATCCTTGCATCTAGAGTGTGTATCTTGTAGACAGCATGTAGTTGGTTGAATCTTGCTTTTTTTTTAAATGTAAGTCTTTTTTTTTTAATATTTTATTTATTCATTTGATAGAGATCACAAGTAGGCAGAGAGGCAGAGAAAGACAGAGGAGAAAGCAGGCTGTCCGCAGAGCAGAGAGCCCGATGCGGGGCTCGATCCCACGATCCTGGGATCATGACCCGAGCCGAAGGCAGCGGCTTTAACCCACTGAGCCACCCAGGTGCCCCTGAATCTTGCTTTTTTAAATCAGGTTTGATGACTGCCTTTTAATTAGTTTTTAGACTGTTTATGTATAATTAATATAGTTGATTTGATGTAGTTAAAATTCCCATTTTGCTGCTTGTTTTCTATGTGCCTCCTTTTTGTTCCTCTGCTCTCCTTGACTACCTCCTTTTGTCTTAAGTAAATATTGTTTCTTTCATCACTCTCTTATAGTTTTCACAGTATAGGATTCCACCTCCTTGGTTAAATTTATTTGTATCTTTTGATGTATGTGGGATTGTTTTCACCATTGTCTAGAAACTCTTTATGTCTCCTTCAATTATTAAATGATAACCTTGCCAGTCAGAGTTTCTTTAGTTGTAGGGTTTTTTTCTTTCAGCAGTTTGAAAGTATTGTCCCACTACCTTCTGACCTGCAAAAGTTTCTGCTGAGATATTAGCTGATGGCCTATGGGATCTCCCTTGTATGTAATTAGTTGCTTCCCTCCTGCCTTTCATCATCTTTAATCTTGGACATTTTAATTATTGTGTGTCTTGATGTGAACCTCCTTGAATTCATCTCATTTGGGGCTCCCTTTTCTTCCTGAACCTGGATATTTGTTTTCTTCCTTAGGTTAGGGATGTTTTCTGTTATTAATTCTTCAAATAAGTTTTCTCCTCCTTATTTTCTCTCTTTTCTTCTTTTTCTCTGACCCCTATAATGTAAATGTTAGGATGCTTAATGTTGTCCCAGAGGTCCCTTACCCTATCCCCATTTTTTTAATTGTTTTTTGTTTTTTGTTGCTCAGCTTGAGTGCATTCCATTACCCTGTCTTCCAAAGCACTGATCCATTCTTCTACTGTTGATTCACTCCAGTGTATTTTTTGTTTCAGTTACTATATTCTTCCAATTCTGATTGGTTCTCTTTTATATTTTATATCTGTTAAAGTTCTCTTTCTCTCTGAGTTCATCCACTATTAAGTCTGGTGAGCACCTCTATAGCCATTACTTTGAGCTCTTTATTAGGAAGACTGCTTTTCTCTGTTTCATTTAGTTATTTTGCCAGTTCCTTCAGTTGGGACATAATCCTCTGTCTCCTCCTTTTGTTTGTCTTTTTATGTTTGTTTCTGTGGATTGGGCAGAACAATTATCTCTTCTAGTCTTGAAAAAGTGGCCTTGTGTAGTAATGTGCCTGTGTAGACTGCATGTGTCTGACAGCTTTAGCAGGCTGGCTTGTGTTGAAGTGGGCACAGGCTGGGGCTTCCAGGGCCATCGTGGTGAGATGGCTGAGGCTAAAACAGGCATAGGCTTGGAGAGT
Organism: Taxidea taxus jeffersonii; assembly: GCA_003697995.1. NCBI lineage: Eukaryota > Metazoa > Chordata > Mammalia > Carnivora > Mustelidae > Taxidea > Taxidea taxus. The sequence goes on along the minus strand of ML106006.1, from coordinate 332,083 downwards.
TCCAGGGTGCTCTATGCAGGGCATGCCCTGGCAGGATGGCAGGAACTGAGGCAGGGCAGCCTTGGGGGTCCCAGGGCACTCCACACAGGGAGCATCCTGGCAGGATGGATGAAGCTGAGGCAGGCACTGGCAAGGAATCTCAAGAAGCTCTACACAGAGGTAAGGGGTTGCCTAGTGGGACAACTGGAGCTGAAGCAGTGCAGGCTGGAGGGTCCTAGGGTGCTTAGCACCTGCGTTGCCTCGATGAGATGGCTTAAGCTATAGTGGGCACTGTCCTGGAATTGCCCAGTCCCAGTGCCCTTGGTGAGAAAAAGCTGGAGCTTGGGTGGCACATGTGGGGTAGGGAGAGGGCTGCCTTAGGGAGTAGCTGGGCTAGTGTGAGCCATGGGCCCGGGGCTCCCTGGGGCAGCAGACGGGTCGGGGCACCTGCCTCTGCTTCTATCTGCTGTAAACAGTGGTGTTCGCCAGCCCCTCTGATCCTTGAAAAGTGTTCCAGCAGCTTCTCTGCTGTTTAGCAAGCTCTCTAAGGTTAGCTCACTTTTCTGTGCCCCAGGACTGGGTGAATCAGCTGGTGGTTCCCTTTGTCCTGTCCCTCCCTACTACAGCTCACAGTGCTGGGTATGGGTTTCCCATCATTACCTTGTCTCATGTCTTCTGTTATTCTCTGTGACGTCGCTCTACCCTTTGTTGTGCAGAAGCTGTTCAATCAGGTCTCCAATCTTCTTCGGGATCTACTGCTTTATGTGTACATGTGGTGCAGTGTGTCCGTGGAGGAGGTAAGGCCACGTGTTCCTTTGTCACCAGCTTGGACTCCCGCCCTCCTCAAGCTTTTCTGAAACTCATTAACTATGGTTTCCTTTACTCCCTGAGACTTATGTATAATAGCTTCTCTGAAACTTTTGTCTGCTATAGTACTGGGATGTTCGAGAGTTTCTAATGACTTTTTTCCCTCTGAGTATGAGTCACACTTGCCAGTTTCTTTGCACGTCTCACAATTTTTTGTTAAAAACTGGATGTTTTAGATAATACAGCAACTCGGTATTTTGATATTTTCCCTCATAATAAAGTCATAATCGGAAGGGTATTATTGTTGCTGTGTTTTATTTCATTGTTTACTAATTTACTGGAGCTAATTTTGTGAAACCTCGCTCCCCTGTCCTTTGTTTCCACTGATCCTTCTGCACAGTTTGTATGTAGAAGACACGGACCATAGGTATTTTCTTGTTTTAATGTTCAGATCTACTTTTCTGGGGGTTGTCCCTTATAATCTTTGTAGCCTGGTGGTGAGAGGTTATACTCAACCTCATCTGTGCAGGGGCTGAGTAGTACATTCATAGTTCAGGCTACTTTAAATTCTGCTCTGACCTTTACTTTATCTGGGCCCTTTGAGGTTTCTTATGCACATTGGCATAAGTGTAGGTTTGGTTAGGAGTATGTGAATAGCTCTCTGGTATTCCCCGCATGTGCCATAATCACACCGCCCCCACCCATGACTTGCTCTAACCGTTGGCCTTCCCACATACCTGTTGCTGAGTTTATCATTTCCATCAAACATGCCACTGGGAGCAGGTAGCCCTCAGCAGTTCAAATTCAGTGAGTCCCTTTACATGCAGCAGATAAAATGCCATCGCCAGGGCCTGCCCTCGCCCACCGTGGCAGAGCCTCCGTGTCAGCCATGCCCGTCAGCAGCCGTTGGGAGACGCCCATTTTTCTCAGTGACATTTTTCTTCAAATGTGCAACTTAAAATTGATGAAGCATGATTATATGAGTTGGGAAAAGCACACTTAGGTGAATCCTCGTGTGTTTTGCTGCCTTTGTGAAGGCTTCACTCATTCTGCCAACCCTTGAAGGTGTGTGGAAACTAGCACTCACTTCTTGACCATTTCTCGGTATAGGGGAGTTGACCCAGACGTGGCCAAAGAGAAGTGGGCTGTTTTCCAAAACACACGCACACCTCTAAGATAAACAGCCCATTTTCTGATTTTACCACTAACATCCTCACTCATCCCGTTATGTACAGTTAGCATTAAGGAAGGGCACATTTTTGGTCAGTTTTGTTAAGTGCAGCGTATTCGGCTCCTGAATCTTCTGACTGTTATTGTCAATTCGGCCAAAACATTAGGACTAACCAGACTGATTTAGTAAAGGCATTTACCCTCCGTGCATTTGGCTCTTCTGTCTAATATCAAGAATGACAGTCACAAAAAAGGAAGGCAGAATGCAAAGAAAGACGAAAATAATGTGGAGAAATACACATAGTTAATCTCAACCTGTATATATATATTTTTAAACCTGTATGTTTAAATACAGAAGATATAGAATTCACTGCTAGCCTCTTCTGGGTTTTAGATCTGTTTGTGCAAGAAGCTTCCTAATAATTTGTTTTACGGATTTCTAGCTCCGTATTTTTCTGCTTTCCTTTTGAATACCCATATCTTTGGAAGCCAAAATAAACAGAAATAGGACAAAACCCTTGCTGGAAAATGTTCTTCACCAAATGGAAGGGTTGATTTACCAACAACAAAAAAGAATTATGGAATACTAAGACTACACCTGCAGAAGAAAAAAAGTTAACATAGTAATTTGTTCTTCATTTCACAATTCCATAGTGGAACTTCCCAAAATAATATGTAGAGACAGAAGTTCATTACAAATCAGTATCGATCGCTCATTCCCAAATGTGTTTTAAAGTTGCTATAATATCTGGATGAGACTGAAAAACAAAAAATGAAAAGTAGAAGCATTTCTATTACATCTGTATTATCTCAGAAATAGTTTAATTTATATTGTATTTCTTGTCAATGGCATCTTTGTAAATTTTATAGCTCTTACTCACTGAAAAAAATTCAGTAAGAGCAAAATTTATTTTAAAAAATTTACTGCTTTAGGGGCGCCTGGGTGGCTCAGTGGGTTAAAGCCTCTGCCTTCGGCTCAGGTCATGATCCCAGGGTCCTGGGATCAAGCCCTGCACCGGGCTCTCTGCTCGGCAGGGAGCCTGCTTCCCTTCCTCTCTCTCTGCCTGCCTCTCTGCCTAATTGTGATCTCTGTCTGTCAAATAAATAATTAAAATCTTTAAAAAAAAATTTACTGCTTTACATTCAGATTGTTATAACCTGTAGCTAAATTTAAATATGGGCAGTAGAGTGTAATCAAGCACAGTGATGCCTCTAAAAAGTATAAAACAAAACTAAAAATAATAAAAATAAGGCATAGAAAATTATTCCTAAGCTATAGCAAAGATTATTTCTCTCAAAAGAATTTCCTGAACGAAAAAAAGAATGGAGAAGATTCTATCATCTTGGAATTCATGGAGATATTAATGGGAATCGGTTAAGAAATGGCGAGGGGGAAGTGCTTGTGTTCTGAGTGGGAATTAAAAGAGAAAAAGTAGACACTCTCTGGCTGCATAGTTAGAGGAAAACTACTGGCTGTTTTATGGTTCTCTCTTTGTATTATTGAGAGTACTGTATCCATCAGGATTCCAGAAGGAAACAGATGACATAAACTAGATCCTTTCTAGAGGGCTTTAGGAAGGGACTTTAAGCGAAGCTGTGGGAAGAGTGGAGAGAAATTACGGGAGCAGTGCAGCATCCCAGTGCCAATAACAATAGAGCTGTCACCAAGCCTCGCTAAAGGATCCAGGAGAAAGCCAAGAGAAGGCCCCCCTGACGGGACTCAGCAGGACAGGACACTGGGGAATAAAGACTAAATTCTCTTTACCCTTTTTCCCTCTGGCCTCGTGTTACGGCTCCCAGGGTCCACACATCATAGGAAGTTGGAGAAATAAGGGGCAGGCTGATTGACAGTCTCTGTAGATGGACCTCTAGGCTTGGGGAAGGAACAGATAGATGAAAGAGGATCAGAGGTGACCCTGGAGGACAGTGGAAGAAAGCTGCCCCACGTACTGTTTCAGAATGTTGCTCCTGTAGAACTTACAGTCCCATGAAGAGATGTGTTGGTTAGAAACAACCAAAACCCAATTAAGTATGAATGGCAAAGAGAAAAGCATGGATGTCAGTTGCAGGACTCTGATGAAACTTTTTGATGAAGGGTTTCCTTCCTTTCTCAGGTCAGCTACCCAACAGATGTCCTCGTGGGGCAGTCTCGGCCCCCTTTCTTTTGAACCACACCAAGTATTTCTGGGACCAGTTGAGGGGTTCAGTAGAATTTTACCTTTTTTTTTCTTTGTAAGCCACCATGTGTCAGACATTTTTGTTAAAAACTGATGATATAAAGTTGGTGAAATAAAGACTCAGTTGCAGCCATCAAAGTCCTAATGGGAAGAGGAAGTAAGGCACCTGTAAACCTTGTCTGGATACAGTAAAGGAGCTGGGGCGGACATGCAGGGAGAGGAGGACAGGGACCCGTTTCTCCTCTTAAACACTTTATTTATTAAAGTGCTGTGTGCATTACATCGTTACTTCTCTGATGACCCCATGGGATTCATGGTGTTCCCATCCCCATTTACATAGAGAAAACTGAAGCATGGAACAGTACGCAAGCGAGGAAGGTGGGATTAGAGCTGGTAGTGTGGCCCTAGCCACTCCCCGCATTCGCACCATTAACATCCCCTTCCACTCACCTCCCAAGCCTGAAGGCAACATAGAAAGAGAGGAAGAGTGATAGGAAGGTTTCTAGTGAGGATGATAGCTGTCATTTTTCCAGTCAACAGTAGGCTAATAGTAGTTAGGTTTGGGGGGAGTCAGAGTTACTATGCAGATTTTTTATGGTGCAGGGAAGGGGAAGGCAGCATCCCTAACCTCCACGTTGTTCGAGGGTCTGCTGTCCTGTGTCCCAGTGTTGTGTTAACCACTTTGTCACTTTGTAACCCAACAAGAACTTCCAGCTCTAAATAATCAAGTAATGTTGGTTTAATCTTTTCAAACCACCTATGCTATAAAGAGGTTAAAAGCATGGAGTAATAATTCTCTCGTCTCCCACTAAATCTCTGTGAATACTTTGCCCTTGGGTACCTTTTATCCATCATCTGTGTTGATCTACTGTGACTGATCATGGCTTAAAAATAGAAATGTTAGTAATAAAATACTAAGATTAATCTAAGACCCATCAATTCCTTATACATTTTTATTCTGTTATCTCATTTTCATCATCATGGTTCATATGAAGGTATTTTTGTTTTCAACTAATTTATGGATATAAAATTATGACTGAAATTTACACAGACACAGGAGTGTTCCAGTCACTGAATCAAAGTCGTTGATTAAACATAGCTTTGTAAAGTCTCCACGATGTTTATAATTCCCTAGAGAAAAATAGAAAGATCCGTCTTCAGGATATCTTTTCCCTACAGTGAGTATTGTGTTGCTGATCGTGGGCACTCTGTGAGTACAGCTGTGTATAGGCCTTCAGCGGGCAGTAACATAAGTTAATAGTCTCTCAATTTAAAATCACCAGCATCTCTCTCGTTGAAGTCACAATTCTTTCAGTGCTGCGCTGTTAAAAATGAAAAACAAAACAAAACACCCCGGCCATCTCAAGACCTTAAGTATAGGGTATGCAATCTACTGACTCGACTGGAAAAAAAAAAAAGAAAGAAAGAAAAATTATGGCTTATAAACTATTTACAGTCTAGCTGTATTGTATTTCTGGGGTAGGAGGAAAACTGTAGAATAACAATGGTTTTACTCCCACGACCTTGCTTTATTTCCTGGCCTTGAAGTAATTTAGTTGCTTAGGAAAGCATGTAAGACTTTAGTCTCCCTGGGTACTATTTCCTGCGCAGTGAACGCGGTTTGTGTTTGTAAAAACAGCAAACCCGGGGCGCCTGGGTGGCTCAGTGGGTTAAAGCCTCTGCCTTTGGCTCGGGTCATGATCTCAGGGTCCTGGGATCGAGCCCTGCATGGGGCTCTCTGCTCAGCGGGGAGCCTGCTTCCCTTCCTCTCTCTCTGCCTGTCTCTCTGCCTACCTATAATCTCTGTCAAATAAATAAATAAAATCTTTAAAAAAAAAAAAAAAAAAACAGCAAACCCTCTCCCTGGTAAACGTCAGTCATCCGTAAGGCAGACCCATTGACCTGCTAGTCAGAGTGAAACATTGCACGATTTGAGTTGTAGAAATATTCAGGCGCAATTCCATCATTCATGTTCACTCATTGGACTTGACTTTGGCTCCAGCTGTTAAGCTATGTTCCCATGACTTAGCTCTATTTTTGGTTTTGAGGCATTAGCTTTTCTTTCCCTGGGCTCTGCTTATTTAGCATTTACTAAATATTGTGGGTGAAGTTACTCCACCAGTATCCTTGGAGAAATTACTTAATCTCTCAACATTCCCTTTGTAAAAGTTGTAGGATAGTTTCTCCTTTTAGCGTTGTGAGAAATGCATTAACAGACCAATGTCAATAACGTAATTCCAGTCGGTACTGTTTAATTACTACCCAGAACACTGCATGATCACTCAGTTATTTACAGAGTATTAGACAGGTGCTACTATCCTCCCAGTTTTACTGAGGAGGAAACCAAAGCTCAGACAGGTTCGGTAACTCACCTGGAGTCACACAGCTATGGTGCGGTGAAAGCGGATCTCATACCCACTCTCTGACTCTAAAGCTCCAGGCTTCTTGTTGCACCGCAGGAGTGAATCCTCTGCTGATCTTGCCTCAAATCCAGCCTTCTGCAATCCGTGAAAAGGCTTCCCCCACCTAAGATGTGTTAATTTTCGGAAATCTTATTGGTAATATTTTAATATGCAGCAATGTTTTATACTACTGTGGAGGAATATTAGGCACTATATATATATATATGGATTTAGGAAAAAATCCTCTGTGAGGACCAGTCAGCTTTTTTGACCATATAATTTCTAAAAGATAGCACTTAGGTTCTCTTTAATGTGTTTGCTTAATTTTTTCTTAGTGCACTGTGCTTATATATGTCATCTAAGAGTTCTGAATGACACTGAAAGACTTTAGTTCTTTCTTACGGTAACTGGAGTGGGCACTGTTCTTATCAATCATGACTATAGAGTTGTATCATTACCACAGTTTATGAGTTTAGGGGTACCACATCTTTCTAATAAACATTGTACATTAGCAGAATGATTTGACACTTTACAGGATAGGACTCAGTAATGTATAGGTCTTACAATTTTTGTAGTCCTGATAAAGAATTGGCACTTAAATTTTATTAATGTGAATCATACCGAAATTTACATGGGGGGGCAGATAATTTGACCAAGATTTCTCTTGATATCTCAATAGTGTCTGAAAAGTATAAAGTGACAGAGAAAACTGTCCTCTCTGGGAAGTATACTGAGCAACCTTCTATGTGCTTTATTGGTATGTGCTTGGGAGACAGAGATTCTGGGGAATGCCCCAAACCTCTTGGGTCTTCAGTTTTCTCCCTTACACTAAGAGGTTGGCTCGTGATCAGTTTACTATATACACAGTAGGAAATTGAAGGAACACTGCAAATGTTTTATTTAAACTTCTTCAGGAAATACTTTGGCAGTATCCTCTGGAAGGTCATTAGCATTGAGTTATTAACATCACAATAGCTCCTGTAATCCAAAGCCCAGAATGTTCCAACAGCTTCAAGACCTCACAGTCCTTCTTAAGGGGTTCTCAAGTCCTTGGCTCCACCAGTTCCCATTGGACTTCCTTACCAGGCCCCAAAGCTCCAGGTTCTCCTTTAGCCAGAGTAACCCTATGCACCTGACGGCCCTATCTCTACAGCCCATTTCCAGATGACTTTCTCTTAGCATTCTTCATACAAAATTAAGGAATGAAGGAAGACGTAGTTCAACTGGAAGTGTAGAATGTCAGTGTGGTACACCTACCTCTGTCTTCCCAGCCCCAACGACTGTCTAGTGCTCAGACTGCTGTAGTAGCCCTCATGGTTGAGTGCACTCCAGAACCAAGGCTGCGTACTTGTGTCCTTGCAGCTGTCCCTACTCTCTTGGTGTCCCTTCAGTGACTGGAAACCTGTGGTTGGGGGTATCAGAGAGGGTTGTGGACAGAAATGCTGGCAGCTGGTTTGCCTTCAGGGATGACATTCTTTGTAGTTGCTTCTCTCATGAAGTGTCTCTCTCTCAGCCCGTTCACAGTTAGACATTTACTTCATTGTCTAAAGATGAATAGGACTGATTTTTTAAAAATCTTAGAACTATATATGACCTTGGACACCATGTTAATTTAACCTTCCTTCCTTTACATACTACCACCAACTCCCAATAATGCACTCCTTTCACTAGTGAGGAACAGAAGCCTGGTCAAGCTATAGTAATTACTGGCAGAACTTGACTTTATCCATGTGTCTCCCTTTCTAGCCAATTTTATAGCACACTATGTAAATTTTAAGGAGGTGGACTTTTTGCTTAGGTTTTGTTTTGTTTTTTAAGATCTCAAATATGTGTTCCCTGTAATTCAAAAACATTGGGTTATTTTTCTAAAGCTCTAGAATTGTAAGAAGAAAATACTGGGCTTGTTAAAACAAATTTGTAAATAATTATCCTAAATGTTTCTCCTGTGTTTTGAAATACAGTTTCATTGGCTGATCGCTAAGACTTTCTGGTAATGCACAATATAATAACATCTACAGTAACATTACAAGAGAAAGAGAACAATAGGATCATTCTGATTTATAATTTTTTAAAGATTTTATTTATTTGAGGAAAAGAGTGTGTAAGTGAAAGAGAGCCTGAGTTAGGGTGAGGGGAGTGGTAGAGGGAATGGGAGAAGGAGACTTCTGGCTGAGCAGGGAGCCCTACTCGGGGCTCAATCCCAGGACCCTGGAACCATGACCTGAGCCATGAATGAAAAGAAAAAAAGGCATTGTTTTCACAAATTCATTTTTATTAACTAATTGCTTCACACATGAAGGACATTATTTACTAATCTTGTTTTCTTTGAGAAAGTATCTATGTCTTGGTTTCATTTGGACTGGATAATGTTTCTAAACTATCAGTTGTTAACAATATATTGTCACTGCATTCGGGATTCTAATTTCTAATATATGTGTATGCATTTAGCTTCGCATTATTCTTTTGGAAGTTACATGCAGAAGTTTACAGTAAGCTGATTTTTTTTTTCATCAAAAATTTTATATGCCCAAAATTCTCTAATCAGGATATAGGGTATTCTGTTTAGTGGTGTCACTAGTTATGCCATTCAGGTGATAGGGATTGTTTAAATTGCTCATCAGTATCAAACTGATACTGAAAAGAATTTCACTCCAGTTTTTCGAATACTCATCAAATGCATGGAAGGATTTTGGAGCAGTTTGGTGTAAATCCATGCTGCCAACTGGCCTTAGGCCTTATATGTGGAAGCAAGTCTCAATTTAAAGACATTGCCAACAGAAATCTACAGAGAACAATTTTCTGTATTTAGTGACTGAACAAATAGGGTATAGCATCACAGAATATCATCTAATGCATAATGGTTATTTTCAAATAAAACTTTTATTGCCATCCGTTAAAAAAATTTTAACTTTCTAATATGATTGGATAAGTTCTTCATTTTTATGTAGTGTTGTTTTATCTAGCATCAGCTCAAGAGACCTCCTCTTTACTTAGCACTTCTGTTAACAATAACAGCTGTGATGATGAAATCCCCAAGATAGTTGAGTGTTGAAATATCTTCCAAATTAGACTGTGCTCGTTGGGTCAGGTTTCCCCCACTGTCTGAGATGGAGACACGTCTTAACTCTTCCTTCCACGCTACCTTGTTATGAAGGTAATGTGCATCCTAGAATGTGCAGCTACCTTTGTCAGATTCTAACCTAGAGATGAGTCAGATGGAAGCCCAATTCCCATTGCCAGACATGCGCAAAGACAGTTACTTGGGGTAGAAAGGGCGAAGGGTTTGAATCCATGCCCCTGGCAGTAGAAAGAACGCGGACTCTGGAGTCAGTACCCAGGGTTAAACCATGAATTGACCAACACAACTAAGTGTGCCCTTGGGCAAGTTGTTGAGCAACTTTGAGTCTCCTCAGTGTGAGGTACAGATTGTGATAACCCATTTCACACCATTACTGTAGGGTTTATGTCAAAGTACCTGCAGCAGTCACAGAGGAGATCTTAATAAATGTTCGTTGGGTACGAATCTTTACTGCTCATGTTCTCACATGGCTTAACTTAAATGACACTGAAAGCAAAAAAAAAAAAAAAAATCAGTACAAAGAAGATGGGATATATCCTAGCGTGCATTGTTTTATGTGGATCCTTTATGTCAACAGGAATAAAGCCACTGCTAGGAGAATTAATTTCACACACTAGCCTTCTGCAAATGCCTCCTGTTCCAGGATGACTCTAGCCAGTATCACTTAACCCCAAGGTGAAAATGAATACACCAAGAGGGAGAAACAGTTGTTCAATTTATTACAGAAGCTGAGCTATCAAATTAAACTTGTTATTTATAGTATTTCTAATTGTCAACCTGATTTATATAATAATTTTTCAAGATCGCATGTGCAGAAATTGAATCAGCAACCTGTTATTTCCAAGGAGGCTTAGTGATTATATTCTAGAATGGAATTCAGGCAGTTGAGTCTCTTCTACCTCCTCAGGCAGACCTCTCGGGCACAGCCATGGAATTTGTAGAAAAGTAGAAATTACTGGGAGCGGCCCATTTGCATTTATTATACAGTGCTAAACAATAGAAGTAAGTCAGTGGTTGGTTTTTGTGGGATTAATAGAACCCAGTTGTTTTAGGAACATAAAGGAATGGGCATGATTGTACTGGACGAATCATTTGTATTTAAATAAAACTGAGCCTTAGGGGAAAAGTTATAAATTTGTGCCAAATTATTAGTAGTGATGTTTTATATTGCGTTCATGTTAATTCCGTGTATGGTTGACATCAGTATTTTAGCCTTGACTTACTGTTTTTTTAAAATCCCTGAAGTTTCCCAGGACTTTTCATAATAAATCTCTTAACCTAGAATTCAAGCTGGTTCTTAAATGTTGATGGATGTTTGGACAAATACTGCCAACATGGTTGCGGTATTCCAATTTTACTACCCCAGATAATAGCCTATCTTTGGGGCACCTGGGTGGCTCAGTCGTTAAGCGTCTGCCTTCGGCTCAGGGCATGATCCCAGAGTCCTGGGATGGAGGCCCGCATGGGGCTCCCTGCTCAGCAAGAAGCCTGCTTCTCCCTCTCCCGCTCCCCCTGCCTGTGTTCTTTCTCTCTCTGTGTCACTCTCTGTCAAATAAATCAATAAAATCTTTAAAAAATAATCTATCTTTGGATGATATAAATTGGAAATTTCCACATGACTTCTGTACTTTTTTGTAAGCCCTCAGCAGTTCTCATCTGTAATGTGCCTATATCTCGTATCTGCACAGGAGCCCCATTTTTCAAAAATAAGCAATTTACTATTAAATTAATATTTTATTTAATTCATTAATGTCAGAAAGCACAATACTAGTGGCTATAGTTTCTTAAATAAATAGGGTCACTTCACCCATTTTTTTCCAGTTTTACAAATTCCTTTGTATGAAGGAATACTTGGGTAAATGAATCTTTTTTTTAAAAAATCAGTTTTGAGGTACCTGGGTAGCTCAGTTGGTTAAGCGTCTGCCTTTGTCTTGGTCTCAGGGTTCTTGTATCGAGTCCCACATAGGGCTCCCTGCTCGGTAGGGAGCCTGTTTCTCACTCTCCCTCTGCCCCTGCTTGTGCGCTCTCTCTTTCTCTAAAATAAATAAAATCGCTTTTTAAAAAATAAATTTTAAAATTGAAAAAATCCATTTTACTTTACATTGTGTTATTTTGACAGTTGCATATTCCTTTTACTTTTTCCCTTCCCTCCTCTCTAAAGTGAATTCCAGAAAATCCCATATAGTCTGTGGCTAGTGGTATTATTAGAACTCCCATGATAGCATATCAACTTTTTTCTTTAATTATGACATTTTTAATTTTGAGAAATTTTAAACATGAAGAAAATGTGCCACGCAGATTTAGTAGATGTCTCACCACAAATGTCTCAGTTCAGGTTATTTTTTTTTAAAGAAGTAAGTCATCCATGTAGCTAAAATTCTGACCACTTCTCCTCCTTTCCTTTCCTTGAGGGAGCAGAGCGTGAGTTTGTACATTGCGTAGTCATGTCTAATTTTGAAAGGATACAACATGTAGGATCCTGTGTATCGTTCAGGATGCATTCTACCCGGGCAAACTATCACACAAGTTAAGAAAATCAAAGACACTGATTCTTTCTCTTTGGAAGGCATGCTGATTCACTGCTGTGCATGAAAGCTGGTCTCACCTGAAGGTGTTTTGCCATCTTTTAGATGCCACCAAGTGGATTGCCAGTAGATTCCAGGTCCCAATGCCTTTTTTTTATGTCCTTGTGTCGTATTTCCCTCAAAGGACAGTCAGAACTGAAACAGGAACAGAGCTGCCCCCTTGTCGACTGCCACCACTCTTCTTCCCATCTTTGTAGGGATCCCCATGAAGTCATGATGAAAATTTAAATGATCCAGATTCTTTTCTGTTTTCTTCAGTGTGTCTAAAAGTTTCTAGTGCATCCTAGGAGTTCCGTAAATATTGAATGAATGGGTGTGTCAGTCACAGATAATAATGAGAACTTTTCCCATTTTCCTGAGATTTTTAGAATTTGTTAATCCACCTTAACCTTTCATGCATGATCTTAATTTCTTTGTTTTAAAGATTTTATTCATTTGAGAGAAAGAGAGAGCATGAGCACACATCGGGCAGGGAGGGAGGAGGGCAGGGAGCAGAGGGAGAGGGAGAAGCAGACTCTGACTGAGCAGGGAGCCCAATGTGGGACTTGATTCCAGGACCCAGACATCATGACCTGAGCTGAAGGCAGATGCTTAACTGACTGAGCCACCCAGGCACTCCCCATGATCTTAATTTCTGACTACGTAGCTGGATTCCCTGAAGACAACTTAGTACTTTTGGGTGCTAATGTACCTGCATCTAAATGAAGCCAAGCAACAATTTTCCCCAGCATTTTGGAATGAAATTTTTCAAACATATGGGAATGTTGAGAGAATTGTAGAGTAAAAATACAGTGTACCTACTACCTCTTTCTACAAGTCCGATTTTACATATTTGCTTTATCATTTGTTTCTGCCGGGGTTTCCTAGTCTATGGATTTCAAAGTAAATGGTAATCATACGTGCACTCTACCCTTAACATATCATGTCTGCTGTGTCATTAAGTAGAGCTCAATATTTAATGACCTTCTTTTTGTTTTTTGAGGCAAAATTAACATAACAGTGAAATGCACAAATCCTCGGGGCAGCATTTGATGAATTTTGACAAATGCCTGTATCTGTATGAAATAAATCTTGAGCTAAGTATAGAACATTTTCAACCCTTGCAAGTTCCCTCCTGTGCCTTCCCGGGTAACCCCCATACCCACCCCCGGAGGCAACCACTGTTCTTTTTTTTTTTTCCACTGCAGATTAGCTTGAAGCAACCAGTTATTAACAAACACTTTTCCCCCCCCATTTGAAAAAAAAAAAACAAAACACCACTTTGGTTGGATTTGGCAACACACATAGGTACCCTGCCACAAGGTTGAATGAACAATCCATTTTCCATTTTCACATCGGTCAAATTGTCTGAAGCTGTTCCTTCCGCCCTCCCGATGGCTCACTTACCCTTCTCCCTAATACTCTAACCATCTTCCAGTTCCTTTCTCAGAGTTCACGGGTAAGCTGAGGGAAGCGGAAGGCATCCTCAGGAAGGTCAAGACGTCATTTCAGACATAAATTCACCCAGCATTTATTAACGGCTCACTTTGTGCCAGGTCCTGGGCTGGACACACTGGATACCAAGATGAATAAAACATGAAGAACTCACAGTACGGTGATGCTGACAATAAGCCAGTAACTTACTCACTTACTACGTTCAGAAGATACTTCCTGAGTCTCCACTGTGTGCCAGGCAGCGGGGATACAGGCCTGAGCAAGATAAACGCAGTTCCTGCCCTCCAGAGCTTTAGCCCAGAGTCAAAGGCAATCCTTCGTGAGTAGACATGGAGTGCGGAGAGCGAGGAGGAAAGTGACATAGTGAAGCTGGAGAAGGAGATGGGGTCAATCCTGTCGGTTCTTACCAGCATTCATCACGGGAAGGTGTCCCCAGCTGACATGTTGAGCCTGCATCATTCTCACGCTTCACGCCCAGATCACTTATCAATTTATTGGGTTAGCTTCTGCATGAAATCTAGAATTGGTCGTACTGTTTGAGAAAGAAGCAATGCTAAGAGGAAAAGCTAAAGAGTCCTGGAACTAAGGAATGATACGACGTGATTTTAGTTTCATCGGACTTCCTAAAAGAAGCTGCTCTGTCGGGTCGGGAACCCTGAGAGCAAAGGGAACAGGGACGGCAGGAATCCTTAGACCAAAGGCCTGAATTTTGCTTTCTCCTTCAGAGGCCCAGAATCCGCCCACGGCACACAGCAGCCATCAGGCCCTTCCCAGTAGGTAGTTCAGCAATTTAAAAATAACTTAATAGGGCTAATTTCTTATCTTTGGATCATTTTGATTTTCTTGCATTATTTAATACCCTGTAATAAAATTAAGTTCCCATAACGAAAATAATATTCCAATGTAAATATTGTTGTGAGACTTTAAAAAAATCCTGCAACGCTTTGTGCATCCTAGATAAGATTCTATAGGAAAAAATCCACAGTGATTCAGCTGCAGCATTGAATCTTGTGCTATTGCTGATAAAATCTCCATTACCTTTTTGTAAATTTAATTTTAATTACATCAGCCTAGTGGGCTCCATGCAGATATTTACTTTTAGTATAATGGATTTTTAAGGGAAAATGCTCCATGAAAGCTTTGCGTGTTGAATATTTTATTTGAAAGCAAATGGCAAAAATATTTTTGTAACATTCAATATTGATACTCTGGGGAAAGGCAGAGTGAAAACATCCTTTAATGGATTATAAGGAAACCTTCACAACCTCTAGCTGTGACTAGTAGTTAGAAGTTCACACTGACTATAATATATTATTCATAAATACATTGGAGTGAGAGGATAACTTGACAAAAACATTGTTTTGCTTTTTTTTCTGTATAAAACTGTATTAATATGCTTCATGTGGCGTGATAGGACTAAGATAGCGCACCCCTATAGGGATGAGACCCGAAAAATACAGCCATAAATCTGAAATGATCATGGTATTTAAACTTTGATTGCTTTTGATTAGAGTAGAGAAGAATGCTGACAAATGCCTGTATCCTTTAATTGCTTTTGATTAGTTTCTTAAATTTTTTTATTCTTTAATTGCTTTTGATTAGAGAAGAATGTCTACTGACAGACATCCTCTGAGTTTTCTAAAGTGTGAATCTTTTTTTTTATTTTAAATGACCCGGTAGGACTCATTTTATGGTGACTTTCCTTAAGGAGCAGCTATGAAGGATGTGGCCCAGCCCCAGACTTCCTCCTTGCTCATTGCCTAGTCATGAGATAGCAAACTGCAGGATAGTAAAGATGTGGCTTCTTCCTTTTCCTCTGGATTCCAGATACTTCAGTGAAATGGAACATCGTTTTTCTCTATAACAATTTTTTTATTTATTTTGATAGATTTGGTGACTTTTAAGGATGTCAGACCTGCATCGTGATTGATCAGGCATGGGAATCCTTTGTTAAAAACAGTCGCATAAACTTAGTTATGGGAAACTAGAATTACACAAGTCTGAAAGGCCATGCAAAAAGCATGGCCTCAGTCAGTGATCCTATGTCTTGTGTTGGAATACCTCCACTAGCAGACCATTCAACCTGGAAAGCTCTAGCGAGTCAAATTTTTCTCTTGCTTTGGATTGAAACAATCTCACTAAAACCTGTACACTGTCCCCTACAGGATGTATTTTAATAACCTATGCACAGCAACAGCAGGTGTCCCTGTGTGTCCCATTCCTGATTCCATAGCCTTAATTTTTTCTGTCTTCTTATAATTATTAAACACTCAAATCTGGTTCTTCCTTTGCTCTGTTCATGGCATCAATTATCTCTATGTTATCAGTAATTCCCATAAATTTCATCTCCTAACTTTCTTGGCCTTCATCAGATCCTAGATTTCCAAATGTCTCCAAGGCATTGCTGGAATGACCTTTCAGACCTATAATATTCTGAATTAAACAAGATCTTCCCTTCCAGAATGACTCTGGGGCCCAGTGGCCATAAATTCATTTTAGCGTACTACCATTTTTCTAGTCTTCCAGGTGGAACGTATATCTTTGTAATGTTTTATTTTGATACATAGGCAGTTCTTATTATTCAAGGAGTCCATATTTGCACACTTGCCCACTTAAAATGTGTCATCTCAACACCGATCCTCAGGGATCATTGCGGACATGTGCGGAGCAGTGGAAACTGTAAGTCCCTCACCATGCACCACTCCCTGCTATGCCTGCTTGTTTCAGCTCTCATGCTAGGTGCAAGTATTCTTCCCACACTTTATTTAGTGCCACATTTTTCACATTTTTGTGTGTGTGTTTTTTTTTTCTCGATGACTTTGCTATGTAAAAGGTCCCAAAAGACAGTGCTGATGGTGATATAGTGTCACTAAGCTCAGGAGGTCTGTGAGGTGTCTTGGGGAGAACATCTAGGTCCTAAGAGAGGCATCACGCAGGCCTGAATTACAGTGCCATTGGCCAGTGCTCATGAATCAACAATCTATATTAAATAAGGTGTCTTTAAGGAGACCACACATAAAATAAGGTTTTGGTGTTGATCAGTCAAAGAAAATACTGAGACCAGCAGCTTTCAGGAACCTAACTCCGTATTTCTCTTAGGAGCAGAGCTTCGGTATTCACTCATTCTGTATTCCCAGCAACTTTGTAGA
Source organism: Taxidea taxus jeffersonii (assembly GCA_003697995.1). Taxonomy (NCBI): domain Eukaryota; kingdom Metazoa; phylum Chordata; class Mammalia; order Carnivora; family Mustelidae; genus Taxidea; species Taxidea taxus. The sequence continues at coordinate 315,301 of ML106006.1, read as the reverse complement.
AATACCTGCTGCAAATAATGGGAATCAGTTGCAATCTCAGACTTTCAGAAAAGTTGCAAGAAGAGTAAAAGAAATTTCTGGACACTCTTCACCTACATTCCTCAGATGCTAATGTTTTACGACATTTGCTTTATTCCTCCCTCGGTCTCTCTCTGTATGTGTCTAAAATTCCAACATAGATGGATATCCTTTGCCCCAAAATGCTTCAGTGTCTATTTCCTAAAAGTAAGGACATTATCTGTTATAACCACAAAATATTTATCCAAATCAGAAAATTAACATGAGTTCTATATTACCTAATCTGTAGGTCTTATTAGGATTTACCAGTTGTCCCAGTAATACCAGATCACGTGGGCATTCTGCTGTTATGTCTGTCTAACCATCTTTATTTGGGCCTACTTCCTTAGTCCTTGACATTAATGTTTTTAGAAGTATATAATCATTTATTTTATTTTTTTTAATTTTTTTAGTGTTCCAAGATTCATTATTTATGCACCATACCCAGTGCTCCAGGCAATACGTGACCTTCTTAATACCTACCACCAGGCTCACCCACTCCCCACCCTCATCCCCTCCAAAACCCTCAGTTTGTTTCTCAGACTCCACAGTCTCTCATGATTCATCTCCCCGTCCAATTTCTCCAGCTCACTTCTCTCCTCCCAGTGTCCTCCATGTCATTCCCTATGCTCCACAAGCAAGTGAAACCATATGATAATTGACCCTCTCTGGTTGACTTATTTCATTCAGCATAATCTCTTCCAGTCCCGTCCATGTTGATACAAAAGTTGGGTATTCATCCTTTCTAATGGGGGCACAATATTCCATTGTATATATGGGCCACATCTTCTTTATCCATTCGTCTGTTGAAGGGCATCTTGGCTCTTTCCCCAGTTTGGCGACTGTGGCCATTGCTGCTATGAACATTGGGGTACAGATGGCCCTTCTTGTCACTACATCTGTATCTTTGGAGTAAATACCCAGTAGTATAATTGCAGGGTCCTAGGGTAGCTCTATTTTTAATTACTTAAGGAATCTCCACACTGTTTTCCAAAGTGACTGCACCAACTTGCATCCTCACCAACAGTGTAAGAGGTTTCCCCTTTCTCCACATCTTCTCCAACACTTGTTTACTGTCTTGTTAATTTTGGCCATTCAGACTGATATAATCATTTATTTTGTAGAATGTCTTTATCATGATTTGATGTTTCTTTATGATTGTGCTTTTTTTGGAAGGAATATTACAAAAGTGAGTGTTCTCCTCAGTATACCATATCAGGAAGAATACAGTTTTGATCTCGTCCATTTCTGGCAATGCTAACCGATTGTTTGGTTAGGGTGCTGTTTGCCAGGTCTTTCCACTCCAGAAATACCAGCCAAAAGCCCCCAAGAATATAACTGTGGTTGAACAAAGTTAGGTTGGTCGGCTCAAAACCAGCCTCCCAGCAGGGAGAGTGTAGACCATGAGGAACTTTAGGGCAACTCAGTATTACCCTGAGAGGGTATTAAGGGGTGCTTATTATCAGGTTTAGCCTTATGTTCAATTACGTGGGGGATGTTTCAAGAAAGTGGGGCTTTACCCTAGAATGGATACTTTCAGAAACAAGTAGTATCATTCTTGGTTAATAATTTGTATCTAGGAGGCAAGAGAAAGAGAGCAAAGCTAAGCCTTTACTTGATAAAGAAGCAACAGTCATTCATGTCAGTAGGGACAGGGAGATAATTAGTCATTTTTTGTAATTTGGACAGTATTCTTTTGTTTTACCTGTGTCCATGTATGATTATGAAGTGGTTTTGTTTTTCTTTTACTCCATCCTGGTCATGGAGTGACCTAGGCTAATATTGGTGTCAGGTGAAATTATTTACATTCATTATCAAACACCATCATCTAGCTGTGAGTGCTAGGGCCAGCTCCCTTTTAATAACAGCCAGGGACTGCTTTTTTTTTCTTATTAACTATTGTTTCCCTTTGTGATTAACATAAGCATCCCTACTGAAGTCGGTAGACAGGTAGGCAGATGAGTTGATGGGGCAGGTGAATGAAAATATAGATAGATGAGAAGGGAAAGAGTTCTTCCTTACCGTAGAAGGGTAGCTGATAAATGTAAAAGATGGTGGAAATAGAAAATCATTATTTGGCAGCTGTAACAGTTTATTCAGGCAGGGATCTTCAGGTGCTCTAACTGGTGGCTGAAAAGTTGAGGAGCAATAGGACCTTTTATAGAGTCTCAAAATATTTCCCCACAAGATGCTTAGCCAATTACAAGGGAAAGATTGTAAAGTAGAGAAGTTTTTTAGTCTTCCAGTGTGATGATGATGGTGGTGGTGGTGAAGCCAGCTTTCCCTGAGAAACTGAACACTTGTTGAATCCTGATGCAGAAGATGGTACGGACGTTGTCTGAGATTTGTGAAGGTTGATGAAGGTTGATGAACTAGCTCGAGGACATGCTCTTTATGTGTAACCAAGCCAGTAGTCAAACTGGGGTTTTCCTCAACAGCTATATTCTGCCATCTCCTTCTTGTGTATCTACTCTGTCTGACACTTTTTTTTTTTCCTCCTATAATCAAGCTATAAAATCTCTTCACCTCATATATGGATTACTGTATCTGTTTCCATGTAGTCCTCCCAATTCCAGGTTTTTCCTCATCACATCTTGTGTACAGATTGTTTCCTTTCACTCTTGTCCACGAGATCACGTCTACCACGGCCTCACCCTGCCCCTGCATCAAACCCAGACCCTTCAGTAACATGGCCCCAGTGCCTTCACTTGTTTTCCCTATTCCATTCAGAAGTTTTGTTCCCCGACCCCCACCCCTTTCTGTAGTAAACTCTGGATCTTTTTCTCCATTAGAAAAGCTCTCATTTTTAGCATACTCCTTCAGAATTCTACTTATTATCAAGTCATAGCTTCCCTAAAGGCTTCACCAACTTGAGCCTCAGTGTCAGTCTTGTGTCTAGAATATGCTCTATTCAGTTTAATGTGGAGTCAGTGTTTGGTTTTCTACAGGTACCTCAGTTTTGACTCTGTCTAAAATACAAGTTCATTTGCCTTGGGGACGATGCACTGTTTCTGTTGGTTCCTGACACCCAGTGGAGCGCTGGGTCCGTGGTGAAGTCTGGGCAAAGGGAGGACAGGTTGATGGATACATTCTGCTAAGACGACAGGTCAGCCAGATGCAGGTAGACCTGTCTGTGAAGGAACAGCTGTATTTTGGACACGGTATGAAAGATATTTTTCCCATAGTTGACTGAAATGTATAATAAATGGCTTTTGTTCTATATGTTCCTCTGTGGGTATTATTTTCTTTCCCATTTGGTTATGGGAAAGAATTGCTGTTACATTCCCCAATTCCCAGCATGCAGAAGCCCCTCAAAAGATTTGTAAGTAGGGGCACCTGGGTGGCATAGCTAAGTGTCTGCCTTCAGCTCAGGTCATGATCCTGGGGACCTGGGATCGAGTCCTGCATCAGACTCCCTGCTCAGCAGAGAGCCTGCTTCTCCCTCTGCTCCTTCTTCCACTTGTGATAAAGATAAATAAATAAAATCTTTTTTAAAAAGATTTGTAAGTGATAGACTAATTATAATATAACCCCTGTACATCATACTGTCACGAACAGTGCTGCCTGGGGTTCCTCAAACACAGCCTGTGCTTGGTTAACTTTCCTCATTTGCTCATTGCTGCCTCTTCCAGAAGACATTTCTCCTTTCTACCTGGGAAAGTCTTATCCATATTCTAAGTCCTAATGTTGTGATCATCTGCCCGGTAAACCGTCTGTGATAATCAGAAAAAAAAATTATCCCACTGTCTGTGCTTCAGTAGCATTTTGCTTGTACCTGTAGTCTAGAACTTACTGTGCATTTTTGGGAATCCCATTCTTAACAGACTGTCTGGACCCAGTATATTGAGTGCGGAGAGCAGGGCTGTGCCTTGTGTCTTTTATTTTAAAAGAAACAACATAGCAATAAATTTGAATGTGGCAAGTCCTCCTTGAGGACTGTATGTGAGTGAAATCATTCCAGTGGAGTGTGAAATTCAAATTACGTATTATTTGAGTGAGTAGATCTGAGATGCCACATACAGTTCTTACTGAGGGTTCTTTAAATAGACTTTGGCATGAAATGAAGAGAATAATTAGAGATGAATTATGCCAATTGGAAGAAATTTTTTTTAAATTACAAAGAAACTGACAATTCCAAAGTCATCAAATTTGTAGTGACTTCATTTTTCTATGAATGCTTTTGTAACCAATGTGAATTGTTTTTGAAAAGAAAAAACCTTATTTTGTTATAATGAACCACAAAGAAGTATTTAAGTTTCTTCAACGACATGCACAGTTGTAACATTAATATTTAGTTTAATGGTTTTCCTAGAAATTTTAACAAGCAGACTAAACAAAGAATAGAGACATTTAGAAAACATCGGGAATGAAGGTTTGAATTTTCTCCATCCCTGCTTTACCAGCTAGTTTTGTCTAAGATTGTAATTCTTTTTAACCCCATAAATTAAACATTATTATTTTATGCAACTAATTTTTTTATCTATTTACCAGCTTCCTTGTACATCAACATTTTTTTGTATCTCAAAATTGACATTTGGGACAATTTTTTTTTCTATCTGGAATATATTCTTTCACATTTCCTTCTAAAGGAAAATGGCAGGAAACTCTCTTTTTAGTTTTTCTAAAAGTATTCCCTTTTGCCCTTCCTCTTGAAAGATAATTTTGTTGGCTAAAAGGATTTTTGCATTTATGTTCATGAAGGTTATATTGGTCTATAGCTTTTGTTCTATGGGTCTTTTTCTTTTGATGTCTTTAGCTTCAGTTTTAGGATAATAACAGACTTAAAAAAGAAGTTGAAAAATGTTCCTTCTGCTCTGGTTTCTGAAAGTATGTGTAGAGGATTATTTCTTTAAAGATTTATTTTTGAGGAAGAGAGCGAGCAAGCGAGTGGGGTGAGGCAGACAGATTCTTTCAAACAGACTCCCTGCTCAGTGTGGAGCCTACTGGGGGCTTGTCGTGGGGCTCCATCCACTACCTGTGAGATCATGACCTGACCTGAAACCAAGAGCAGGATACTTAACTGACTGAGCCACCCAGATGTCCTAGAGAGATTATTTCTTGCTTAATATTGATATAATTTACCAGTTAAACACTCTGGAATGGTGATTTTCTTTGTGAGAAGATTTTTTCTTTCATTTTTTTTTAACTTTATTTTTTCAGTGTTCCAAGATTCATCATTTATGCACCACACCCATTGTTCTATGCAATCCGTGCCCTCCTTAATTTTTAACTAATTTTTTTAACTTGTTATAAGTCTCTTTAGATTTTCCTTTTCTTCTTGACTCATTTTCAGTTTCTGTGTTTCTGGAATTTGTTTATTTCATCCAAGTTTCTGAATTCATGAGAAAAAATGTATTGTTCATAGTATACCCTTATAACTTTTTAAATTTTAGTCGTGTTAGTATGCTATATGGCTTCTCCTTCATTCCTAATTTGATAATTTGTCTTCTTTTTTCTTGGTCAACCTATCTAAAAGTTCATAAATATCATCGATCTTTCAGAGAACCAACTTTTGACTTTACTGATTCTCGGAGTTGTTTTTTCTGATTTCTATTTCATTGGTTTTCATGCTTCTTTAAAATTGTTTTTCTTTCTCTTTGCTTTGGGTTGAGTTTACTCTTTTCTGATTAAGTTAGAGTCCTGAGTTATTGATTCATTTTTGTTATAGGTATTTAAAGATAGAGATTTCTTTCTAAGCACTGCTTTAGTTAGTTTCATAGCTTTTAACATGTTTTCACTCAGTTCAAGACATCTGTTTCTTTTTGTGTATTGTTCTTTGATACATGAGTCATTTACAAGTGTGTTGTTCAATTTCCAAATATCTGGGGATTTGCCTAAAGTCTGTATGTTATTGATTTCTAATTTAATTCTATTATGGTTGTAGATCATACTTGTTATAATTTTAGTACTGTTAAATTTACAAGACTTGTCTGTGGTGTAGTATATGACCTATCATGGGAGCACTAGAAAAAAATGTGTGTTTTGCTGCCTTTGGGTGGATAGTTCTACAAATGTCAAGTCATTGGACAGTGTTGTTGATGTTTTCTGTATCCTTGTGGATTTTCTGTGTAGTAATTTTATCAGTTATTGAGAATGCACTAGAAATCACCAGCTGATGTTGGAATGTCTGTTTCTCTTTTTACTTCTGTCCATTTTTGCTTTATAAATTTTAGGGCTCTGTTCATGTATACATTTAAAACTGTTGCATCATGGCTCTTTTTTAAACTAGTATTGTTTCTTAAAATCTGTTTTGTCTGATATTATATATTAAATTTGCTTTCGGTTATTATTTGTGTGGTGTTTTTTTCTATCCCTTTACTTTCAATCTGTTGATGTTTTTAAACTTAAGGTGTGTCCCTTGTAGATAGCACATAATTGGATATGGTTTCATTATCTAGTCTATCTTTTGAGTGTTTATTCTTCTTTAAACTTATTGATATGCTTGGATTTATTTCACACCTTTTGCTATTTGTTTTCTGCATATCTCATGTCACTTTTCTTCATCTAGTCCCATTTTACTCTTCTTTGTTAAATATTTTAGTGTATCATTTTAATTCCTTTGTTGTGTTCTGGTTTTATTCAGTTTTTTTTAGTGCTGTGGGTATTTTAAAATCTATGCTAATTTATTATATACTTTAGATGAATACTAACTTAATAAACACATAAATAAATTGTACACTATAGCTCCATTTTCTCCTTCCTCCTTTTTTTTTATTGCCATGTGTTATTTATGTATCTATGTATGTTTGTTAAAACCCAACAATGCAATGTTCTAATTATTGCTTTACTATATAGCCTTATAGTTTTTCAAGTATATAAAAGAGGCAACCTACTTAATAGATGATATTTGCAAATGACATATCTAATAGTTTCCAGAACATATTAAGAACTGATACAACTCAATACCCAAAAGACAATTAATTCAATTAAAAAATGGGCAGAAGAACAAATAGACATTTCTCCAAAGAAGATAGACAGGTGGCCAACAGACACATGAAAAGATGCTCAACATCACTCATCTACAGGGAAATACAAATCAAAACCCCAGTGAGTTACTACCTCACACCAGTAAGAATGGCTAAAATCAAAAACCTAAGAACCAAGTGTTGGTGAGGATGTGGAGAAAAAGGAATCCTCTTCCAGTGTTGTGGGAATAGCAGTACCCACTGTGGAAAACAATATGGAGGTTTCTTAAAGAATTAGAAGTAGAACTACCTTACAATCCAGTAATTGCACTACTGAGTATTTACAAAAAAAAAAAAAATCACTAATTCAAAGGGAAAGATGCACTCCTATGTTTATTGCAGTTTTATTTACAATAGCCACAATATGGAAGCAACCCAAGTGTTCATCAATTGATGAATGGATAAGGAAGATGTGTGTGTGCGTGTGTCCATATGTTGGAATATTATTCAGCCATAAAAAAGAATGGAATCTTGCCATTTGCAACAGCACAAATGGAGCTACAGAGTATAATGATAAGCAGAATAAGCAAGAGAAAGACAAATACCATATGATCACACCCATATGTGGAATTTAAGAAACAAAACAAATACAGGAAGAAAGAGAGAGACAAACCAAGATACATATTTTTACTATAGAGAACAAACTGATGGTTACCAGAGGGAAGGTGGATAGGGGGGATGGGAGAAATAGGGTATGGGAATTAAAGAATACAGTCACCGTGATTTTAAAAAATGATTAAGAAAATTTTAAGTACAGCACTATTTTTAATTTTTTGTGGACTCTCCACACTGTTTTCCAACGTGGCTGCACCAACTTGCATTCCCACCAACAGTGTAAGAGGATTCCCCTTTCTCCACATCCTCTCAAACACTTGTTTCCCATCTTGTTAATTTTGGCCATTCTAACTGGTCTAACGTGGTATCTCAATGTGGTTTTGCTTTGAATCTCTGTGATGGCTAATGATGATGAACATTTTTTCATATGTCTGTTAGCCATTTGTATGTCTTCTTTGGAGAAGTGTCTGTTCATGTCTTCTCATTTTTTGACATGATTAAAAAAATTGGATTTGGGGGGGTGTTGAGTTTGAGGCATTCTTTATAGATTTGGAGATCAGCCCTTTGTCTGTAGTGTCATTTGCAGTGAATCTTGGAACATGAAAAAATAAAATTAAGATGTTAAAAGATAAAAATAAAGCACACAAAAAAATTTTAAGTGTATAAAATAATACAGAAAAAAATGTAATCATGTAATCGTTCTTATATACTTACATATTTACCTTTTCCAATGCTTTTCATTCTTTGTATAGGTTTGTTGCTGTCTGATATCTTTTTTTTTCAGTTTGAATGATTTTCTTTAGTAAGCTCTTAATGCAGATCTGCTAGCCACAGCTTTTCTTAATTTTTTTTTTAATTTGGTGATGTTCTTATCTCATCCTTTCTCAATTTTATTGAGGTAAAATTGACAAGAATAGTATATATTTAAGGTGCACAGCTTGATGTTTTGATACATATCATGAAATAATCACTACAATCAAGCCAAATAATATATTCATCACCTCACATACTTAAAAAATGTTTTCCTTTTCTTTTTCTTTGGTGATTATGCTTAAGTTCTATTTTCTCGACAAATTGAAAGCCTACAATACAGTATTTTTAACTAGATCTACATCTCTATACATATTAAATCTCCAGAACTTGTTCATCGTGCCTAAATGCAACTTTATACCCGTTGACCAACATCTCCCCACTTCCCCCTTCAGCCTCTGGCTCCCATCATTCTACTCTCTGCTACTGAGTTTAACTATATTAGATTTGACCTATAAGTGAAGTCATATAGTAATTGTCTTTCTGTGCCTGACTGACTTTGCTTAATTAACATCATGTTGTCTGGGTCTTTTTTGTTTTTTCCACATAGTTTTGTTGGTTATAGAATTCTTGGCTGACATTTTTTTCCTCTAGTATTTGAGTATATTGTTCCATTGCCTTCTGGATTCCTTGCCCTCTCATGAGAAGTCAGCCCTTAATTGTATGTTTCTCTGTATATGATGAGTCATTTTTTTCTTGCTACTTTCAAGATTTTCTCTTTATCTTTGGTTTCATCCATTTGACTAAGTGTCTAACTGTGGATCTCTTAGTCATTATCCTATTTGGGTTCTTTGAACTTCTTGGATGTGTAGATTAATGTTTTCCATTAAAATTGGGACTTCTGAATAATTTTTTCTTCAAAACTGTTTTCCTCTTCTCTCTTAATTCCTGTCCATCTGGGACTCCCTTACCTGCATACCACTACAGTTAATGTTGTCCCACAGGTTTCTCTTCATTTTTCTTTATTCTTTAAACGTGGTTACCTGAAGTTCCTTGGATATATTTATAATAGCTCTTTTGAAGTTGTTTTTATCAACTAAATCTCACACAGGAGCCCACTCAGAGACAACTTCTATTGACTATTTATTTCTCCTAAATAGGTATCACATTTTTCAGTTTCTTTTTATATCTCAACATTTTTTGCTGAAAAGTGACATTTTAAGTAATACATTGTAATAAATCTTCTGATTTTAACCTCAAAGTGCTTTTTAAAATTTGTTTAGTTTTTTTGTTTGTTTGTTTGTTTGTTTGTTTAGTAACTTGCCTGGACTAAATTTATGGAATCTGTTCCCCACAATGCAGGCTGCAGATGTCTCTGCCCAGTTATTTGATGGTGAATGTGATGATATTCCTGGCTTCCATGGGTCACCAACTTTTCTGCATAGCTTAGTATCAGTCAATGATTTTTTTTTAAGATTTTATTTATTTATTTGACAGGCAAAGATCACAAGTAGGCAGAGAGGCAGGCAGAGAAAGAGGGAGAGGCAGGCTCCCTGCCAAGCAGAGAGCCCAATGCAGGGCCAGTCAATGATTTGTCAGCAATTTCTTCTCAAGTGCTTCAAGCCCTTAGTCCAAGCTTCTGTCCTCTGCCAGTTGCCTGTGTGGGTTGGGAAACACATGCAGAATTTAGCCAATGCTTAAGTCTATCCCAGCTTTTACTTGCACTGGATCTTCTCATGTTTCCACTGCCTGCGAACAGGGGTTCAAAATCAGCCACAAGTACATGGATAGCTTTCAGTCTCTCTTGTGTTTGTGGGTAGCCTTCCCATCAGCTGGGAATTTGCAGAGAGCTTAGCAAGGCCCTCCATGGCTACTTATTTCTTTTATCTCCTTTTTAAATTTGGGTGAAGCTATAGGCTGACTGAACTGCTGGACTTCCATACATTTGCCTACCTCTGAGACCACTATTGCTACTAACAACACTGTTGGGTGTGGAGTGTTCCCATCCTTAGCTCCAAATCAAGCAAGTCCTCTCTGGCAGTGAAGTTGAAGTTCACAGCTTGACCTTCTCTGACATGGGAAGGAGTGTGGAGGTTAAAGGGGGTAGAATCCCATAGACTCTTAGGATCTTACCAGAAGTTCAGTTGTTTTTCATGACTAATCACTTCCCAATATGCTTTATGCCTTTGGTGTTTGATTGATTTACAGAGAATTAAAATGCTTACTTTGACAATTTTGTTGAATTTTATTATTGCTTATTGGGAAGAGGGTCTAATAAATTCCCCACTATACCAAACTCTATCATATATTTATAACATTGCCCCAGATTCACACATGACTATTAATGCTGTCAACATAATCAATTATTACCTGAAAATGACATTGCATTTTGATTTGTGTTAGCTTTGTGGAGACAGATTCTTTAGCTAGCTTTAACTAATGCTTTCATTATAAGTAGCATCTATTTGCTCATTTACTTATTGACTAACTATGTGCTGGGGTCTGCTTTAATTTCCATGATGTAAAGATGAATGAGAAAGTCCTGCATTTCATGAATTCACAAGTCTAATGGGGGAGACAAACTAAAAATTACATATAATAATAAACTATAACATACGATATTATATATGAGCACAGTGCTGTGGGATGAACTGGAAAGAGTGTGCCTGTCTCTGCATTACTTTTGATTGGGGCTTAGAAGGGCTGAAGTCTGCCAAGCAAAGGGATGCAGTAAATAGGTCATTCTGATCATGGAAAGCAGTATGTATAAGGGCAAGGTTTGGTTTCAAATCTGGTATGTGGGACAAATCTGAAAAGGTACCCAGGAGAGTGCATGGCAGAGAGAAGTAGAAGATGGAACTTTGTTAGAAAACACATTTACATCTGCTGAACATTCTGGTCTTTATCTTCTGGGCCATCAGATGCCAGCCAAGTCCTTTTATTGATTAAATTAGTTACTGCTTTTCGTTTGTCTTGGATTTCTCTCCAGCCCCTCTATGGAGTATAAGACTGCAGTGAGGAAAGATAGGTAACAGGTCAGTCAAATAGGAGACTTTTGAACCTTCATGGTTGAGAGATGATGAGTGCAAAACTAGAGAATGGCCAAATTCAAAAGATGTTTGTGGTAAGATCGACAGGATTTGTTAATACTGATATAAGGAAGGGTCAGCGTGGCTGGTTGGGCACAGAGGGCTTAGAAGGCGTGGAGAGGATACAGCCTCTGGGAAGCTGACAAACAAGAAATCAATCCAAACAGAAACAACAAAAACCAGATAGGATGTCCAGATGAATCATGAGCTAACAGGCCAGGTGAGTGAAGAGGGAGAACCCAGGCAGAAGCAAGTGTACAGAAACCTGGGAGAACTAACTGGAACAGCGGTTATAGCAGAGAATGTGTGCTGGATCCTAAATGAATTTTTCTTTAATAGCAATTTGGAATTAACCTAAAGCCTTCATGAAGTGGGATAATGGTATTAAGAATACTCCTTTAGAACCGTCTTGCCCTATTGGTGGGCATGCAAGCTGGTACAACCATTCTGGAAAACAATATGGAGGTTCCTCGAGACATTAAAAATAGAGCTACCCTGTGACCCAGCAATTGCACTACTGAGTATTCACCCAAAAGATGTAGATGTAGTGAAAAGAAAGGGCACTTGCACCCCAATGTTCTTATCGGTAATATCCCTAATAACCAAACTGTGGAAGGAGCCAAGATGACCTTCAACAGATGAATGGATAAAGACGTGATTCATGTATACGATGGAATATGACTCAGCCATCAGAAAGGATGAATACCTATCATTCGCATTGACATGGATGGAATTGGGGGGGGATTATGCTGAGTGAAATAAGTCAATCAGAGAAAGACAGTCATCATGGTTTCACTCATGTGGAACATAAGGAATGGCACAGAGGACCATAGGGGAAGGGAGAGAAACCTGAATGGGAAAAAATCAGGGAGATAAACCATGACATACTCTTGACTCTGGGAAACAAACTGAGGGTTGCAAAAGGGGAGATGGGCAGGGGCATGGGGAAACTGGGTGATGGGCATTAAGGAGGGCACATGATGTGATGAGCACTAGGTGTTGTATGCAGCTGATGAATCACTGAACACTGCATCAAAAACTAATGATGTATTATATGTTGGCTAATTGAATTAGAAAAAACACTCAACTAAGGCTCTTCCTGTGAGTAACTCAGACACTGCACAGAGACTAGTCATTAACTCTGAAATCAGGGAGGAATTATTTAGAACACAACTCCTTTACAACCTAATAGTGGTGCTGCCCACGTGTTAATGCGTCTTCTCAAAGGAATAAGGAACTGGGCAGATAAAAATGGGTTTGATGACTGTGTAGAGTCAGTGATGACATACCTTGTCTCTGATCTGTACTTTTTTAAGAGGTCCCTTTTTATGTGTGACATGCTGTAACTTAATTTTTCCTGTTTATGACATTCTAATGTTACTCAATTGGCAACCATCCGGATTTGCTGTTAGTATGAATCAGGTTTTTTAATATAATTAAGCCAGCTTATCCGTCACCCATTATAATTAATCCATTCTATCTTAATTACTTTTCCATTTCCAGAGCCAATCATCACATATTAATACAAATACAGGAAAATCTGGGTCATTTTTGTAACACAAGTAATAACACAGAATATCTGTCAGATATGTGCATACACTCCCTTCACACTTGTGGGAAGGTTCAACATAATTTGGTAAAATGTGTTAGTGTTCTGCCAGAAACACAGAATCCAAAAAAGAAATCAGTATTTCGGTTCTCATTCACTTACCTCATGAAAATCAACCACCTTTCTCAGCCCTATCGTTTATGTCCCAGAATTTCCTATACTCTTGATTCTGTGTCCATCCAAGGACAAATTGTGATGTAGCAAGCCCTTCTGTTTCTGGAGGTAATTAAAGAGAAGCATTGCCTGTCAGCTCATTCTGGTCACTGGTGCGTGTGTGCCGTTTTTTTCGTTCACTCATTTCTCAGTTGAGCACAACTCTGACCGCTGGGGATATAGCAACGAATGAGACAGAAGAAGGTTGTAACTCTGAGCTCACGTTGTCGTGGGGGAGACTGATAGTAAACGAAGAGCAATAGTAGTGATGAGTAACACGCAAAGAATTTGAAAGGCAACAGGACAGAGAGTCCGTTGAGTGCATGGAGGGCTCAGAGAGGTCTCTCTGAGGAGGTGGCTCTAAAGCTGACACCTGAGTGACAGGAGATGCCCGTGAGATGATCACAAGCATTACATGAGGAAGTCCTAGCGAGAGGGAAGGCCATGAGTAGGCGTATCATCTGCATAGTGGTGAGAGATCCCTTTGGGAGAGGGAGAACATCCAAGGTAAGGAGTGTGGATTTCATTCCAGGTGCCCTGCAGAACTGCTGGGCAGTGCTTTATGGGATCTGATTTGCATTTATAAAAGATCAGTCAGGCTTCTCTGTGGAGAATGGATAAAAGGGCCTAAGAATGGAAACAGGGAGGTAGAGTTCAGATTGAGAGGGGAGTTCAGCAACCCTTAAGTATTCCATGAAGGTTTCCTATGCATCATTTTCAAAGATTGTCTTTGCACCAATGCAGATTTCTTTTCTTTTCTTTTTTTTCTTTTTTGGTTAGAGCAAACTATGGAGTACTCTAGATTTGAATGGCTCTCTAGATTCAAGTCCAGTTTCTCCAAGTTAAAGGTCATATAACATCCGGCAAGTCTCTTAACCCCTCTGTATTTCAGTTTCCTCTTATAAAAACAGTGGACTAGTGGGGCGCCTGGGTGGCTCAGTTAGTTTAGCGTCCGACTCTTGATTTCAGTGTGGGTCGTAATTTCAGGTTCGTGGGATGGGGTCCTGTGTTGGGCTCATCTGTACTCAACACAGAATCTGCTGCTGATTCTTTCTCTCCCTTCCCTTCTGCCCCTCACTCAGCTTGTGCTCTCTAAATAAATAAATAAATAAATAAAATATTTTTTAAAAAATGGAATGGTAATTTTACCTATTCATAGAGTTGACAGAAGTGACTAAGAAAATACACATAGAAATACTTAGTACATGATTATAGTAAGCACTCAGTAAATATTACAGACTATATTTCTATCTGGTCATCAAACTATGCCACATTCAGATAGCAGTATCTAGTCATGAGTTATAATTAACATTTTTATGAAATAAAAAAATGTGTTCATGTGTTATTTTGATGCTATTTTCCTATTTCTTAATCCTGTTTAATTATGTAATAATACAATTGTACTATTATATTACGCATGTTATTCCCAGCTTCCGCATCTGGTAGTATTTGCTTATTTTTTAAGTGACTTCTGTTATTTGTGTTTTAAATACCCATAGCCTTCTAGAGAGATTGATTGAATATTAATTAGTTTTGTTGCGAAGTTAAAGTTTTCAGCCCTTAAAATGGGATGGAGAGTGGGCCTTGGGTCCTGAGATGATATTGCTCACGTAAGCACGGCATACCCGACCTCCACCGGGGCGGGGACCACACAAGGGTGCTGCTGAGGTGCACCCCTCCTCCACGTGGTCCTCCTGCTTTGGACTGCAGGTACATGTTGGATCCCTGGCTAGAAAAGACCCTATCCATTTGGACCACGGGGTAACCTAGAAGCCTCGGGAGTCTGGTTTCCCGGTAAACACTGGCTTCTGTCACTTTGTGAGGTTGCCAGCTGCATTTCAGACTCTTGAGATTGGTTATTTCCGTCGTGAAGTAGTCTCGAGAGCAGTCGGAAAGTAGAGTAGGTCAGCACAGCATATGGTCGAATTTGCAGGGACAGATGAACTTGAGAATAATAAGGAAAATCTTTGAAACTGGCTTTTCGTTATAAATGTGGCATGCAAATATTTCATAGTTATGGCTGGGTTTGAGGTACATTTAGCAAACGGCATTTTTCACAAGGGAAGACATTAACCTGATTTTAAAATTGTGGTCCTCCTCTTTCACTGAAGGTACTAGGGCAAGGAACAGCCTCACTTCGCTTGTAAGCATTTTATAGCATCATCCTTGATACAGAGCATTACCAAGCACTGGAGGCTTCAGAAATAAAAGTGCAAAACAGTCAACATTAAGTACACATTCTGTGGTTCTTCTGGCTTCAGGTTCTGTTTCTTCTTGTATGTTTTTATTAAGGACATGAGTAGTAAATAATGATTTTTGAAGTGTTTACATGGTGTAACACACAGGAAGCAATTAGCCCTACAACAGGCAGGGCCGGTGCCCAAGGTGGCAGGATTTACTCTGCTCAACCGCCGGCTGCTCAAACCCACCAGACGTGGGATCTACTGTGTGGAAGTCAGCTCCCACGACTTGTCTTTCCTAACTGCTCTACTGATTGCATGGATACTGTACTGAATTTTGTAAAATTCAGATTATTTGTAAATATGATACAAATGATATTTTGGATGCTATTTGGAATCAGTCAATTAATGTGTGTGTGCAATGCATATGTATGATGTTGTAGCTCTCACATGTCATGGGGCTGAACCACCTGATAGCCGATAGCCCTACGATTTTTCCTTCTGCCTCTTCCAAAGACAGCGTGGTCCAGCTACTTTAAGAGGTCATGTGAGGGTGTGCGTGGGCATCAAAACTCAAATGTGAGTTCCCAGCTCTGCCGGCGCACACGGACCTCACCACGGGGACTCCCATCCATCCCACGGGCTCTTACATCTGGCAGCGGTCTCCCTGCTCCCCCAGTAGTCACATATTCCATCATTTCATAGTCGGCACCCACCTGGATTGTTATGTTAGCGTTAATATTAGTTTGTAAGCTTACTTTTTTTTTCCAGAAATACCTATGTGTGGACATAACTCCCTTTCTATGTGTTTGTTTTTCTACCACAGACACGGGAGCAGAAAGACAGGCACTAAGAGAAAATGTGTACCCTAAATTGAGAGAATTCTGCAGAGAAAACTATGGATTAGAATTTCAGGTAACTCTGATATTAATTTCATTTTTAATCATGGCAGCTGAATAACATTTGTGCTTGCTTATTTCACAACGTCGGTGTTATTTAAAAAAACACGTTTTAAGCTCTGAAAAATGTTATTTCTTTAAGCCTGGGTAAAAAGGAACACTAGAAAATGGAAATAAAATATTTAGTCATTTTGGGGGGGCGGTGCGCCTGGGTAGGCTTATCAATTAAGCAGCTGCCTTTGGCTCAGGTCATAATCCCAGGGTCCTGGGATCGAGTCCTATATGGGCTCCCTGCCGAGTGGGGAGTCTGCTTCTGCCTTCCTGCACCTCTCCTTCTGAGCTCTCGTGCTCTCTCTCTCTCTCTTTCAAATAAATAAGATCTTCAAAAAAATATCTACTCATTTTTGATGCTTTGCACTTTTATGCTGTTTCTTGGCCCCTCCCTGCCTGGTATTGGCTCATCTTCTCCTTCTAACCATGTTTATTTGCTTCTCTGCAATCTCTACTGTTCTCAGGAAGGTGAAGGTTGCTGAGTGCAGGCCCCTGGGCTGTGGTCTCTAGAAATGATTTGTACATAAAAATTGGGACCAGCTTTCTCCCAGGTGTTTTCTTTTAGCAGCCTGGCCAGCCCTTGCCTTCTAGCTTGCCTTTAGTTTTTGTTCACATTGTAGAATGTCCTTTTTCCTATGTTAGGGATTTGCCATTTGAAAAAAAAAAAAAAAAAAGACAAAACCAAAAAACAAAATCAGCCTTTCAAGAAACAATAACTATTCATGTCATTGCTCAAGTTCATGAATGCCCTGGCATTTGTAGACACCACTGATTTTTGCCACCTAATAGAAAAGTTCTAGAAAACACTGGGCATATCTGGAACATCCCCAGAGTTAAAAGGTAAATGGCTGCTAGAACAGATAACATTGTTTAGTCAGAAGTTTTCAACCTCATTCACAACCTCTTAACTCTCCAGGGCTCTCTTAACTATGTTTCCATTGGTAAGTGAGGAATATGCACCAGAGGTTTGCGGCATAAGATTGCCAAACACATCTTTGTTAGTGGAAGGAAATTCCACCCTTTGTTTATTTCCTCCTGAATCTTTTATCTTGGTATATACTTCGTGGTGCTTTCTCGTGTGAGGCATAAAAGAGTTGCTCTCAGAATGGCTTTGCTTTCCGTGCCTACTGTCAGTCAGCAGCAGGCCATTATGACACACATATTGAAAAGTTACTCATAAGTCACCATTTGCTAGATAAATGGTGAACTTAAATTAAATTCCTTTTTGCAAATTTAGCACTGCCTTTTCTGAAGAACCTGGTTCTACTGATAACAGGGTCTCAACTGTTACAAAAATTCTGGTCTGTCAAGATTCCCAAAGACTTAGACACTCCTTGGGGACTCAGTTACTATGGAGAAAGAGATGTGTCCAAGCATCTTAATCCCATCTTTGAGTTTGTTTAGATATGCATCTTTTTTTTTTCTTTTAGGTAGAGGGAAGACTTTGTTGAGCCACAGACTAGCCTGAATAAAACATGGTATTAAGATTAGCTGAGAGGAAAATAAAAATATATTTTCTAAATTATAAGTACATCCAGGAAAACACCAATAAAGCCAGAGGAAAGCTGTAGAAGGCAAGGTCCACGGAATAAATGGACAGCAAGGATCATTCTAGGCACGTGCATTGCAAGAGCCCCTGAGATACTGGGCAGCAGTGGCAACTGCACTGGGCAAAGAAAAGTTGGGACTGAAACCCCAGCTTTCCACTGTGACCCCCTCAGTCAGTGTCTGAAATGAAGTGGTGACTGCTTTGTATCCAAGGTTGTGTTTGGAATAGAAATAATGCAGGGTTGCATCTGCTTACCACCTTCTGAGCTTAACAGGAGCTCAAATATATATCATCCTTGAATCTTCTAAGAATATACTTTTTATTATAGTCTCTTCTAGTCAGTTGATTATAGATCTCCCTGAAGATGTGTTTTCTACTGAGACGGTTCTCCTTTCTCAACTGCAAAAAATATGATGCTGGAAACTTCATGAAAAAAAAAAAAAAACGGTTTACCTGTTTAGTACTCTGGATTTCATCTTTGGCTGTTCATGGAACCCAGTAGAAATGAATTTCCTGGAGTCACCCAAACATATACGAGTCTGTTTTAAACTTCTTTGCCTTTGTGTATGCTGTTCTCTCTACCCACAATGCTCTGCAGCCCGCCTCTTCCCCTGCCATCCCTCAAGTCCTACTCATTCTTCAGACTCTTCCTATAGATCCTGAGGCCCATCTCCTTCTGACTACAGTCCTGTAGCCAAATATCCTGCATGTGGTTCCTTAAACACTTCAAGGCCATTGCCATTTAAGGGCTTTGTCCTGACTATGCTCTCTTTGTAGGAATGGTCACTCCCTCATCTTCACATAGGAGCTTTCTTACTGCTCTCCAGATTGCCACCGAAATGTCACTTCCTAGAGACACTTCCCTTGTGACCCACTCTAAAGGGACCACCTAGGGGATTTCTTTTAATCACCCTCTTTCAGGTATCTGCATAGCACGTGTCAATATTGGACATTCTGCCTTTTTCACGCATTGGCTTGCTTATTGTCTCTCCCCCACTAGATCGTAAGTTTCACAAGAACAGGGACTTGTCGGCCTTTGTGACAGCTACGTGCCTAGTCCTGGACTAGTGCCTCACACATAGCAAAACTCTTATGGGAATGTGTCGAAGAAGTGACTGCCTTTCTGAGAATATGAATGAAGTCTCAGTCCAAACATGACTTGCTCGAGGGAGCTGTCTTGAAGCCCCCGTTTCCTCCTAGGATATGCCATGTGCCCTCCTTTCTGCTCCCCTGTCATCCTAGGCATAACTCTCAGTCGTGCATACAGTTTGTTCGAGAAGCTTTTGTTGACCGTTGAGCACATTCCAGACAACATCTCAGGTGCTGGGAATACAAAAACCAGTCGGACCCTCTTCTTGTGAAGCTTCCAATATCCCTGGGGGGAGGCAGATGGTAAACGGTAAATCCCCAGTGGTGATAGAGGCATTTTATTGAGTAAATGCTTTTTAGGAAAAGTAAGACAGAATAAGGGGGTTAGGGGGTGCCAGGTAGTCAGAGAAGGGCTCAGTGATAGGACAGCTTTTGAACAGAGATCTGTAGAAAGTGATGGAGCAAATCAGGCAGATGTCTTGGCAGGAGAAATCCAGGCATAGGCACCCAGGAAAAGGGTCTGAGGTGGGAGCATCTTTAGAATATTCTAGGAACAGTAAAGAAGCCAAGGGTGTGTGGAGTGGAGTAAGAGAAATAATTGCAGGAGAGGGCATGAAATTCAGATCGCATGGGACCTTATGGGCCAAGATTAAGGACTTAGAATCGTACTAAGAAGGGAGAGGGGGACATTATAGGACTTGCGTTCAAGAGAGTCACTCAGGCTCTGTGAAGGGACTGGAATGAAGGAAGGAATGGTAGAAGCAGGAGGATAGTACAAGTTAAGAGGTGATCATGGCGTGGACTAGAGCCAGCGTTGGAGAGAATGAGACCTCTGATGAGGCAAAGTTTTCATCATCTGTCTCTAAGGTCTCAAAGTTCTCGGGCCTGGAATTGTGTCTTATTCAGTGTATCCCCATGGTGGGTCCGGTGTCTGGCACCCAGCAGGCCCTTGAGTTAAATAGTATCGAATTGGTAGAATATGAAGTTACATTTGACACGAGGCCTTCTAATGTTGTGTCTCTGTATGCCTGTCAAGCAGGATGTTCTCTAGTGTTTCCTTAATTTTTTCTTTTTTTCTTTTTTTTTTTTTTAAGATTGTATTTATTTATTTGACAGAGAGAGATCACACGTAGGCAGAGAGGCAGGCAGAGAGAGAGAGAGGAGGAAGCAGGCTCCCTGCTGAGCAGAGAGCCCGATGCGGGGCTCGATCCCAGAACCCCGAGATCATGACCTGAGCCGAAGGCAGAGGCTTTAACCCACTGAGCCACCCAGGCGCCCCCTTAATTTTTTCATTTTAAATGAAGATATTTAATGAAAAAGCTAACCAGACCCTCCGGTTATGAGCTCGAGGTAGTTCTGTGTGTGATTACACACACAGCTGTTGCTCAGAGACAGAAACAACTGAATGGGAGGACCATCAAGCACACTCAGAGCAGAGAACACACATGGCTTCAGAAAAGACAGGGGTTTTAATCAATATGATATCTAACTTGCTGGTGTTCGGTTAATGCCCTTGGTTACAGAGGAGAGGATAGAAAGGGAGAACACAGGGAATAAAATGTGAAAAATACTGACAGACTAGGGCAAAAAGCAGATGGTATAGGACCTAGTGAATAAAGAACTTGGAATCTGAGCCCCAGGTGCCATCCATCCTTGCTTGCTGAGGTTTCTGCTCCATTTCTGCTGCCGGGACTCTGCTCTAACCCTCATTGCTTCAAAAATTGGATACATGAAAAGCATCTTAGCTTGTTCCCCACTTACCATCAAATGGTTATAAGTTGTTGAGGAAGAGACTAGTTCTCACTTATTTGTAAGTCCTCAGGGCCTGAAAGAACGTTTACTATTTAGTGGGGTTTAGTGAAAGTGTGTTAAGCAGAACGGCCCACATCGTCGCCCTGCTTGAGTTTTTCTATACAACACACCAGAGCAATCTTGACTTAAATGTCATGTTGTCCATTCCTTTGCTAAAAAGCTCTTAATGGCTCCCTGCTGCCTACGGGGCTCCCTCTTTACTGTGACTCAGCTGTCTGTCCAAGTTCATCTCCCATTCTCCCCCACACAAGCATGCGCTCCAAGCCTGTCCTCTTGGAGAACATCTCGTGGATCGCTCATTCTAGACTTTCTCATCAGAAATATCCTTTCTCGGAGCACCTGGATGGCTCGGTCAATTAAGCATCTGCCTTCAGCTCAGATCATGATCTCAGAGTCCGTGGGGAGTCTGCTTCTCCTTCTCTCCCTGCCCTTCTCCCCACTCATGTGCGCACGAATGTACATGCTCTCTCTTTATCTCTCAAATATAGAAAATCTTCAAAAAGAAAACAAAAGTACCTTTTCTCTTCCCCGCCCCCACCCCCAACCTCAAAATCCAGCTCAAGGCCTAGCTTTCTCAAAAAGTGTTTTCCAATTTCCAGATACCTCCCTCCGTCTACTCTGTAAACTCATCATCCCACCCCACCCAACCCCCACTGGTAATCTGACTCCAGAGTAAACCCAGTTAGGGCAGGAAGTTCCAACAGGGGGTGCTTGACTCAGCTGGGCACTTAAGGCACATCTATTTTGAAAGTGGTTTCATTTGAGTGGAGCCATTGAGCTCTGTCATTCCTTAAGAGCACCTTCTTTTTTTTTTTTTCTTTTTATTATGGAAAATTTCAAAAACAAAAATAGAAAGAATAATCTAATGAACCCCTGTGTACCCATCACCCAGCTTCAACAACTGTCAGCTCATGGCTAGTCCCATTTCACCTGCATACCACCCTACTTCCCAATTCCTGTACTATTTTTTTTTAAGCTTTATTTAAACATATAATGTAACCCCACCACCCTCTCCCAACCCCTCTCCCCCCCACCCCCCTCAGTTTGTTTTATGACATTAAGAGTCTTTAAGAGCACCTTCTGATAGCCAGCTTCTGTAGGGGCACATAGGATTTATCCTGCATCAGCCCGTTCCTTTTTCTTCACTTCACATCCAGTAAACCCTGGGTTTTTTCCATCCTCAGACCCCCAGTGAGAGGGCTTTCTTATCCCTGAGCTAGTGTCTGTGAGCAATCACCGTGACTGCCTCTCCCGATCTCTCCCTCCAGAGTTACATGAAGAGACTTCTCTGGTTTTGGAGTATTACTGTATCTGAAATGGTGGAAACCATCCTTCTCCCTTTTCCCAGTCTCTCAATTATTACCGTTTTCCCATCTTCCAAACTTACAATCTTGGCTTCTGGTGCATTCTTCACCCTTTACAATCTACAAACTGCCAGTTCCTGTTGATTTGCCTGCCACGGTGTTTCTTCAAAGTTCATCTTTTCTTCCCATTTCACGAGGCTCTGTCTTTACTCAGTCTTCTGTTTCTTAATAGCTGCATGACTATGACAACCATTTCCTGATCTTTCCCTTCCTGGGTGTTTTGTCTTCTGGGCCAGCCTATACACAGATGCTCGAATCCCTTTCCTTAAACGGTATTTACCAGATTTAATTCATTCTTAGATTTTTTTTTTTTTTTACATTTTTGCTTGTCAGAAATAGAATCCGTCTTACAAATAAATGGTGCGTCGTGGTGTAATTGACAGTGTTTCTTTTTTTAGTGGGACATACAATATTCGAGCAGCCTGCAACTAATGTTTGCAATTCAATAAAATACAGCACATTATGTCATGATGGGAGTTAGTGGAAACAGTGTGTGCTCTTCTGTTAGACTAGTATTTGAATGCTGGGTTTGCAAATTAGCAGTTCTTTGACTGTGGGCAAACTGCTTGATTTCTTTGACACAGTTGACCCTTCTGTAAAATGAACGGGATAGTGTTTATCTTCCAAGATCATTATGAGAAGTCATGAGATTACACAAAGTGCCTGGCACATGGAAGACACTCAGCCAATGTTAGTTTGTCACTGCCTCTCACCTTTTTAAGGTGCAGAAGGAATGTAAAGGGGGAGAATATTTAGGAAATCTTGTATCACATACGAGAAAGACAAAAACCTTAGAGGTGAGGCTGTTGGCTTGAGAGAAGTTCTCGCTAAATTCTTTTAATCATTTCCTTAGCACATCAAGCAGTACCATAGGACTCTGAGCCTGGAGATCTAAAATACAGAGAATATGGCTCTGTCCCTAAGGCAGAGCCAGAACCTACCCCATGTAGTCCCTGGGAGATCATAGAAGGAGAGAGAAAGGCAGAGTCCACAGACATTCTTCTCCTTTCCTTACTCTGAGTTCTGCTTCAGAAAAGGGGCTGGGGGTTAGATAAATGAAAATAAGTGGGTGGGTAGGTAGCTCTAAGGGCATCGTGCCTCTGCCATCTACTTAGGACTCCAGAAAGATATGGCCATGCAGTAACACTCCCCCCAGCACACCCCACCCCTGCCAACAGGCCCAGCCACAGCACGGCCACAGCGGCAAGCAACCAGAAGTGTAACTTTCCCAGAGTCCCTTCAGTTATCATGCGTCACCTATGCCGAGTGAAGAGCCAGCATTAGTCCCCGTGACCAAGAAAGGTGGCTACAAAAAAGGCCCATGGTGAATAAACTAGACAGAGCAGGGGCCCAAGGCCTGGGGTGGCCCATCTGCAGCAGGAGACGTGGGCCTGGCTTGGCCACAGAGCAGTCCAGGCTCTGACCAAGCTGAGAGGGAAAGACCAGTCCGTGGCCGGCAACCGCCCCAAGTCCAGCCACGATGCCAAGACCAGTTTTGGGGGACTGTGCCCAAAAGCTCCATCTTTTCCCCCCTCAGGATCTGAGGTCATCTGGAGATCATCTTAGGGAATAAGAAGCAGGGGAACAGGGAAGCCAGGTCTTTTGAGAGACTCGGCATTTTGACGGAGGCGAGAATAAGCACTTAATAGAGTCCTTGAAAACTTAGTTCAGACTTAGGTTTAGACCGGATAGAACTGAGAGTTCTTTGTCCTGTGAGCCAGAGGGTGGAGACTCAGACAGGAGGCGCAAACTCATCTTAGACAAAACTAAATATAAAAATGCATATAAATATAAAAATATTAAAAAATATAAAAAGAAGCCACATTCTCTGCGGGCATCCAAGTCACGGGTTAAGTGAAATCCCATGAGTCTTCCGTTAGCTTCACCTTGCGAATGATTTCTAGATTTGAACAAGCCACTTGCTCTCACACTGAAGGTCCATCAACAGCTCCTGGGGCACAGCCCTCTGAATCTGTCAAGCCCCTGTCTCCTTCCCTGTTCTTTTTGCCTTCCCTTTCTGCATGCTCGCAGATGTCCAAATGCCTTTTGCCTCCTGCATTGCCCGAATACTTCTTGGGTTTGTAATCAACAGGCTATGTTGTGACACCCTTGGTCTGTTCTCCACATCATCAGCTCATCACCCTTTTCCATTTCCTGTTAATCACATGCATGCTTTTTTCCTAAAGCGAGATGCGGATCCTCTCATTGAATCACACATTGTTTCGCTCCGGCCAGCACTTCAATTTGTCTCACTCACTCCACATTTCTGTTCCGTCCATCAGCGCCTGGGCAGGTCTTAACCAAGTTGATATTCTGTGGAAGTACGGTAAGTGTGTGACATCACTCTTCTCCCATCCGCGAGCCAGTTGGTGGAAAGGGGGGAAGGAAGATTGATAGAGACCAGAAAGGCAAGGAAAGCAGGATGTCATAATTGACCTTCACTGCTCCAGTGTGATCCTAAGTGTTGGCTCGCTCTTTCTGCAGCATGGGATGGCTCTTCTGGGATTCTCACACCTCACTTCCCTAGACCGCATTATTGTTCCTCCTTTAGTCGGGTGCCCAGATAATCTTCTGCCTAATATTTCTAAATATAGAGCACTGGCACTGTAGGGAGCTCCAGAATTTACTTGGAGGACCTCTACTTTGCTGAACATTTCATTCTGCTAAATTGTGGCTGGCTGATTACCGAAGGCTGGAAATCACCCAAGAGTATTAGTCCTTCAGTAAGCAGAACGAGAGATCCTCATTTGCAGGTGACATTTAAGTGTCCCAGTTGGGTACAATCACTGTGAAGCCTTTCTCAGATTCTTAACACAAGGCAGCTCTTTCTTCCCATCCTCATTTTTTATTTCTTATAGCAGAGAGAGGAGACCTTGAACAAGACCGCACAGTGAAAAGAGCCCTCATTTAAGAGATCTGCTTCATCAATAAGTAGTTACGAACCATCGAAAAAGTAACTTCAGCTCAGTTTTCTTATCTTTAAAACAAAGTGCTTTTTGTACTTGATCTCTGCTTTCTTTTGGCTGCCACAATTATAGTGCTGTGACCCTATCATCTCCATTTAGACAGGCTATCATATTTCTCTCTTTGTGGGGGAGGGAGGAGTGTTCTGTCTAGAAGTCTCTCTTCTCCAAAGAGCAGTCTCCTATGCATTTAACCTTTGAGTCCAGATTTCCTCACTGATGTCTACCACCAGATCCCCAGGGCCAGATTTAGGTGATGGTCCCATGGGCCCTCTGCACTAGGCAGAGTTGTGGGCACAGTGGATGTACCCTACTATTAAAACCCAGCCTAGTCCCTGCCTTCCTGGAGTCGTGAACCATGGTGACCAGGGTGCCACTAGCTGCAAAGGAAATCTGGGGTGCCCTGGGCATGCACAACGGGAGGCTTCACCAGACCTCGAGGCATCAGGATAGATGAAAGAAGATTTCAAACAGAAGGAACCGATTTTCATAGGCAAATTTGGGAAAGACCTTCAACATTATGTTGTAGTCACTGCCTACCAGGCACGTATCCTGAGTGCTATGTGTCCATTAACATGTTCCATCATTGCCATGAGCCTTGTTGGTAAATTCCATCTCCTCCACTTTATTGCATGAGGATGCTTCGAAATACTGAAGTAAATCACAGCTGGAGCTCTCACAGCTAGTAAGCGGCAGAGGCAGGACCTGAACCAAGGCAGCGCAGTCCCACAGTCCAAGCCCTTAGTCACTGCATCAAAAAGCCTCTTGCATTTACGCACTCACAAAATGTATATGGATAGGTACAGGTGTGTAAATGTAAGCATCTGTGCAAATATATGTGCATGTATGAATGTATGGGCATCTCAGTGTATATTTATACACTTGCACAAACACGTGTGAAGAGGATATTCCATAGCTAGAGCATGAACAGTGAAGGAGAACATGATAGGAAATGAAGCTGGGGAGTTAGATGGGGACTAGGTCAGGGAGGATCTCATAAAGCAGGTCAGAGATTCTAGAGCCTATCTTCAGGCTGATGGGCTACAGAGGAGGCACCATGAAGTTAATAGCCCAGGTTCAAATCCCACGTCTGCTCCTTGCTACTTCTGGGACTTGGGACAAGTTACTTCTCTATGCCTCAGCATTTTCATTTACAAAACAGAGATAATCTTCCTGTCTCCTTCATAAGTTTAAGGAATAAATAAGTTACTCTACGTTGTGTCTGGTAGAGTAAGAGGAAATCTTAGCTCTGGTGATTGGATCTGCATTTTAGAAAGTTCCTCTGCCTCAGTGTAGTGAATGGAGTAAAAGGAGCAAGGAGAGAAGCAGGAAGTTATTGGCGGGGGTCACAGTAGGAAGACCGGCCCAGGTGCGCTCAGAGGGGCATTCAGAAACAGCGGTTGCTGAAATCCCAGTGGCGGGAACAGAGCCAACTCTGGGCTTTTCTCTCAGGCGCATACTTGTGGCGGGTGTGCTGCCCCTGAAGGACGCTGGTCCCTGGGCACAGCCCGGCTACCGTTGCTTTGTGGAGCGAGCTTCTCCAGCTCGTACTCAGCACAGATGCATGCACAGTGGCCTCTGGCTTGTGGCTCTTTCTCTGCCCCCAACGATTCCTCGAACCCTCCCCTCTGCCTCCATGTTCATTAGGCCTAGAAATTCACAGCCCCTACCTTACTTAGTCCATGCTTAATTTTATTTACTGTCACATTATGACATTTAGGGCTGCCCAGAGGCTAAGTCTCCTAGGCCACATGGGCCTCAGGTGTAAGCTGTTAGTTGTCGTCACGAGGCTTTGGTTGAAGCATCCTACATCATACTGTTTGGACCCTCTTCTTGGTGATTGTGTCTCGGGCCAGGGGCCAGCCCACCCTCCCTGGGCTGGGTTGTAGCACCTGACTTTCCCGGAAGCGTCCCATCTTAGTCACGTTCCCACAAATCTTAGTCCTGTATCTCATTACCAAAAGAATAATTACAACATGACCTGAAGTCAGTATTTGCTGTTACTCTAGTAAAAGTATGACCTTGGGTGACGTGGAGCGGAAGAGGGTCTGAATGTGTGTGTGTGTGTGTGTGTGTGTGTGTGTGTGCACGCCTATGTGCATGGATGTGCCCGGTGCATCTCGGGGAAGTCATTCTAACCAGAGTGAGAATTACCATACCAAACCACACCGTATCTCACTCCTGGTAAACAGTAGTCTGTAATTTAAGACTCCTCCCTGTTTACCTTCTCCTGTAAGATGAGCATTCTTAGGACACAACTAAATCAAAATCAAATCAATGCTGCATTGACCTTGAGAGTTATGTCCACAGCATAGTAATGTTGCCCTTGTTCACAGCTTTCTGACCTGATGTGTTCTTTTGCCTATTTTTAGTGGTGGCAGACTCGAATCCTTTTAAGAATAGGTTTGATTTTTTGAAAGCATGAAAGGTCTTTTCAAAGCCACGTCTTACCATGCAAAGGCCAATAGGCCGGGAAAATACCATTTTTAATAAAAACAAATCTAACAATACAGTGACAAGAGGTTTTTTGTTTTGTTTTGTTTTTTTATATATGTACAAAATGAGATAATTCCTCCAGAGGAAATTGTGGAGCAGTGACAGAATCATTGGAACGGATAGATGAGTAGGCTCCCGCTGGAATAACTTTGAGAAACAGCCTTCATTTCAGTACCGCGTTTATTCAGAAACGAAATCAGTCACATCTCCTCTGTAGTTAGATTTTTGTTTTGCATTCAGGTGGTGTCTTCTTACAGCATGGGGAAATCGAGAAGGAAAATATTTTGGAAAATACTTAAATTCAAAGGCTCTTTCTGAAGAAATGTCTGATAGTGTGAAGCCGTTAAGAATTCAGACTTGACCGTTTTGTCGGGGGAGGGAACATGAGGTCATTGTTTGTTTCTTACAGGTCACTTTATTGTTTGATTGGTAATCTGGGTGTATAAATGACTTGTCTGATCCAAGTGGCAAAATTTGTTGGGGCTTTTATTTGCCGGCTTCTTTTTTTTTTTTTTAGACCCGTTCAGCCCATGATAATCATGATAAATTAGCCTCCCTAAGAATATTTTTAAAGCAAGTTCAATGGTTTTAAGTAAAAAAAGATAAAATCAAATTACTTTCCTGAGTGTTTATACTTAATGATGAAATAAGTAAAGGCACATAAAATGTGCTGTCAACAAGTTAGTATTCCAATAAATAGTAAATTAGATTCAGTGTCTGCAGTGCCTGGACATTACGTTAAAAGCTAAACTTAATTTTTGTAAGTATATAATGAATCTTGTCTTGTTGAGCCCTTCGGATTCTAGACGCTTTTTGCCAGGTATTGATTATGTGGATATATGGCAGATTTGCTTGCCCGAAATGCTGTTTCGTGTTGCATAAGTTAGATGTTTCATTTATTTATTTCCACTCTGCCTTCACAGTTGCTTGATTTTATCCTTTTTCATCATTTTCTCCCCATAAAGACGTTTGAGAAGGAATAACTTAAGGGAGAAAAGCTGGAAGCAGGAGGACATTTAAACAAAGTGACCGAAGTCAGGAGACATGGAATTAGAAAGGCCTGGGCAAGGGCCAGGGTGACCAAACTTGACTGAAGTAACAGGCGCAGAAACTATTGCAAAAGACCCCCATTGGTGGCAGATAGATCGCATGACCCTTAGGCTTCTATTTAAAAATACTGTTTTGATTTTTATCCCGGTCATTTGTTCCATATATATTTAGTTAGATCTTATTGTTCACTCTTAATATACTAAGCACGTGATCTGAACATCTGTTCCTACACTCAGTTCTGCCGTGAGGAGGGCCTATAAGACCTGTAGAAAATCACAATACTCCATAGATGTACAAGGTGTCATTGAGACATAATTCACCTACCACAAAATTCTCCCATTTAAAGTGTACCAATTCAGTATTTTTTCATATGTTCACAGTTGTATAAGCATTATGATTTTATGACATTGTCATCACCTCAAAAAGAAATACCGTGCCCTTCAGCTGTCACTCTCAAATGGGCCTCTTCCTCTCCCTCCCTGCTCTAGCCGACCACTAATCTATTTTTTGTCTCTGTAGATTTGCATGTTCTAGATATTTCATATGAATGGAGTCATACGACAGATTCCTTTGTGACTGGCTTCTTTCACTAAGAATAACGTTTTCAAGTCTCATCCATACCATGTAGCATCAGTATTTGACTACTTTTTATTGCTGAATAATATTCCACTTATGGATATACTACATTATGTGTATCCATTAATCACTTGATGGACATTTGGACATTAATGACTTGATGGACATTTGGATTTGGACATTTGTCCAAATGTTTGGACATTTGGACTTAAAAATACTTTTTAAGTATTAGGAATATTATTTTTTTTAAGATTTTATTTATTTATTTATTAGAGAGAGAGAGAGAGAGTGAGCACAGGCAGACAGAGTGGCAGGCAGAGGCAGAGGGAGAAGCAGGCTCCCCGCCAAGCAAGGAGCCCGATGCTGGACTCGATCCCAAGACGCTGGGATCATGACCTGAGCCGAAGGCAGCCGCTTAACCAACTGAGCCACCCAGGCGTCCCAGTATTAGGAATATTATTGCTGTGAACATTCCTGTGCAAGTTTTTGTGTAGTCCTCCTATTTTCCTTTATCTAGAAGAACTGCTAGATCACGTGGTAACTCTGTTCAGCTATTTGAGGAACTGCCAGGCTGTTTTCCAAAAGGACCACACACACATTTTATAATCCCACCCATAGTGTAGGACGTTGCTGCACATTTTCATTAACACTTATCAGTCTTGTTCATGACAGCCGTCCTAGTGGGTGTGAAGGCCTATCTCATTGCGGTTGATTGGCATTTCCCTGATGACTGATGACACCGAGCACCTTTTCATGTGTTTATTGGCCATCTGTGTATGTTCGTGATGAAATGTCTACTCAGATCTTTTGTCCATTTTCAATCAGGTTGTGCTCTTATTCTGGAGTTCTAGGAGTTCCTTATATATCCTAGATGCAATGCCATTATCAAAGAGGGTCCTCTTTTTACTTTCTTGATTGTGTCTTTGAAGCATGAAACTTTAATTTTGAGGAAGTCCAATTTATCTCTCATCTTTGATTACTTGTATGTTGCTGTCCCAGCTAAGAAACTATTGCCAAATCCAGGTTCACAAAAATTTGCCCCTGTGTTTTTTGTAAAATTAGTTTTATAGTTTTAATTCTTAAATTTATATCCATAATCTATTTCAAGTAGTTTTTATGTATAGTGTGAGGTACGGTGTCAGATTCCATTCTTTTGCATGTGGATATCCAGTTGTCCCAGTACCATCTTAAAAAGACAAGTCATTCCTCACTGAACTGTTTTGGCACCCATGTTTAAATCTTTGACCGTAAGTGTGAGGATTTTCTTCCGGATTCTCAATTTAATTCCACTGAATATCCTTATGCTAGTACCATACTCTCTTAATTATTGTACCTTTGTAGTGAGTTTGAATCTGGAAGTGTGAGTCCTCCAGTTTTATTCTTCTCTTACAAGATCGTTTTAGCTATCCAGCATCACTTGAATTCCCATATGAATTTTAAGATCAACTTGTCAATTTCTGTAAGTAAGCCAGTTGGAAGTTTTATAGTGATTGCTCTCAATCTAAAGATTAATTTGGGAAGTATGGCCATCTTAAGTCTCCCAGTTCATTCATTTGGGATGTCTTCCAATTTACTCAGATCATCTTTAGTTTCTTTCAAAAGTGTTTTGTGATTTCAAGAGTATAAAGAAATTCAACATTTCTTTTGTTGAATCTGTTCCTAAGCTTTTTATTCTTTCTGAAGGTCTTTTAAATGGAATTGTTTGCTCATTACTAGTGTGCAGAAGTACATTTGATTTTTGTATATTGTATAAACAGGATCTTGTATCCTGCAACCTTAGTTCCAACACTGTTCTTTTTGTTTGTTTGTTCCAACATTAGTTCTTTTTCCAACATTAGTTCCAACATTGTTCCTTTTGTTTGTTTATTTTCGGGGTTTTTTTTGTAATATTTTATTTATTTATTTGACAGAAAGATCACAAGTAAGCAGAGAGGCAGGCAGAGGGGGGGTGAGGAAGCAGGCTCCCCACTGAGCGGAGAGCCCAAAGTGGGGCTTGATCCCAGGACCCTGAGATCATGACCTGAGCCAAAGGCAAAGGCTTCACCACAGAGCCATCCAGGTGCCTCCCAACATTATTTTTAAAGATTTTACTTATTTATTCTACAGAGAGAATGAGGGCATGCAAATGTGGGTATGAGGATAAGAAATGGTAGAGGGGGAGGGCGAGGAAGAGGGAAAGAATCCCAAGCCGACTCTATGTTAAGTGTGAGCCCAGTGCAGAGCTCAGTATCACAACCCCAAGATCATGGCCCAAGCCAAAACTAAGAGAAAGACACTTAACCAGCAAAGCCACCCAGACACCCCAAGTTCCAAAAATTTTTAGTTATTTTCTTAGGATTTTTAATATATAAGATTGTGTCATCTACGAATAAAGATAGATCTTCTTCTTCCTTTCCTATCTAGATGGATTTTATTTCTTTTGCTTGCCTAATCGCCCAGGCTGGAACCACCAATGTAGTGTTGAATATAAGTGGTGAGATGAATAGCCTCCTCTTGTTCCTAGTCTTAAGGGGAAAGCTTTCATTTTTTATTAAGTATGCGGTTAGATGTAGTTTTGTGTTTTGTTTTTGCTTTTTAAAATAACCCTTTATTCAGGTTGAGGAAGCTAATTTCTGTTCCTGGTTTTTATTGTTTTCAACACAAAGAGGTGTTAGATTTTGTCAAATGTTTTTTTCTGTCTCTGTTAAGATTGACCATTTGGGTTTTGCCCTTTATTCTATTGATATATAGTGTGTTACATTAGTTAATTTTCTGATACTAACCCAATCTTGCATTCCTGGGGTAAATACCCCCTAGCTGTGTTATATAATACTTTTTATCCTGCTGGATTAGGTTTTCAAGTACCCTTGAATACACTTGAGTATTCTAGTATCCTCTCCTTTTGTTTTACATTCATGAGATATTGCTCTGTAATTTTCTTATATTTTTATCTGTCTTTGGTACTAGGTTCATATTGGTCTCATAGAAGAAGTTGGGAACTGTTCTCTCCTTTTCTAATTTTTAGAAGATGCTGAAGAATTGGTAGAATTCACCAGTGTATCCATCTAGGCCCATGCTTTTCTCTAAAATCACTATTTAATCTCTTTTCTCATTTTTGTTGACATTTTTTTGTTTTGTCTTGAGTCTGTTTATGTGACTTGTCTCTCTCTCTAGGTGTTTGTCTATTTCATCTAAGCAATCTAATTCATTGGCATGCAGTTATAATATTTTCTAATAATTTTTTTATTTCTATAAGGTCAGTAGTAATGGCCTCTCTTTCACTCATGATTTTGGTAATTTGAGTCTCCCTCTTTTTTTAAGATGTTATTTGTTTGTGAGAGAGAGCAGGCATGAGCAGGGTTAGCAGCAGGAGTGGGAGAAGCAGGCTCCCCACTGAACAGGGAGCCCAATGTGGAACTTGATCCCAGGAGCCTGGGATCATAACCCGAGGCAGAGGCTGAACTGACCGAGCCACCCAGGAATCCCTTCTCAATTTTTTTTTAATCCAACTAAAGTTTTGTCCATTTTGTTTTCTTCAAAGAACAGCTTTTGGTTTCATTGATTTTTTTTTTCTATTGGTTTTTCTGTTCTCTATTCTCTGTCCATTAATGTCCATCATCCTTCTGCTAGCTTTACCTTGCTCTTCTTTCTCTATTGTTTTTTAAATTTAAATCCAATTAGCCAACATATAAAACATCATTAGTTTCAGATGTAGAGTTAAGTTCATCAGTTGCATGTAACACCTGTGCTCATCACATCACATGCCCTCCTTAATGCCCACCACCCAATTATCCCATTACCCCACCTACCTACCTCCTGTGTTAAGAGTCCCTCATAGTTTGTCTCCTTCTCTGATTTCTTCCCATTCCATTTTTCCCTCCGTCCCCCTATGATCATCTACACTGTTTCTTATATTCCACATATGGGTGAAACCATATGACAATTGTCTTTCTCTGGTTGACTTATTTCACTCAGCATAATACCCTCAAGTTCCATCCACATCCATGTAAATGCTAAGTACTCATCCTTTCTGATGGATGGATATATTCATTGTTTATATATATTCCACATCTTCTTTATCCATTCATCTGTCAATGGACACCTTGGCTCTTTCCATAGTTTGGCTCTTGTGGACATTGCTGCTATAAACATTGGGGTGCAAGGGCCCCTTCAGATCACTACATTTGTATCTTTGGGGTAAATACCTGGTAGTGCAACTGCTGGGTCATAGGGTAGCTCTACTTTTAACTTTGAGGAACCTCCATACCATTTTCCAGAGTGACTGTACCAGCTTGTATTCCCACCAACTGTGTAAGAGGGTCCCCCTTTCTCCATGTCCTCACCAACATTTGTTGTTTCCTGACTTGTTAATTTTAGCCTTCTGACTGATGTGAAGTAGTATCTCATTGTAGTTTTGATTTATATTTCTCTAATCTCAAGTGATATGGAACATTATCTCATGTGTCTGTTGGTCATTTGGATGTCATCTTTGGAGAAATGCCTGTTCATGTCTTCACCCATTTCTTGACTGGATTATTTGTTTTTTGGGTGTTGAGTTTGATAAGTTCTTTATAGATCTTAGATACTAGCCCTTTATCTAATATGTCATTTGCAAATATCTTCTCCTATTCCATAGATTGCCTTTTAGTTTTGTTGATTACTTCTTTTGCTATGCAAAAGCTTTTTATCTTAAAGAAGTCCCAATAGTTCATTTTTGCTTATGTTTTCCTTGCCTTTGGAGATGTGTCTTAGCAAGAAGTTGCTGTGGCCAAGGTCGAAGAGGTTGCCACTAGCATCCTCCTCTAGGATTTTGGTGGATTCCTGTCTCACATTTAGGTCTTTCATCCCCTTTGGGTTTATCTTTTTGTATAGTGTAAGGAAATGGTCCAGTTTCATTTTTCTGCATGTGGCTGTTCAATTTTCCCAACACCATTTGTTGAAGAGACGGTCTTTTTTCTTTTTCTTTTTTTTAAGATTTTATTTGTTTGACACAGAGAGAGCACAAATAAACAGTGGCAGGCAGTTGGAGAGGGAGAAGCAGGCTCCCCGCTCAGTGGGGAGCCTGACATGGGGCTCAATCCCAGAACCCTGAGATCATGACCTGAGCCGAAGGCAGATGCTTAACTGACTGAGCCACCCAAGCACCCCAAGACCATCTTTGTTCTATTGGCTGTTCTTTCCTGTTTGTCAAACAAAGATTAGTTGACCATAGAATTGAGGGTCTATTGCTGGATTCTGGATTCTGGTCCATTGATCTATGTGTCTGTTTTTGTGCCAGAAGCATACTGGTCTTGATGATTACAGCTTTGTAATAGAGCTTGAAGTCTGGAACTGTGATGTTGCCAGCTTTGGTTTTCTTTTTCAACATCTGACTATGTGGGTTTTTTTCTGGTTCCATACAAATTTTGGGATTATTTATTCCAGCTCGGTGCAAAAACTTGATGGTATTTTGATAGGGATTGCATTAAATGCATAGATTGCTCTGGGTGACATAGACATTTTAACAATATTTATTCTTCCAATCCAGAGCATAGAATGTTTTTCTCTTTGTGTCTTCCTCAGTCTCTATTGTTTTAAGGTAGAAAGATTATTGGTTTGAGATCTTTTTAATATAGGTGTTTATGGCTATAAATTTCCTTCTAAGTACTACTATAACTGCATCCCTTAAGTTGGTATTTGTGTCTTCGTCCACCTGTGAAAGTATTTTTTTTAATTTCCCTTGTGATTTCTTCTTTGACTCTTTGGTTAGGAGTATGTTACTTTCCACATATTTATGAATTTCCCAAATTTCTTCATTACTGATTTTTAATGTCATTGCCTTGTATTCAGAGAACATACTTCATATCATTTAAACCCCTCTTAGTTTATTGAGGGTTGTTTTATTATCTAATATATGGTCTATCCTGGACAATGTTTTATGTATACTTGAAAAGAATGTATATTCTTTTGTTGGGTAGATTGTTCTATAAATATGTTAGATCTAGTAAGTTTATAATATTGTTCCAGTCTTCAACTTTTTAATTGATCTTCTTTGTAGTCATTCTTTCCATTGTTGAATGTGAGATATTTAAGTCCCCAACTATTATAGTTGAACTGTTTTTCCTTCACTTCTGTCAGTTGTACTTAAAGGTATTTTAAGACTGTTTTATTGTATATATATTTATAATTGTTATATCTTTTTGAGGGATCCACCCTTTTATCATTATAAAATGTCCCTCTTTATCTCTTCTTACATTTTGTCTTAAAATCTCTCAGCTGTTATCAGTAATCATGTGAGCTTTCTTATGGTTACAGCTTGCAGGATATACCTTTTTCCATTCTTTTACTTTCAACCTATTTGAATATAAAGTGTCTTGTCTATACACTGCAAAAGCGTATAGTTTTAATCCAGTCTGACAATTTCTGCTTTTGGTTGTATTAACTCATTCACACTTACTGGTATGAATATAGTTGGATTCACATCTGCCATTCTACTTTTTTTCTCTTATATCTTTTGTGTTCCTTTTACTTTTTTTTGTTTCGTGTTAAGTGAATGTATTCTAGTGTGACATTTCAGTTCCTTTAGTTTTTCACTATATGTTATTTTCTTCATAGTTATTTTAAGACACATCATATCAGAATCCACTTACAATTTATACCAACTTAATTTCAGTAAGCTATAAAAAGATTACTCCTTTATATCTCTATTCCCTTTTTGTGATGTTGTTATATATGTAACATTTATATGTATGTTACAAATCCAATTATATTGTTATAATTCTTTTAAGTGAGAGATGAGCAGGTATATATATTTATAGCTTTTGTGATATTATCCTTGATATCGTTTATGTTTACCATTTGTTTCTCTTCACTTGTTCTAAATCAGACCTTTCCTCAGGTATCTCCAAATGGTGTCTGCCAAAAGGATGGAGAATAGGCTCTCTGAAGGATTGTCAGTTTGTGTGAGGCACAAATAAGAGTTAGCAGCATTCACGTCGCAGATTTGTGTGTCTGACAGTTTCTTGGTGGATAGCCAAAAATGTCTTGTTCTAGTGATCTCAGTAATTTACAGTTCTGTCAAATTATGGTTTCCGTGATGGTCACATGGTCTGTATCTGTGCTTTCCCCCATGAGAGTCAGTAGCCACATGTGGCTATGAAGTACTTGAATTGATTTAAATTTCTATTTAATTTCAAATAGCCACAGCAACAGGCTGTCATATGGGACACTGAAGTATCATCTCAGATGGTCCCTTCCTTGATAGTGTGGTTAAACCCTCTAAGGTAGATTAAAGGGAAGAGCCCCCCCCC
>ML106006.1:199612-278426 GCA_003697995.1 Taxidea taxus jeffersonii | reverse complement strand
CCCCCCCCCTCCAATATGACAGTTTCATTTATTATAAAACTTACGGGCCAGGCCATAGGAATATTTTTTAAGAGTTTGTTATATCTTTATCAACCATCTAAAAACTCAAATGCAGATAGACAAAGATCTGATGCAGACACAGCCATGCAGGGCCATGGTCAAGAGATGTCCCTGAGATCTGCCTGGGGCACAAAGGAGGACCCATCCTCTGTGCTTCCATCTGCCTGAATGTCAGTGCCAGCCAGGAGTAAGGAGGGGAGGTTCTTTTTCTGCTTGTGGGAAACAAAGAAAGGAAATCTTCAAAGCTACAATTGGAAACATTTACTTTATGCAGAATAGCCGTTTTGAGTAAAGGGAATGGAACCCATATTGCTCTTCATAGCAGATTTTCAAAAGAGTGTGCTTGTAAATGTCTTTACAGAGTCTCAGAATCCTCCCTCATAGTCTTTGAAGTAAGGAGATAGAAGATCCTATTATCCTCACTTCTCATTAAGGCATACCACCTTTCATTGTTTCCAATACATGGTTTTCAGACAGGTATTGATGAAAGCCAAACTGCTTTCAGATGAAACAGACATAAACAAAATGTCTATCTCTGTGGGATAAAGCATATAATGGGCTTTTTTAAGGTTTTTTTATTTTTTTAAGAAAGTCCACTGTTTGCCTTTAGGTCAATATAAATTAATTGCCATTGTGTTTTTCCCTTCCCATATTTTTTTTTTTTTAGATTTTACTTATTTATTTGAGAGAGAGCATGCAAGAGAGTGGGGAGGGTCAGAGGGAGAAGCAGACTCCCCACTTAGGGAGTCCAATGTGGGGTTTTTGATCCCCGAACTCCAGAATCATGACTGAGCCAAAGACAAATGCTTAACCGACTGAGGCACCCAGGCGCCCCCCCTTCTCATATTAAGATACACAGTAACATTATAGACTCTTTTTTTGTCTCAAATAATGTGGTAACCATATCCCAGGTCCTTCCAAATATTTTTTTGAAATTCTGTTACCATTTCAATATAATGAAAGTCTGCCCCTGCAAAGTCTCTGACATTTAACATTTCATTTTCTCTGGGGCCATGTCAACAATATAATAAGGAACAAAAGAAATTATAATGTTCATCTCTAGCCCATCGTGGGATGAAAAGTATGTCTATTTGAACAGATCTTAAATATAATTTTCCCTCTTAATGGAAAACATGCTGCAAAGAGAAGAGTTAAAAGTCACGTTAGCTTAACATTGTAAATAAGAATAAAGCCCACGGCTAAATGAATTTTTCCTGCAGGGAAATTAATCCTGCCTCATCCTTTGGTTCCCAGGTCATAGATCTCTACTGGGGCATCGAGAAAGACGAATGGGATAGCCCAGAGCTCCAGAAGACTCGCATGAAGCTGCTGGAGGATTGTTTGAAAACTTCTGCAGGTCCATGTTTTGTTGTGGGTATAAAAAAACTCATGCTTTATATGAAATTGTGGATGGCTGTGAGAATTGTTGATGTGTGATTCTTAAGGGACTTTTAATTATTTTGAATGAGGAAAAAAATACCGGCTTTTCTGTGTCTATTTAAAACCTTTAAACTGTCTCCATGCCCTCAACGTGTGAGAACAAAACCTTCAGCCTTCTGTAAGCAGCACTGCAAATTAACGGTGAATAATTTGAAATGGTAATTGGAGGGATGACTAGGGTTTGACGACAACTCCCACAACACCTTGTGATCAGCAGAGAGGATTACTGTGTCGGTCCACAGTGAGCAGCCTGATTTTCCTCACCCTGGGTAATGTATTTGATAATAGCGCCTCCAGGCCTTGATGCTAGAATTTTTGGCAATTTTTTAACACAGTAACTGAACCATTGTTAATGTCAACCACTATACGATGTCAGATCCATCAATAGGAAACAATGCCCTGAGGGGTGAAGAAAATTGTCTTTGGAGTGATCTTCAGCTACATGTTCATTAAAAGCTACAAATTAACAGATTTTTCAAGTGGAATATTATTTATCAAAGAATACCCACTCTTCTGTCTTAACACAGGGGTAGTAAGATAAGGAGGCCATTCTGTACCAGGTGGTTGTGTAAAACCATTGTCTGCGTTGAGCTTAAGAAAGAACCTTATCCTGGATCCAAATAGATTCCATCAGTTGATACAAAGTTGCCCCTCTCAAAATGGGATGTTTGGAGGCAGACAGAGGAGCCTTAAAATTACTGGTGAATGCTTCAGGGAAACTCTCCTACAGTTCAAAGCTAGATTTGGTGTATCTACAAGAGTTTTTAATCTTTGTTTGCATATCTGTTAGGCTCCCCATAGGATCAGGAAGACAGATGCTATCAGAAATCTGACCAGTTGATAGGGAAGTTCTTACTGAGGATAATAAAGTGCATAAAAGCTCTGTAACATTTTTAGTATCAGTGTATAGGTCATTCACTTATTTACCTGCTACTTCTTGAATGCTGCTGGGCCAGGAATGGCCCTTAGTGCTGGGGTCAGGGTAGGCTGACCCTTATGAAATGGTTATTTGGTGTGCCACTTAGGATTTAACCTGAGATTTGAACTAAAACTCACTGCTCTTCAGAGCTTGCTTGCATTCTTAGGGGGGATCACAGGGAGAGGGCAGGCAAAAATGAAGGAAAGAAGGAAAATCATAAGTGCTGTGGAGAAGACTACAAGAAGGAAGGAGAAGGCCTCACTGTTCCAGGGAGAGTCAGGATCACACTTGGCATGCTGAGGGAACAGTATGGGCAGAAGGGAGAGGACTGGAAAGGAGGTCCTGTCTTGGGCTTTAATGTCATGAAGTTGGCTGCAGAGATTTTGCTTTCGGTGACCTGAGAAGCCACAGAGTGTTTTGAGCAGAGGACTGCAATGATCTGACGTATTTTAAGGCCCACTGTGGCTGTCGAGTGTAGGATAGAGGGCAGAGCATGGAGCCCCCTTGGAATGCTAATGCAGGAAACCCAGCGAAAACAGATGGCTTAGGGGGTTGAAGAATGGACATCTAAAAACAGTGACAACACAGAAAGTCCCAAAAGCCATGTTCAATATCAGATGATCTAGTAGGGGTAAGGATTTAAGACTTTTTCCATGGATGGGTCTTCAGAGGATAGAACTAGGTCCAGCGGATGGAAAGTACACGGAGACAGGTTTCAGTGCTGGGTGAAGAAGTTAGAAGATCCAGCATTCACTAGTTTTGGGGTCTCGCAGAGCCCTGGCTTCTCACATTATTTCATAGCTGCATGATAGTGGAAGAGTTTCCTGACTACCCTGAGCCTCAGTCTCTTCCTCTGGAAGATGGAGAAGATGGATGAAGAGGCTAGTTATCTAGCTCCTGGGGTCATTCGGAAGATAAAATGAGATTCCGGAGCTCTTTTGTAGGGTCTCACCCACAGCAGTCCATAGGACGTGTTCATTGTTACTTGTGGTAATCACTGTTATCTCTCAAAATGATCTAAAGATGAAATCTCCCGACCCAAATTGTAATGAGTCCATCACCAAGAAAGTTGTCCTCAGAGGAGGGAATACAACACAGTCTGGCAGGGGTGCGGGAGAAGAGATTCAGACAGTGGAAGATGAGTCAGACTGGGTTCCATGGTGCTTAGAAGCCGGATTTGGGAGGTATGCCCTGGGGAGTCACAGTTGTGATGCTCTCCACCACTCTGTCCTGATCCAGCCTCAGAAACTCAGGAATGAGAGAGACATTCTCCCCTCCTTTATCTCCCTGTGGCATGTCTTACCCAAACTAACTAAAATTAGTCATGGCCATTAATTCTTAGAATTTGCTGGTAAGGGTGTGAATAAAGCCTGCAAGTTCCAGCAGGTTCTGAGAGTAAAGGTTAAGTGAGGGAACATCAGGACCAGCCTCGTGAGTGTAAACAAACGATTTATCCCTCCCTGCTCTTCCCTATCCTGCTCCCTACCGCATGTTGAAACTCACGGCAACCATGATGAAACCCTGCGGATAAGGCTAGGATTATTCACCCCAGTGATCCCAAATCAGGCAAGACTTAACCTCACTGCTTATGGGAAATAGTACATCTCTTCCTCCCTTTCCTTTTGTAACTATGGTAACAGCAGGCATCTAGGTGTCGCTTTTGAGCTCCAATTTCCTTGCTCTGTGCTCCCCTGTGGCACTTCTAGAAGTCATGATGACCCCTGTGGGTTGCAAAATATGGCATATTATTTTCCCTAGTGCTAAAGTCTTTGGCAAGAAAATTCACTATTGCTGAATGACAAAGTTTTTGTATTTTCAAAGGCTTTACAGGTAGTAACCCTACATTACAGACGAATTCAGGAACCAAACAAAGCTTTTTAAGTACCCAGGGGAACTTGGACTTATATGTTACATGTGTTTGGCTCTCTCCAGTTTCCTTTCCTACAAGTTGTCCTTTGGGGTATGGCCTGAGGCCCTGGAGACAC
Source organism: Taxidea taxus jeffersonii (assembly GCA_003697995.1). NCBI lineage: Eukaryota > Metazoa > Chordata > Mammalia > Carnivora > Mustelidae > Taxidea > Taxidea taxus. Next base: position 274,022 of record ML106006.1, on the reverse strand, counting down.
GCAGCCTGTGCCCGTTCATCCTACACAGCTGTCTGTACACTGGGTTTTGATCACAAGGACGGCTTGGAGGAAGGGGCCGGTACCTGTGTCCAGTTCCACCCTATGAGGATTGACTCAGGAGATATGTCATACATCAGAAGACATCACTTTCTTGTATGGAAGCATCCACTGTGGGGAAGAACCCAGAAGTTTAATTTCACAACCTGAGTTAAAGCTCTGGTTCTGACCGGGCAGTTAACTAACCGCACCATGCTTTAAAATGGGGGAAATAATAACCATAGACAAGTAAATATTGAATAAATACAAAGGTAGTTTGTAGGAACCAAATGTGATAGGAGTTCTTTATAAAAGGCTACACAGCCATTAGTTATTATTAAGTTGTGATGTAAGTTATTCAAATGAGAATAAAATGTTTTGACTCATAATGGACATTTCTGTGATATTGGAAATTTTTCCCTTTGAAAATGATGAGGACAATCCAAGTATAGAAAAGCACTAGGACTTGATTCACACTATCAAATATTAAAGTCAAAAGGGGTTTTGAGTTCATTCTTTTTTTTTTAATATTTTTTAAATTTATTTATTTGACAGATAGATCACAAGTAGGCAGAGAGGCAGGCAGAGAGGCAGGCAGAGAGAGAGGGGGAAGCAGGCTCCACGCTGAGCAGAGAGCCCGATGCGGGGCTCGATCCCAGGACCCTGAGATCATGACCCGAGCCGAAGGCAGTGGCTTAACCCACTGAGCCACCCAGGTGCCCCTCATTCTTAACACATGTTGTAAAATGTAGAGTCTATATTCATTTGCTAGATATGAATTTGCTGTAATTTACTCAGGCCGTTACCTGCTCCCAAGGAGGGATTTTGACCAGGACTGCTCTTAACAGAAGACAGCTTACAGTTGAGGTCAGAGTCATTATCTGCAGAGAACTGCCTCAGCTCCTCCCCCTCAAAGTATGGAAGGGTTAGCGGAATGTTCCCCACCAACCTGCGCCACCTACTTTGTCCGTAAGAACTCCTTATGAAGGGGGAGAGGAACATTGTCCTTTGGAGAGAGCAGATTTCTCTCAGTCCCATCCCTCTTCGTGATGTGTGTTTATGGAGAGGATGGCTTTTCTTCTTGTCATCCTTCCAAATTTGAAGTGCCTCAAAAGAATTGCTTGTGACATTCGAGCATTGACCCTGGACCTTAGGTGAAGTCCTTTCTCTTAGCCAAAGTGGATAAGAACAACTACTCTGCTGGCTTGAAGAACTGGAAGGTTTGAAAAGTTTCCTTATAGAATTAAGGGAGGTGCCTCCCAAGTATGTAGGAGCTGTGGGGGATGCAGATGGCGTCTCATTCCACCCCTCAGTCTGGAGTGGATAACATAGAAATTTACTGAGGGAAAGGCATTGGCAGGCTGCCCTAGGGGAGTCAGGACAGGCCTGTGTGGGGAGCCAACACAGGGAGTTCCGGTTACTACTAACTGAGACAGATAAGAGAAGATTCCAGGACCTCACACACAAAGGGGCATTCCCCATATCTTAGAGTCAGGCCAAAGAGAGGGCTGCCTCTCGTAGGCTTTGTCAATTCCCAGAAGCCTCAGGGAGCCCAAGCCCATATAGCATCCTCCTCCTTGGGGTACCCGATATAAACAGACATAGTCTGTCAGCATTGGACAGAGAAGCAACTGAGACCAAAAGAATGGGACTACTGCCATCATTCTCACCTGAGTGTACGTGGACACCAAACAGTACCTCCACGCCCCACCCCTGCATACACCCTCCTGCCACCAGCAGCCTGGATGGTACGGGCAGAGAGCAGGCCCCACACTTGCCTGTCATGGGCGACTCCTGGCAGCCGCACCAAAGACTGTGCACAAAGTGGGAAGAAAGAAACTCGGAAACAGACATTTTCAACCAGGCTAGATTTCAAACCAGAAAGACAAAAACAGAAAGGGTTGGACTGAGGAATCTATCATTACTGAGCAATTTTAAGTTTTTCCACTAAGCAGAAGAGTAAAGATGAAACAAACAAAGGCCCCTTGTTGTTACTGGTAAAAATTAAACCTTTCCATATTTGTGCATCCCTGAGGGACACCACTGAATGAAACCTGTAGCACAGAGATCAGTTCTTTATCACCTGTGTCCCCACTCTCCTTTAGAATTACATTATGCTGCCTTTAATGGTTCAGATTCTGTTTAGTTTTTTTAAGTAATTTTTAAATTATCTGAATTTGAAAGAATGTGTTCTTATAACAGTTTCACTTTGGAAAATATTTTATCCACATTCCAGTATATGATCAATTTGTCATTTTAGGTATTCTCAATTAAATATAAACATGAAAAAATATGTCTTGGTTTGTACTCAATAAAATTGTGCAGGGTTTTGTATGATTTAGTTCTCATCTTTGTAAGTATAGGTTTACTAACCAGAATGTACTAAACATAGAAAGATAGTCATTGATCTGAACTGGAAAACCATTTAAATTAATCTAGATTTTTTTAGGTACTTTCTTTAAAAAATTAAATAAAAATCTAAAACCTTAGTTTTTCAGAGAGACTTTTTTTATTATTATAAAATTAAGCTTGTCCAGTTGCTATCAACTATCTGTCACTGCTCCAAAATAGGTGCAATTAGGCTCCAACAATAAATTACCCCATCATCACCAAAGGAATGTTACAGTGGGCAGACATTGAAAATTACTATTGAAAAGACAGTTATCTGGGGCGCCTGGGTGGCTCAGTGGGTTAAAGCACCTGCCTTCGTTTGGGTCATGATCCCAGGGACCTCTCTGCTCGGCAGGGAGCCTGCTTCCCCCTCTCTCTGCCTGTCTCTCTGCCTACTTGTAATCTCTGTCAAATAAATAAATAAAATCTTTAAAAAAAAAAAAAGAAAGAAAAGAAAAGACAGTTATCTTGGTGGTAGAATCTAAGAGAGCCCTTTAGTTCATTTCTCCTAATACATATAGTTTAAGCCACTGTTTCATGGTTCTCGTGGTGTGGCATGTTTTTGGGTGGTAAAAAGACGTATGGAGAAAAGAAAGTGAATAGGAGAGCAGCCAATCTCTGCATAACTCTAATTGGTAAGAAAAAAAACATTCATTGAAAACTACAGTCCAAAGGACTTCTGCTTCTGAGTAGAATTTCAACAACTTAAACTATAAACATCCTATATTTAGAGAGATCGTAGAGCTAGGAAGACATAGATGATTAGACAAGCTAGTTTCCAGAGAGAAAAGCCCTTCCTTGGTGATCTGGCTTTACAGATGGAGGAGCCCCAGTGTCTTAGCAGTGTTCTCCATGAGACACGTGCCCATCTGTGCACCCCATGAGATGATGTAAAGCTAGGATGGAAAAGCAGAATGAAGTCTTCTTCCACAGTCTTAGTGTTTAGGAGACAAAGTCCACTAAAACCTAACAAATATTCAAGTCTTGCCCCAATGCATTTTAACTCAAAGTCAACTGAATCAACCAAAACTACAACCTAGTTGTGCCCAGTTCAAATACTGAAGAGACTAACACATTAGCCTCTTATCCTGTCAGTCTAACATAAGAAAAGGAACCTATAAATAAGAGTTCTTTTAAATACAATAGCCAGACAAAAATAGACACATAGATAAATGGAATAGAAGAGGGAGCCCAAAAATTAACCCACACCTATGTGGTCAATTAATCTATGACAAAGGAGCCAAGAATATACAGTGGGAAAAGGATAGTCTCTTCAACAAATGGTGCCTGGAAAACTGAACCACCTTCTTTACACCGGACACAAAAAATCAAAATGGATTAAAGACCTAACTTCTAGAAGAAAACACAGGCAGTAATCTCATAGACATTAGCCTTAGCAACATTTCTCTAGGTATGTCCCCTCAGGCAAGGGAAACAGAAGCAAAAATAAACTATTGGCACTACACCAAAATAAAAAGGTTTTTTCAGGAAAGGAAACCATCAACAAAACAAAAAGACAACCCATGGAATGGGAGATGATATTTGCAAATGATATGTCTGATAAAGGGTTAATATCCAAAAATATATGAAGAACCTACACAATTCAACACCAAAAAAGAAAGCTGGTTAAAAATAGGCAGAAGACATGAGCAGACATTTCTCCAAAGAAGACACACAGTAATAGAATTACCATATGATCCAGTAATCCCGCTGGGTATTTACCCAAAGAAAACAAAAACACTAATTCATATACTAATTAGTTATATACACCTCTGTGGGTTTTTTGCAGCATTATTTAGAGCAGCCAAGGTATAGAAACAACTCGAGTGTCCACCCATAAGTGAATGGATAAAGAATCTGCGGTATATATATATATATACACACAGTGGTTTATTAGCCATGAGAAATGAGATCTTGCCATTTGCAGCAACGTAGATGGACCTAGAGGGTATTATACTAAATGAAATAAATCAAAGAAAACAAATGCTATGTGATTTCACTTACTGTAGTTTCAAGTTTTATTTAAATTCTAGTTCATTAACATACAGTGTAATTTAGTTTCAGGTATAGAATTGAGTATTTCATCACTTACAATACCCAGTACTCATCACAACATGTGCCCCCCTTAATCCCCATCACTCATTAACCCATTTCCCCCACCCACTTCACTTCCAGCAACCCTTAGTGTGTTCTCTATAGTTAAGAGTCTGTTTCATGGTTTGCCTTTTTCCAGGTTCATCTGTTTTGTTTCTTAAATTCCACATATGAGTGAAGTCATGTTGTCTTTCTCTGGCTTCTGTCGCTTAGCATAATACTCTGTAGCTCCATCCATGTCATTACAAATGACAAGATTGTATTCTTTTTTTTTTTTTTTAAGATTTTATTTATTTATTTGATAGACAGAGATCACAAGTAGGCAGAGAGGCAGAGAGAGAGGGGAGGAAGCAGGCTGTCCGCAGAGCAGAGAGCCCGATGCGGGGCTCGATCCCAGGACCCTGGGACCATGACCTGAGCTGAAGGCAGCGGCCTTAACCCACTGAGCTACCCAGGCGCCCCGATTGTATTCTTTTTTATGGCTAATATTCCACTATGTAAAGATACTACAACTTTTTGACCCACTCATTAGTCGGTGGATATTTGGGCTCTTTCCATAATTTGTCTATTATTGATAATACTGCTATAAACATCAGGGTGCATGTATCCTTTTGAATCAGTATTTTTGTATCCTTTGGGTAAATACCTAGTAGTGCAATTGCTGGGCTGTAGGGTAGCTCTACTTTTAACTTTTTGAGGAACCTCCATACTGTTTTCCAGAGTGGCTGCACAAGTTTTGCATTCTCACCAACAGTGTGAGAGGGTTCCTCTTTCTCCGCATCCTCGCCAACATCTGTTGTTTCCTATGTTGTTAATTTCAGCCATTCTGACAGGTGTGAGGTGATGCCTCATCATAGTTTTGATTTGTACTTCCCTAATGATGAGTGATGTTGAGCATCTTTTCAGGTGTCTGTCAGCTATCTGTATGTCTTCTGCCCATTTTTTAACTGGTTACTTGTTTTTTGGGTGTTGAGTTTTATAAGTTCTGTATATATTTTGGATACCAGCCCTTTATCAGATAGGTCATTTGCAAATATCTTCTCTATATGATTTCACTTATATGTGTTATCTAAAAAGCAAATTGGACCAAATAAATCAGCCAGCAAACCAACCAAGAAAACAGACACTTAAATTCAGAGAACTGGTAGTTTCTAAGGGGGAGCTGTGTGGGGATATGGGTGAAATAGGTAAAGAGGATTAAGAGGTACAAAATTCCAGTTATAAAATAAATAAGTCACAGAAATGAAAATTACACAACAGAGAATATAGTCAACAGTAGTATAATGGTGTATGGTGAAAGATGGTGGCTACATTTCTTGTGGGAGCACCGAGTAATGTATAGAATTGTTGAATCAGTGTTTTACACCTGAAACTAATATAATGTATGTTAATTATGCTTCAATAAAAAATAATGCCCAGAATACAATGAAAATTACAAGCCATGTAAAGAATGTCATGCAAAGAAAATAGGATTAATAAGAAAAAGTAGATAATAGAAGTCATACCCCCAGATGTCCAAGAGGATAGAGTTGGCAGGCAAAATCTGTTAAGTAACTATTCTAAATGTTAATGAGAATAGAAAGATAGGAAAACTAATGAGAAAATGGATAATTTCAACAAAGAAACAGACTATTAAAATACAAAAGAATCAAATGGATATTTTAGAATGAAAATGTACAGTAGCTAAAAGTTACAACTTATTTGAAGAGTTTAATAGTAAGCTCAACAGTAGAAGACTGGGTTAGTGAACTCAAAGAGAAGTCAATAAAAAATATCCAGATTGAAGCACAGATTTTCTTTAAAAAAGTAGGAACAACAGAATGAAGCGGAAGAGACATAAGAGGCACAGATCCCACATAGTGTAATTGGAGTCCCAGAAAAAGAGAACATGAAAGAAGTAACAAGGGAGAATTTTCCAAAACCACTTGAAGACCTCAACCCACACAGGTTCAAGTAGTCAGTAAATTCCAAGACAATTGCACCTAAGCACATTGTAGTAAACTGCTGAAAAGCAAAAATAAAGAGAAAAAAACACCTTAACATCCATCAGAGAGCCATGGGGCGGGGGAAATATATATGTAAAACATTTATTGCATCCATTCATACATTCATTACATACATTTATATATATTACATTCAGAAAACAACAGAGATACTACCATTTGAGTTTTTAGTAGAGAAGAAGTTCTGGATGTCAGAAGACAATGAAATGACATCTTTAAAGAGCTAAAAGAAAAAAACAGCCAAGCTAGATTGGCCTACCTAGTGGGAATATCCTACAAAAGTAAGAATGAAACAAAGATGTTTTCAAGCAAAAACAGAAGTTTTCTAAAAAGAAAACTGAAAGATGGTTTTCTGCCTTAGAGAAAATGACCACAGATAGAAGCTCAAATCCGTAAGAGGGAATCAAGAGCACTGAAAATCAGGATAAGGGTAAAGAGTACTGTTGACTGGGTTCAGCAACAGTAATTGTGCAGAGATAGTAGAGATTAGATATTAGAGATTAGAGATTAGAGTAATTGTGTAGAGATAGTAACATGTAAAGAAGTAAGACCAAAATAGCTCAAAGGGCAAAAGGGACAAAGGTAGTCTTGCATTATTTGGGAAGTGATAAAAGCAAAAACTAAAGCTGATCTGTAGTAAGTCAAGGATGAATATTGTAACATACCTATATATAGGAGAACCACCAAATAAGGATACAAAATGGTATAAAAATTTCATGTAAGAAACTAAACAGAATAACCCCTCTATAAGAAGACAAGAAAAGAAGAGTAAAGAATCGGTGCAATAAATAGAAAAATGATAGCCTTAAACCCAACTATTTCATTAAATGTAAGCAGACTAAAGACTTCAATTAAATTCAATTAGATTCTGTATCTTCAGTACAGATTCAACTATGTGCTGTATACTAATCGAAAGAAAGTTTTATCAATACCACACAGTAGGCTTTAAGATAAGAAGATAAAGGGACATTTCATAATGATAAGTTCAGTTCGTTGAGAAGATATAATAGGGGCGCCTGGATGGCTAAGTCAGTGAAGCATCTGACTCCTGATTTCAGCCCAGGTCATGATCTCAGGATTGTGAGATCGAGCCCCGAGTGTGCTCCAGGTTAGGTTCTCTCTTCCTCTCCCTGTGCCTCTACCCCTTCACCCCCACTCATGGTCACATGCGCTCACTCTTTCTCTCAAAAAAAAAAAAAAAAAGATATAATATTCCTATATTTATAAGCACCTAATAACATGGATTCAAAACACAGGCACACCTCAAAGACACTGAGGATTTGGTTCCAGACCACCACAGTAATGTGAATACCACAATAAAGTGAATCAAATGAATTTTCTGGTCTTCTAGTGTACATAAAAGTTATGTTTACACTATACTGTAGTCTATTAATAATAGCACTCGGTCTAAAAAAAGCCTAATGTATTCACTTAAAAATATTTCATGGCTCAAAAATGCCAACCATCATCTGAGGTTCACCACGTCATAATGTTTTTGCTGGTGCCATTTGATAGAATTCTACCCCCACTAGAACTTTTTTAAAAATTGGAGTCAGTCCTCTCAGACCCTGCCAATGCCTCACCAACTAAGTGATTTTTTTTTAAGATCTTATTTCTTCATTTGATGGAGAAAGAGCACAAGTAGGCAGAGCAGTAGGGAGAGGGAGAAGCAGGCTCTCTGCTAAGCAGGGAGCCTGACACAGGGCTCAATCCCAGAATCATGACCTGAGCAGAAGGCAGCTGCTTAACTGACTGAGCCACCCAGGTGCTCCAGGCAACTTAGTTTATGTACTATTCTAAACCCTTTATTGTCATTTCAATAATCTTCACAGAATCTTCACCAGGAGAAGATTCCATCTCAAGAAACCACCTTTTTTGCTCACCCATAAGAAGCAGCTCCTCATCTGTTTAAGTTTTATAATGAGCTTGAAGTGCTTCAATCATATCTTCTGCAGACTCTCCCTCAGTTCTCTTGTACTGTCTACCACATCTGCAGTTACCTCCTCCATTGAAGCCTTGAACCCCTCAAAGTCACCCATGAGGATTGGAATCCACTTCTTCCAAACTCCTATTAGGGTCCTTTGTTTATATGCATCAATTTCATTTTCCCATGAATCGCAAACATTCTTCACAGCACCTAGAACCAGGAATCCTTTCCAGACAGCTTTCAGTTTACCAGATCCACCAGAAGAATCACTTCTATGGCACCTACAGCTTTAAAAATGTATTTCCTTAATAAGACTTGCAAGTTGAAATGACACCTTGCTCCACGGGCTACAGAATGGTTGTGTTAGCAGACATGAAAAATCACTGATCTCGTCCATCTCCATCAGGACTCTTGGGTGACCAGGTGCATGGTCAGTGAACAGTAAGATTTTCAAAGGCATCTTACTGAGCAGTAGGTCTTAACAGTGGCCTTATTCAGTATACCATGTTGTTAACTGATGGGCTGTCACCCAGGCTTTGTTGTTCCATTTACAGAGCACAGGCAGAGTAGGTCTAGCATAATCCTTGAGGGCCCTAGGATTTTTGAAATGGTACATGAGCACTGGCTTCAGCTGAAAGTCAGCAGCCGCACTGGTCCCTAACAAGAGAACCGCCTGTCCTTTGAAGCCAACCACTGACTTCGTCTCTCAGACTATGAAAGTCCCAGTTGGCATCATCTTCCAATAGAAGGCTGTTTTGTCTACATCGAAGATCTGCTTAGTGTAGCCCTTTGTTAACCATCTTGCCCACATCTCCTGGATAATTGGCTGCGGTTCATACGTGAGCACGTGCTTCCTCACCTGTGCTCTCATGTTATAGAGATGGCTTCTTTCCCTAAACCCCATGAACCAACCTCTGCTAGCTTCAGACTTCCCATCTGAGCTTTCTCGCCTTCCTCAGCCTTCATAGAACTGAAGAGAGTTAGGGCCTTGCTCTGGATTGGGCTTTGGGTCAGGGGGCTGTTGTGGCTGGTTTGATTTTCTGTCCAGACAAGCATTCTCCCTGCCAGCAATAAGGCTGTCTTATCATTCGTGTGTTCACTCAGGCACCATCACCTGCCTTCAGGAACTTTTCCTTTGAATTCACAGTTTGGCCAAGAGGCCTAGCTTTCGGCCTGTCTCAGCTCTTAACATGCTTTCCTCATGAAACTCAGTCATTAGCTTTTGATTTAAAGTGAAAGACGTGTGACTCTTTCTCTCTTGAACACCTGGAGACCACGGTAAAGTTGTTAATCAGCCTAATTTCGATATTATTGTGTCTCAGAGAAAAGGGAGGCCCAAGGAAAGAGAGAGACTGGGGACGGCTTGTGGGAGGAGCAGCAAGAACACACACATGTTATCGATGACGTTCCCCATCCTCAAGGGACAGGGTTCGTGGCCGCCCCCAAAAACAATTACAAGAGTAACATCAAAGATCACAGATCACCCTAACAAATACAGAAATGAAAAAGGTCGGAATATTTCAAGAGTTACCAAAACATGACACAGAGACTGAAAATTTAAGCGAGGAATGCCTGTATACAAAGCAAAGCTTGACAAAAGTAAAAGAGAAGTCAATAGGTGGAAATTTTTATGAACTTCTTTTAGTATCTGAGCAAATAGGCAGGAAACAAAAATCAGTTGAGTGTGTGGATTTGCAGAACACGACCCACCACGACCCAGCTGATGTTTTTATATTATAGCTGTTACAACCAATAACTACAGATTACAGCTTTTTTTTCTGTTACACATAGAATATTTGCTAAAGTATAAAGTGTGATTCATCCATATGGCAGGTAATAACACAAGTCAACAAATTTCAGGGGATTGAAATTATACTAAATGTGTGTACTGACCTCAATGGAATTAAAAAAAAAAAAATCACCATAAGCTAACTGCAGAATCTCCCGATATAAGTTAAGCAGCATAGTTTTAAATAAACCATGGGTGGAAGAAGAAATATCACCAGGGGAATTTTCAAATATTCTTAACCAACTAAAATGAAAGCAACATCTGAATATACGGGGTTCAACTAAAGCAGTGCTCACGGGGAAAAAAGGAGGAAATGCATAGTTTCCAATGTGTATATCAGAAGAGAGTGTGGCAATTAATGATTTAATTGCCCATCTCAAAGAAGCTCGAAAAAGGGGAAATTAAGCCTGAGAAAATTAGAAGAAAGAGGCACATGCATCAGAATGCAGCAGCTTTCAAAGATTCTCAGTACTATTTGCACCGGTAAAGATAAAAAGATGATGGGACTTCAGAACTAGAAAGAGCCTTGCGATCATCACATAACTAAGTGGTAAAAAAATAAATAAATAAATTTAAATAAATAAATAAGTCCTACGTTTCACACACAGGTAGAAATTGAGACCCAAAAATGAAGGTATCCAATATTTCCTGAGCTCCTAAAATGCACCCGATTCTGTGCCGAGCTCTGTACTACCTCTTACACTAACCCATTGCCACTGTTACTTTTCCAGCTCTTGGCAACACAGCTGCTGAGGCAGAAGTCATTAATTTGCCTGAAGTCTTATAACTAGCAAGCCATGGAGCCAGGATTCCAACCTGGGCTTCTAATCCCAGAGCCCATACCCCCATACTCTTCTATGAGATCAGAAGTGGTTCACTTGGGGGCGATAGTGAGGTCTAGAGCTGACATCCGTTTCTCCCGGTCCATTTCTTCTCACGCTATAAAAGTGCAGGAATTGGGGCACCCGGGTGGCACAGTTGGTTAAGCATCGGACTTTTGGTTTTGACTCAGGTCTTGATCTCAGGGTTGTGAGATCAAGCCCCATGTCAGGCTCTGCTCTCAGCACGCAGTCTGCCTAGACACTCTCTCCCTCTCCCTTCCTCCCCAACCTCCTGGTGCTCGTACTCTCTCTCTCTAAAAAAATTTAAATTTAAATTTAAAAATCTTTACTATTAAAAAAAACAACAACACAGGGCTTGTACCATCATGCTCTGTTTCAGTGTTGTGGGATTCTTTCACACATAGTTGAGTGAGTCAGATAAAATAATCACTGGTCTAGTGTGCAGTATACTTTCCTCCAGTGAGGAATGCAGCTGCTTTTGCCCAAGGCTTTATTAAAATTGCTAAGCTAGCCATGAAATTCTGTAATAAACTTTGACTTTTTAATCTAATTTCCCTGGACAGAGGAACTTGAAGCTGCCAAAATCTTGGAAATGCCATACATGCAAACTATGAAAACAACAAAGATTTCTTAGACTTTTTCCCCCCTTTACACTTACCCAGTGTCTATCTACTTACAGTACAAGGACCGTGTCTGCTGTACCAGACCATTCTAAAGTCCCCGTGTGGTTCTGGAAATGCACAGTGTTGCTCAATAAAACCAGAAATCTACTGGAGTGCCTATCATGTATACGACTCTAAGTTCTCTGATTAATAGCTGAATATTCTGTGTGCTCAGAGATACACAAATAAAGGACTAGATTATCTCTGTCCTCCTCAGCTCCACCTAAACAGAGAGAAAGAGAGGTGTGTGCAGGCCACTAAGATCGAGGTTGACAAATATGTCAGTAGGGTGTTGGACAAGTGTTACGGGAGCAAAAGGGAGAATGTGATTTGTTCTGACTCTGGGGGTCAGGAGAAGGCTGCAGAGGAAGGGATGCCGGCACAGAAGCTAGAAGGACTGAGCTTTCCATCTCTAGATCTGGTGCCAGGAATCCAGTGCCTTGAGTGTCTGGAGACCAGCAGTTCCTGAATGTAGTTAGAATACAGGTGTCGTGACAGGGCATCGAAGAACCAGAGGCAAGAAATGGAGATTGAGGCCAGACTTTATGAGTAGGTTTCAGCTCACACTTGTCAACAGGGGAGGGGGACATTCTCTTCTGATAGGTAACTCTGGAGAAAGTATTGTACAGAAGCTAGAGACAAGGGAGCCCAGCTGGTGTCATGCAGATGACATCATCCAGGTGAAAGATGATCTGGTGGGGGAACAGGTGAAATAGAGAGGTAGGCATAGATTAGAGACCCTTAAGAAATAGAATTCATGTCACAGTGCCTGAGTGTCTCATTGTAAGCATCTGACTCTTGATTTCAGCTGAGGTCATGATCTTACAGTTGTGAGATCAAGCCCCACATGAGGATCTACCCTCACCGAAGAATCTGCTTGAGATTCTCTCTCTCTCTCCCTCTCCTTCCACCCCTCCCCACCCCCACACACGGTTTCTCTCTAAATGGGGGTAGGAGAAGGAGGAAGAGTCAAAGGTACATATGCTAATACTCAAGGCTCTCCCATCCATTCCACCGTCATAGACACTTAAATTACACAACGGAACACATCATGGAATAACCTGCGCAGTCCAGCTTTATAAAAGGTAATTATTTGCTGAATATAAACTCTATATTAACCAGCAAGAATGTATAGTATTTATTACTCACAGTCTATTTCCTTCCTGAGTCCTTTCCATCTTGGGCACCACGGGAGGGGAGTAAAACCAGTAACCGAGCGTGAATAAGGAGCAAGCCGAGTCACCAGATGAGTGCAGACCATCAGAATTCTGTGAACACTTCTCGGACCGGTTCTTACTTTTCTTTCAAGTAGCAGGAGAGGAGCAGTTTCTGGAATATCTGTTATGGGTCAAAGAAAACTCAGGGGTGGGAGGTCAAAGCAGGTGCTCTCCTAGCTTGGAAATATGTACAAATCTGGGACAGCCTTGAGGGCCTTCTCTGTTTTATGGCGCTTTCTTTATTCTCGTTGTCCACTGCGGCCCCTGAAATACCGGGAGGCCCTCCCCCTTTTGCTGTTCTGTGTCTCCTTTCCCTAGCACCCGAGAGCACCTGAGAGGCTGGAGAAACTGCACATCTAGCTGAAGCTCATCGTTGCCCCACCCCTTCCAGCTTTGCTCTAACAAGTTGGAAAACCATCTTCCTAGACATTCTACAGAACTGAGCTGAATAGTTTGAGGCCATTTAAATATTTGAGCATTTTTATTTCTTCACATAGAACATTTCTGACTGTGGAAGAGGTAATGGCTTTAACTTTTTAGTTTTAACTTGGAGAGAATCTCTGCTTGCTTTTACTTAGTTCAGCATTTAACCATTATCTATTTTTTTAAAAGCATGCATGCATACTCCAAGTTTTCCAAACCTGTCATTGAGGTGAGTGTTTCTGAACTAGAGTCAGATACTCAGACACCACCATCAATATTATACATAATGAAAAAGGTTACCTTTTCATGCTGTGAATTAATGACGTTGCTTTTTTTTTTTTAACCACAAAGTTATATTCTTGCCCGAAAATAGGTGTGGGCTTGTAAGAGGCAGCTGAGTAAGCATTTGGAAGAGGCTTTGAATTATGTCCCCGTGAAAACGGATATTAACTGGTCTCCAGTTTGGACCAGTTATAAATGTAGGGTGATCCCGATGAACCAACAACAAGGAAGGGGTTGCACCTTAATTGCCTGCAGCAGTATCAGTGATGTGCTGGACTCAACTTTTTCCAAAACACTTTAGTATAAAAAGAATCTGTCTGTATTAGTCATTACATCCATCTCTAGCCCTCATTTCTTCAAGACAGGAATAATAATGAGATCAGAGCCTCATTATAAAACGTTCAGCCCAGCCTTAGTTTTTACTAGATTTGTAACTGTGGTTTTTTGTAAGATTTTATTTATTTATGAGAGAGAAAGAGAGAAAACAGGAGCATGCTGGAGCAAGAGCAGAGGGAGGGACAGAGGAAGAAGCAGACACCCCGCTGAGCAGGGAGCCTGATGCTGGGCTCAGTCCCAGGACTCTGGGATCATGACCTGAGCTGAAGGCAAATGCTTCACTGACTCAGGTGCCCCTACATTTGGGACTGTGTTACCTAGTGTGAACACACCTACAGATTAAAGTGGTGTTTTGTTTTTCATCTGCCTTTAGGAACCTATACGGTGTAAGTTGAGGGTCTTGCTACCCAAATGGACCACCATACATTCCTTTACTTTCTTATTGTTTTTTCTGTTTCCTCTGAATAGTTTCCTCCAAAACAGTCCTCCAAAATAGTTTCTTTAATAAAGTTTAAGACAGGGGCACCTGGGTGGCTCAGTGGGTTAAAGCCTCTGCCTTCGGCTCAGGTCATGATCTCAGGGTCCTGGGATCGAGCCCCGCATCGGGCTCTCTGCTCAGCGGGGAGTCTGCTTCCCCCTCTCTCTCTGCCTGCCTCTCTGCCTACTTGTGATCTCTCTCTCTGTCAAATAAAATCTTTAAAAAAAAATAAAGTTTAAGACGGAAAGCTTTTCCTGTTAATTTTTATCGATGATATAATTTCTGCTTTTATTGTAATTAAATGTGTTGAAGTTTCTCAGGAAATGGAGGCAAGCATTTCCCTTTTCTCACTTTATGGTGTATAATCAATAATTATGGTTGACACGTACTGGCTCGTGTTTACCAGATTATCCCTCACTTAGTTCCCCTTTCTTAGCATTACAAACCAATCAGCTAAATAAATGTTCCACCTTTTTGTTCCTCTGGAGAAAATGGTAAAATATGTACTGATATTCTGTCTTCTTTTGCCCTGTAGTACAGAATTATTTTTCCTTTCTTAAAAGTTTTTCTAATGCAAGGAAATGAATTCTTACAATTTCAAACTATTTATATTTTAACAATGGCCTTCTAAAATGAAGCAAAACTATATTCACAGTAATAACATTCATGAAATATGAGGACAAAAACGTGATAAATTTTAGGGAGTCAAAAGTCATCTCTATTTCTTGAAATACTATGTTTTTAATAAATTAATATTATGCTCATACAGTATATTGAAAATATGGTACAGTGAAATCCTTTCAAATCATTGTTAGGTGAAATTAAAATAAGTTTTATAAGTTTTATCTTAATAGTAATTGTACATCTAATAACATTTGTGTCTTATTTTACTTACTACTTATTTTACTTACTACCTAATTATCTCCACCTCAACACTGTTATTTAAACTGAGCACACATCTGTTCCCCTCCTATTCTTCATCTTTAAAAAATGTCCAGATTATAATTAGAGACTTACAGATGTAGGTAAACATGTAAAACATTTTTTTTTCTAAATGTTTTTTTAATTTTTATTTTTTTTTATTTAAGCTTTTTTTATTTAAACATATAATGTAACCATTTGCGATGACATGGATGGAACTAGAGCGTATTATGCTTAGCGAAATAAGTCAACTGGAGAAAGACAACTATCAAACATGTAAAACATTAGTGGGACACTCAGGCAGGCTGTATTGTGAGTACAATATGTGGATTACTTCACTGACCCTTCCCAGTAGTTTTATGAGGAAGTTGCTGTTGTCATGGCCATTGTACAGATGGGGTAACCCGGGGCCGGAAAGCAGGATTCCTGGGCTGCAGGCACACACAGCTAGTTAAGGAGCGATGCAAGACCCAAACTCAATTGGTGTGGTCTGTGGTTTCCACATTAACTACTCCACAGTCTTGCCCTTCAGTTTGTCTTTGCTCAGCTTTTGTTTCCCCTGAATTAAGATGTGTGTCCAGTCCAACCTGCAAAGTCCTCTTTATCAACCGATCTTGAATTCCCCTTGGAGCATAGTCTACCAGGAACACCTTTGCAGGGTGCCTCCAGCTCTTAGATAATCAAGGTTAAAGAATAGCATTCCCGACTTCCACCCTTCTCAGCGCTCTATATTTTTCATTCTATTTTAGGGCACATTCACGTGCCATTGTGCTGTGCAGCACAGAAAACTGTTCATTTCTAAAGGTGATTAGTTTGCATCTCCTTATCTTCCATAGAAGCCATCATCCCTCTAATCCTTGGCAAGAAAATGAATGAAAGCATGCACTTACATCGTAAATTCTGTGCTACTGTCTCAGCTTTACAATAAGCTAGAATGAACAAGGGTAGAAGGCAAAGATAAAAATTTACAATGCTAAAACCTACAGTGAATCAAGAAGTAAATTCAACTAGTTATAAGACATGTAGAGCTAAATAAAGAGTCACAAAATGTGGGTAATAAATAATGATAGTCGCAAACATTTACTTGGCATTACTTATGTGGTTATATATAGTAATTGTGAGACCTCATGACAGCAGTAATAAGGTAGGTGCTATTATCTCCATTTTAAAGATAAGGAAATAGACATACATAGTTGGGATTTGAAGCTAGAAAGACTGACTCTGAGGTTCCTAGTCTTAACTACTCTAAACATGCCTCCTGCCGCATGGTGTGAGATGCTTCATTCTGACCTCACAATTTACCCTTTAACTTCAGAATCTTCATCAATTACATGAAATACACCAGCCACCATTCATGTCTGTACATATACAGCTTTCCAGAAAGGTGGTCAAAGTTCAATCAGCAAAAATTCAAGAACTGTAAATCATTATCAACAAGGAACATGATAGAGGTTTGGTACCTTACTGTATTTTGGCATAGATATTCCCAATAAACCAGTTGTTGGTTGGAAATTCCTTACTAGCACTGAAGTCTGAGAAGTCTGAATATTCACATACCCCCATGGCTGAAGACACTTAGAGATAAGCAGCAGTGATGGGCAGATCCAGCTCAATCTGCTAAATGCCCATTAGACACTGGATTCTGAATTAGGAGAAAGGTCATCAATTTGTCCTCCAGCAACAGATGGAGAGGAAGATTTGACCAAACTCAGATGGACGGAGATAAGGACAAAAGATCAAGCCAGACAGTCTGCATATTCAACATCAAGCTTGGAAAAAAAGCTTTTGAAAAAGATTTTATGGATTAAGAGAAATGGACTAGGCAGAAGGGTAATATATCTGAAAATGATTTCCTCCAGGAAACAAAAGACTTTAGAAAACATGCTGACATCTCAGTAGCATGACTCCCTTGAGGCTAAAAATTGTATGATGTGACCAGAGTAATGTAAACAACAACAACAACAAAGAGCCAAATGATAGGAAATGGATGACTTGCAAGGAAAACAAAGAATTAACGTAGTAAAAATCAAGTCAGTGTTGCAGAGAATAGATATGATTTCTTGATATGCAGAGGAAAAAGAATGATAAGAAATGAAAGGAAAGGGGCGCTTGGGTGGCTCAGTGGGTTAAGTCTTAGTGAGTTAAAGCCTCTGCCTTTGGCTCAGGTCATGATCCCGGGGTCCTGAGATAGAGCCCCGCGTCCGGCTCTCTGCTCAGCAGGGAACCTGCTTCCCCCTCTCTCTCTGCCTGCCTCTCTGCCTACTTGTGATCTCTGTCTGTCAAATAAATAAGTAAAATCTTTAAAAAAAAAAAAAAAAGGAGAGGAAAAATAGCAGAGAATGAACTCCAACCCTAGAAGAACAGGTGTTTTCAGTGAGGAAAACACTAGGCTCAGAAACAATAATCAGAGACATTAATAGAAGAAAAATCTGCACAAATGATTTTGATGGGCAGTAAAGACATAGATCTTTCACAAATCTAACAAAATAGAGCAAATACATAGAAGCAACATTTGAACTAAAAAAGGTGATGTAGCCACATACATAGAACTAATAACAGCAATGGTACTAATAGAGGGCTGAGTGCCATGAGTCTAAGAATTATATGTACGAGGTTTTAAATATTCCTATCACAAGAAAACTCTTAAAGTTCCAGGAAAAGGGGCGCCTGGGTGGCTCAGGTCATGATCTCAGGGTCCTGGGCTCTCTGCTCAGCAGGGAGTCTGCTTCCCCCTCTCTCTCTGCCTGCCTCTCTGCCTACCTGTGATCTCTGTCAAATAAATAAATAAAATCTTAAAAAAAATTTCCAAGAAAATACTGTGTAAAACTCAATGCTGAAAGTTCCAAAGCTGAATGATATGAACGCTTTCCTGAGAAGTGTTAATTACCAAAACAGATTCAAGATGACTTGGGCAAACTGGTAGTTGTCAAAGAAACTGAAAGTCGATCGAAGCTTAAGTTCCAAAAATAAGGTTCCTTTTACTTCCAAAAAGTGGAAAAATAAAAAGTGGTTTTACCTGTGTATTCTTGTGAGTTTTCAAGGAACATGTTCCCATGCAAATTGTTTCATTGTGAAGATAGGAAAGCAGAAGCCATCCCGTTCACTTTTTAAACTAGTAGAGCCCTGATCCCAAATCTGAAGAAATTCAAAAATTAATGCCTCTTATTAACTTTCATTTACATCCAAGAAGTCTTTATAAATTACTTATTTCAAAAGTTCAGAAAAGCATCCACCTCCCCCCCCACCAAAGAAAAAGTATCTATCATACTGAGTTATCCAAGAAATGTAAGATTAGGAGGAAGCCCACTAATAAGTAAATCAATGCAAAAATGTTAATGGCTGCCAAATAAGGCACTTAATAAAATTCAAGACCCATTTCTAACTAGTAATGAATTCTATAAATCTACCAAAGGAAGATTCTTCCTTTATATTGTAAGAGTATTGTAATTAATAGCTAGCTTTGTAATTACTCTAGGAATGCCTATTATGAATTCTTATTGACAGGAATTTGCAGATGATTATAAAGAAAACAGAAAAGTCATCACCCATAAGCTCACCATCTAGAGATCCTTACCATTAATGTTTTAACTAGTATTTTTAATATATGCCAGTCCCTGTTCTAAGTGCATGTTTTAATTATAGGTGTCTTCTGCCATAGGTACTATTTTTATAATCCCCATTTTCCTGATGAGGGGTTTGATGCTTAGAAAGGTTGTGTAGTTTGCACAAGGCTGCCCATCAAGCAGTCAGATAGTTGAGGTATGAACTCTGGGAGTGTTACTCTAGAAATCACTCCCTTTTATCCGTTGCCTTATACGGTCTCTTAGAGACACTTTCCCAATACGCTACCATAAGCCTTTTTCAATGATATGTTTTAAAATTATCACTTTAATAATTGTAGACTATTCTAGCATGCGAGTGAACTCTTCTGTAATTAAGAATTGCCTTCTTAAATATGTAAGTCATTTATGTTTCTTATTATAAATATTAGTGCATTTAACATTTTCATATAAATTAAACTGTCTAATCTTTTCTTTGAGGATGAACTCCAAGATGCAGAAGTATTAGACCAAAAGTCATTAATAATATTTGTGAGCTATCCTGATTCTCTGCTTGTTTTCCAGAAAGAATTTGCAATTTGTGTTGCTACCCAGAGAAGCTGAGTGTGCCCACCTAGCAGCTCTGAATAGTACCACTATATTTAACACTCTTGCAGATTTGATAGTGAAAAGGGGGTATCTTACTTTATTCCACATCTTTGGCTGCTAATGCTATTCAGAAACATGTCTTTGTATGTTGATTAGCCTTTGGGATCTTATTTTGTGATTTCCCTGTTAATGCCTGCCACAGAAAAAGGCAGCATAGATAATGGTTAGAACAGTCATTTCTGTCAGTCTCTAGAGCAAGATGCTTTCAACTTCTAAGCAACGGAGCATCACCCTAAAAACAATGTTACACTATATGTTCACTAACTAGAATTTAAATAAATCTTTGGGGGGAAACCAGAATATTGGGGTACCTGGGTGACTCCATCACATAGGCATCCAACTCTTGATTTCAGCTCAGGTCATGAGCTCAAGGACATGAAATCGAGCCCCACAGTGGGCTCTGGGCTCAGTGCAGAATCTGCTTGGGATTCTCTCTCTCTCTCTCTCTCCTCTGGCCCTCTCCCTGTGCTTGCACATGCTCTCATGTAAGTCACCCCCTCACCCCAAATAATTCTTAAAAAAGAAAAAAAAAGAACATCACTACACTAAATTGTTCTCACATAGAGGCTGACATGGAGAGTCATGCAGTTATTCCTGAAGATTAAATTAATCCTAATCCCACAAACCTTAATTTCACTGAACCTCTGTTTCTTCATCTTTAAAGTGGGGATAATACTTCCTTGGTTTATTATCAGTATTAAATAATACACACAAAGTGTTTAGTGTATAAACAGCAGCCTTCATATTGTAACTCTTTTAAAATATTGCTCTACATTATCCCTGTCTCCTACTCGGAGCTCTATTTAAACTCATATTGGTTTTATATGTACTTATCAATAGATTATGGAATCTTGGGACAAATTTTATCTTTGCCCCGGAATTCCAGTGCCTAGCACAAAGTGTGATATGTATTAGGAATGCAGATCTACTGTCCTGAGCTGAATATAAAATTCCTGTACCTCCAAAAGACATTTGTTTGAATAGATGTCATGATCCCATCTCGCTAGCCTCTGAAACATTTTATCATTTTCCTATTGCAGAGTTTATGAAGAGAGAAATACTCACATTTCATCTCTCAAAGGCAGTTTTTATAGTTTTAACTACTGCCTAACCACATTCTTTAGGGCAGACCCAGGGACAGGCCAGTGCCACACAGGCCATGCTCAAGGACATGTGCCAGACTGAAGGCCACCTCGTGACAATGTGATTTGGTGAATAAAGACACAGCAGTCTTGGTGTCTACCTTGGCTAATGGAGAACTGCTCCCCTCCTTCCTCCTCTTTCCATCGAAAGAGAAATGTGTTCAGTATTTCCCAAGGTTTGGAGAAGAAATCACACAAAAAAAAAAAAAGAAAGAAAGCAAGAAAGAAAAAGAAAAATGAATCTCACTGTGAAAGTTTTATAAAGACCTGCAAAAGATAACCTGGTTTTTAAAATTATTTTCACTGTCAGACCAAAGTCATTACAAAAGTTCAGGGGGGAAAGCTTTTCAGAATAAAAATCTTAGAACATATTTTAGATTAGACCATCTTTTTCATAATAAAAATATAAATTCATAAGCCTGATTTTGGTTGTGATGATGAAAATAAATTTTTTGTTGCTCTCTGTGCCCTGTATCTACCCTACCCAACCCACCCTCCTCAACCTACGGCCCTGTTGGCTCCACATCCTGGTTAATAATCATTGTACAAAATACTAACAACTTTAGTTTAAAGAACTTTAAATATTCTATTATTATGTGCTTCTATACTGATGTCTGAATTGAAATAAAGGACACACACAATAGTCCTCTTTATTGGACAGGTTTAAGTTCAATTTTATTTTCTAAGCTTTCTCAAAAAGTGAAACACGAGCCAAAAAATAATAATAATGATGAGGCTCTTGGTTAAGAAGTGAGCAGTGGGACAGGGTGTCATTTAGTTCAGCTAGCTGTCATTCATCTTGGATGGCAGTCCAGACAGTCCACAATCTAGGAAAGTTAGAAGGAAACGCCATTTTCCCTTGCAACCTTGGCTGATGCCGGCCAGACTAGAATCTGGTTCTGCCAGGATCTTGGGACAATTCCTTGGCTTGTTAGAACAGCCACTGCCTTTCTGCTGGCTCTTATGTTTTGCCTTATTTTCCTGATTTTTTTTTTTTTGAGTGACTTTTGAGGCAGAGGGCCTTGTAATTTGATGACTGTTAGAAAAGTATTTCTTTCAACACACCCCTCCATGTGTCCTCTCTCCATGTAATTCTGTAAATCATTTTTCTTTTTAAAGATTTTATTTATTTGACAGACAGATCACAAGCAGGCAGAGAGGCAGGCAGAGAGAGAGAGAGGAGGAAGCAGGCTCCCCGCTGAGCAAAGAGCCCTATGCGGGGCTCGATCCCAGGACCCTGGGACCACGACCTGAGCTGAAGGCAGAGGCTTTAGCCCACTGAGCCACCCAGGCATCCCTGTAAATCATTTTTCTTAAACTGCATTCTCTATAATGCTGGGCTCAACAACAGATTTCCTTAACAAATAAGAAGTTTAAAGAATTGGTGAAGTTTTTTGCTGAAATTTTCACTGAAATTCCCAGGGACCTATGTGTTGTTTTAAAGCTGCTGAGGGAATGAACATTTGTTTTTATAGGTTTTCAATTAGAAACTAGAAAGCCAGTGGAATCGTTTTATTTCCTTTGTGTTGAGGCTATAAAACCGGCTACAATTTCAATTCCCATTTTATAACTCAACTCTCAGACTCATTATATAAAGGAAATCCAAAGCTTAGCAAATGCTTGCTAATATGCACTCCTCTGTGTTCCCCCTGCCAAAAGCTGCTTTTTCTCCAGTTATCTGATCATCCAGTGGGCAGCCAGATAACAGGTTCATGAATCTGCCCAATATTCTCTTAGATTTAGGTTCAGAAAAGGGCAACATTTTATGATCTGTTTTGCAATGTGTTCACAAGACTTGGGATGGACAGAACTCCTATAGTCAGTCAAACCTAAAAGAAGTAGAGCCATCACTGTGGTGTACCCCTGAAAGTAATACAGCATCCTGTGTCTACTATACTCAAAAAATACCCCCCCAAAAAAATAATAAATACAACAAAATAATTATGGGGCAAGTTTCCATATTTTCCACCATTTAGTCTTTCCAGCAGCATGAAGATGAAGGTACTGTTGTTATCTTCACCCCACAGAACAAACCAAGGCACAGAGAAGGTGACTATATGCCCAGGGTCACACAGTAAGAAGGGGAGCCAGAATTCCAAAGCTGAGAGCCTGGCTCCAGAGTCCATTACTCCCATGCCATGCACGTGTGTTTCACAAAGCACACTTAATCATGTTTGATTTTTTTTCACTTACTCCTCTTTTAATAGCCCCAGGAGATATTAAGGTTATATGATTCTGCTTCTTCGCTTGAATAAAGCAAGACTTAGAATCATGAAGGCGAACTGAGCAAGGCCATCCACGAGCACATGTGATGTCATCTCAGTCCTAAGCTACCTCCTCTTCTCTCGTTTTGTTTTTGTTTTCCCAAGGAACAGTTTCATTTAATGAAAAAAGTAAGCTATGTCTTTATAAGACAAATGAGGGCAGAACCATCCTAGTTGAAGCTGAGTGACCAGATATTTACTAGACTTCTCTCCTACTGCCACCTGTTTCCATGCCACCCCCAGAGGCCCCTAGAAAGGCTCCACAGAACACAGCTGGGAACCCACTGCCTTATTCTGTGGCATCTTTCACAAAGGTAAGGACTGGTTTTGTTTTCCCTGGAAGAATTGAATAGCATAAGGAGAAATTTGCTCTGGAGAGGCCAGAAATTACTTGCAATCAGAGTAGTGTACAGGAAAAAGTAAGTTGATTTAGTTGGATCGGTTGGATTTGGTTGGACTTGAACTTGGTACCTGGGCACTTCAGTCGGTTCATCTGTAAGGTGGCAGTAGGAATGGCTGCCTGTCATTGAGGGCTTCTGGTAGGCCAGATACTAAGCTGCTTTCATTTAACCTTTCTAGCAAACACAGGAGGCATAGGGATTGTTGTCCCCAATTTACAGATGAAAAACTGAGGTTCAAGAAATCGTCCCCAAGATTACCAAACTAGAAGATTGACGAGCTGGAAATCAAAACTACATTTGTTTGACTATGAAGTCTGTGTCCTTAACCTACATAGGATTGGGAAGATTATGAGATAAAGCTCCTAATCTCTGCCAAGCGTATTTAATGAGGCAGCCAATATATGGCAGGTGTTATTTTAGAGAGACAGCATATTATTAAACAGTGTAGACCCCGAGCTCCAACTGTCAGGGTTCAGATATCTGCTCTACTGTTCACATAATGTGTGACCTTGGACAACTTCAGACTTTCTAAGCTTCAATAACCTCATTTATAAAATTGGAATAATATTAGCATCTGCTACAGTGTTCATGACAATCAAATAAGATACTGTGTTACTTAGCACAGGGCATTCCCCGTATTGTGTATTAAATAATGTTAACTCTAATTGTTAGTACGAACTGTATGTATGCTAAGGAACCAAGGACAGGAGACCAAAACAAAAACAAAAAAAAAGGAGATTGTATAAGTAACCTAAATATCTCATTTTGTTTCCACCAAAACTTTTATGAAGTGGGTCCTACATTGTTTCCATTTTACAAATGTCATTTTGAGAGTTTTAAATTTTTTCCTCCAATGTTCACAGCCTATATGTGGCAGAGCCAGAATGTGAGCCCGGGGAATGTAGGCATTCGAGCCCTCCTCACCATTCTGCATCCATTCTGAAAGACAAGTTAAGACAGACTTCTCCCAGTCTTGATGGAGTCCAAGTGTTTGGTCCGTAGTAATTTAGGGGAAATGCCCTCATTTTCCTCGCTTGAATCCAATACAGGTTAGAATCGGGCAGGTGGAAATTAAAATGTCACATTTAATGCAATAGAGTTGTTAAAGAACAAGACTTCGATTTGGTGCCAGTTATTAAATCTTTCATGAGACAGAATGACCTACCTCCTGGCCAGTCTAACCCCTCACCCCCAACACCCACCCCATGGAGCCCGTCCTGTGGACGACTAGATGCAGGAGAGGACTTGGTTGCAGGCAGATCTCAGAAAGAAAAGGCAAGGCCATTCAAATTCCATCCTTTCTTCCCCATCACCAATCAGATAAGGGACTCCTCCCCTGGATGGAATGAGTAGAGGTAGAGAAAGGCCAGGGGTGTCACTCTAATGGAGCTCCTCCAAATGGAAACACCCTCAGTGGGGTATGGGAGTCCCATTTAACATTCCCAGATCCATGTTCTCTCAGCGTCACTGGGTCCCAACTTTAAGGCGATGGGTCATCCAGGTGTGGGACTCCACCTCTCAGGTGAAGAGATTAACATCTGTCTGGGCAGGACTGCCCTCACCCAGACTTCATGAGACCACTCACCCAGGTCGACTACTGCTTCTGTGGCTTTTCCCCCAAACTACAGCCAGGAAGTGGTCCCCCCCCAAAAAGAAGCCCCCAAACAGGTCAGAAATATACAATTATTAAATTAATACCTAGGCTACTCTGTACCTAAATCCAAAAGTCAGTCTGTATTCTATTTCCCTTCCCAAATTATGTGCAGCCATGTTATCCAAGATAGGCCTTTGGAGGTTCAGGAAGGGCATTAAAGGATGGCATATGGCCACTCCAATAATGAAATGCTAATAAACAGGTCTATATTTGAATAGAAATCTTATGCCATTATTAATTGTAATGGGAGAAATTAAAGCTAAAAGATTAACATCCAAAAAATTAAAGTGCAAATTAGTTAAGTCAAATAGCAAAATAATTGGAAATACTCTTGCTTTTGTAGGATAATATTTTTTAAATTAAAGTTCAAAATTGATCTTCTCTAATGTCTGATTCTGCTCAGTCTGGTGCATAGGCAGTCTTGATGCCCAGGACAAGCTTGGGCGGTCCTCCCCCAGACAGGTGTTACGACTTCAGCATCACAGAAATGAACAAATAATCTGTGTTTGCAAAGAGATAATAAAACACAAGCAGCTGTGTAGTGCTGTCCCCATGCCTATGACATAGAAAACAAGCCAGCCCCAGGCCCTAAAGAAGTTAGCCCAGGCACCCTAGGTTCCCCAAACCCACACTTCGTGTTGCCAAAAACCACAGCAGAAACTGATTGATAGCAAGTGAAAGAGACTCCACGGGAATGTCCTGGTTTCCACCGCGACAGGACACCAGTTGTCTGAGCGTGCGCTCCAGGGGCGATGACCTGCCTTCACTGGGGAGAAGATTCCCATCAAGAGACTAATCATGGCCCTCTGTTTACCATCTTCAGAGGACCTTTCTCCTTACATGTACCACCACAGGATGGGACATGGAGAGGTTCCTCTTTCGCCAATGGATGTGTGGAATGATGTCAACTCCCAGACCTCAAGCTTCATTTGAGAGTTGCTGGTCTTTCCCAGTGGAAGTATCAATGGGGGCAATGGTGCTTTTCTGAAACACCTCACCTTCCCCTCCTCCCCTTTGAGCTCCAGGTTTCTGGCACCATACACTGAAGGTATGGACTCAGTAACCACAGCTTTCTGTGAAACCCTGACAAATATTACTCCGTCTCCTGCTATAGCATCACTTAGATCTATGAAACATGGCTCCCAGGGAGGATGTTCACAGCATCCGCACATTTGTTGCACCTGGAGAACTACCCTAAGAAGATTCCAGAACTAGAAATGTTGTGGATGTCTCAGGAGCCTATGGAGAACAATTTCCTCCATCGTATTCTCCTTGAAGCTCTCTCTTCTCAGTTTTTGACTGTTTGAAGCCTGAGGAGCTCTTCTCTCTGTAATCTTTCCCTGCAGTAGCAGCATCTAGGATTTTAGGAAAGCTCAGGGGAATTTCTAACAGCTTAACCTAACTCTCAGTGGTCTCCTTCCCTTTCCTAACACATTTGGGACTAGCCTTGTTTACCAAATTTGGGGGTATTTTCCCCCTTAATTTATAGCCCAAACAATTGATTTTCTAAGATATCTCTTCAGATTCATCATGGGAGAAATAGGAAATTATGAGTTCTCAATATGCCGGAGGCTTCTACTTTTCAAACAGATCATGCCTCTCTGTTGTTCATGAAGTTGGATTGTTCCACCCCGGTGATTTGCTCCCATGAGATCAGCATGGAGTTCGACGTGGACATGCCCCATGGCTGCCCTGCCTGGTCTCCATCTTCAGCTTCTAACCTCACGAGCTTCTCAAGCAAGTCCCTCAGAGCATGGGAAATGGGGCTCTATCACCTGAAAGTTCACCCAGGCATTCTTTGCTGCTTTCCCCAGAATGTGGGTACTCAATGGCTCTTCGCATCAGACATTTCTGAAGGCATTTGCAAAAGGCGTTCTAGATTCCAGCGCCCTCTAGGGGAGTCATGGCAGGTTGTTTCCTGGAATTTGCCTTTTGTTCTGTGGTGGGTTTCCTTGGGTTCAGTCACCCTTTTTGATCTACAAGCATACAAGTCTCTCCTTCCTTTTAGGAGCAGACAGACAGACAGGGGGCCTGTCTCATGTTTGAGAGTTGGCTCTTCAGGCCTTCAACTGATCATACCTATTTAGTCTGTCTCCTAAGATGTCAGCCTTTCACTCAGGAGAGTCTTCTCATCCTTCAACTTTGAATCAATTTGCCTTACTTTTTCAATCTTCCATTGCTCCTGATAGGATTGTCAAACCAGAGCACACTTTTTAAAGCCCTTGAGTTCTTCCTTCATTGCCTAATTCCCAGTGTCAGGACTTTGGGTTAGCAATAATCTTGAGTTGTTCTCTACTTCAGCCCAAGAATGGGGAATATTCTACTATTTTGAATATCCTGCCTTTCACAGGTGAGCCTGGAGAGCATATAATCACAAGAGATTAGCCATACACATTCCCTCTTCTGGCCCTGAATGCAGTGTGTGGCTTCCAGAGCCGCCAGAATACTGCTGGCTTCCAGGGCCAGGCAACTAATAACATAAAGCTAGATCCTACCAGTGTTCCACAGTGCACTTGACACTCAAATGTGTCTCCTCTTGCAAGTTCTGGCCAACAGGCACAGCTGACAAGTAGCAAAATGTCATTCAGCTCATGATCATGGATACCTAAAAGCCTTGAAAGACTTCCCCCATCTTGACCTCCAACGTGAATGCCTTCCGAGGTGAGCAATACAGTCTTGACCACGAGAAAAGAGTCTCATACCGGAGCACTGGGGTGGCTCCATTGGTTAAGCATCCAACTCATGATTTTAGCTCAGGTCATGATCTCAGGGTCATGAGATCAATCCCCAGGTCTGGCTCTGGGCTCAGCGGGAACGGTCTCCTTCTGCCCTTCCCCCTACTCACTCACTCTTGCAAATAAATCTTCTTTTTAAAAAAAAAAAGCATTTTCTTACCCATATAAAAAAATAGCTATTCACCTGCAGATAAAACCATCCTAAACCTCAACAGGAATCCCACAGACCCACATTTGCCAAAGCCTGAAGCCTTCTACTCAGCCACACCAGTTAAAAGCCAATGACGAAAAACAGCCACATATCACAATGGAGACACCTGCCACCTACCAAGATTAAAACACATCACTCCTCCTCACTCACTCTGGAGGTCAGAAGCCATGTGCCTTGGTCACATAAAAACCCTCTCTATTCTTGGTCTATTTCTCAAAGTTCCCTGCTGAACATACCAGATGCTAGGGATTTAGAGAGATAAGTAAATAACACTCCAATTACCCATGCTTAAATTTTGGACTGCCTGAGACAAAGGCAGGAGTCAGGTAACATTTTAAAAATTCACCTTTTCTGTGAATCTAGCCATTTGGAATTTCTGGGTAAGTGGGTATAAATTTCACAGTCATTACCACCCACCGCTGGACAGCCTCACATCTCCCTCGAGTGGTCCTGTCCTCAGGCTACAGCTGCTCAGTGGAGCACAGCAGAATATGGTCTCTGCCAACAGGCAGATTCCAAAGAGAGATGCCCAGCTCCATCTTCCAAAGCCTCCAGAGAGTCATTCCCCCACCGAGAGGACTGAAGGATAGAAAGAATTGGCAGGGGCGGGGGTCCCTCCACGTGGAAACACCAGCCACATAAAGTTCCACCTTAACACCACACCGAGGAACACATTCATCAAGAAAACACATGTTGCATCTCTGAGCAAGGGGGAGAAATGCATGAACTGGTTTGATATACATGATATAACATACTTATTTTATATGGCATATACTCACATACAACCCTACTGGTCGGATAGAAATTAACAGGGTGTGCTGCAGAGGGACTTCTGCTAGGTTCTCGCAACAGCAAGGATGATATTTATCAGGCACTCACCAGGGGCCAGGAATTCTGCTAAGCACGTTCATGAACTCACAGGTACCTGACCACAAAGTCGGAGCTCTTCACTACATGACCATTAATTATGATCTAAAACTAAGTTCTCTAAAGAGATACTTACTTTGGGGATCAACTGACTTTTAAAAATCTCTAAAAACATGTCCATCTCTCAATGAGCATACCAAGGAGCTTGCCCTAAAGCAGGTGTCACTTGAGAGTTTAAGCAGCAGTGTTTTTTCCTTTGATGATGGATTTTTAGGACTCTTGTAAGCTTTATCTACGGCACTTGTTCATCATAATGAGTTTTGTTATTTCTATATAAAGGAAGCTCTCCAAGGATTTCTGCTGCTATACTCTACGAATGGAGTCTAAAAAGTAAAAAGCACTCCTAGTGTGTGTACTGAATAAATTGCAGTTCAAAAAAAAAAAAAACACCATGAATTCTAGACGAAAGTACACTGACATGAAACCATAACAAATGTATAGGCATTTTCAAATGCAGTATCATTTCTGCAACCTCTATCCTATTTCTACCCCATCCTTAAATGTTGAAGCATCCGGGGCTTGGTGCTTGGGGCTTAGTGGGCTCACATACAGGCATTCTGAAAGGGAACTCCTATACTCACTCGGCTCTCACAGTCATCTGTAGGCTAATGGCATCCAGTGTGTAGCCCCAGCTGTGACCTCTGCTTCAAGCCCCAGACAGCCCATCTCCACCTGGGTTTCTCGCAAACACTGCAAACTTTACGCATCCTGAGCATAATTTATTTCCATCCATACATCTCCCTCTCCCCACGTTTTCCATTTCACTAAGTGCATCATCATTAATTACACTGTTCAAGCAAGAAACCAGGACATTATCCTAGATCGGCACCTTCAATCGAAATACAATATGAGCCACAGAAGTCATTTTATATTTTCTAGTAGTCCCATTTTAAAACAATATATTTACTAATAATATGCCAATATAGCAAAAATGTTGCCATTGCAACATCAATCTAAAAATTAAGATATCACAGAAAAGGACACTCTTTGGAATCCCTAACATATGCCCATCAGTACACCTCGTTTCTTTTTTTATATACTTTTAATTAATAGATGGCTTCATCAAACATGAGATTAAGTATTAATGCTCATCAGAGACCCTGAAATTAGATTATCTGCACCTTTTTTAATTACGTTTTTTTACTTCCAGCATAGTTAACACAATGACACCTCGTTCTTACAAGCCACATTCCAGGCGCTCAACAGGTGCATGGCGCTAACGGCTGCCATATTGGACAGCACAGTCTTGATCTCAGCTTCCTCTTTCATTCCTCCAGTTAGAACCATGAGCATACCCTGTTATGTCCATCTTAAAATATATGTAAACCACCTGTTCATCTCTACCTCCAGGGCCCTCCCATCTTTCACCCAAAGCCCTCCTGCTGTCCCCCATGGCTCCTCATCCCTCCATGTCTGTTCTCCACCCAGCAGCCAAGTCAGCATTTTGAAATATTTACTCTTGAAATGAATATTTATTAAACCATTACATGCCAGGCTCTAAGTGTTAGATAT
Organism: Taxidea taxus jeffersonii; assembly: GCA_003697995.1. NCBI lineage: Eukaryota > Metazoa > Chordata > Mammalia > Carnivora > Mustelidae > Taxidea > Taxidea taxus. The sequence continues at coordinate 243,567 of ML106006.1, read as the reverse complement.
AGCAGTAGTGTAATGTTGAAGAGCCACCTATCCAAGTATAAATCCTGCCTTTACCTACCCTCTGTGTGACCGTGGGCAAATTGCTAAACAGTTTGTGACAGTTTTCTCATCTGTAAAATGAGAACTGTAATAGGCTCTACCTTATGAGGTTGCTGCAAGGATCCACTTAGCTAATAGATGTACACAGAAAGCACTCCATAAATGATAGTGATTTTTTTTTTTTTTTAAAGATCCCAGGGCACTTTGAATAAAACCAGAAGTCATGCCTGGACCCCAGCAGCCTCTCCTCAGAGCCTTCAGGTCATTCAGATGCCCCCTGTAGTGCTCACTGTTCATTCCCCTTTTCTTTACATGTGTGCCCTTTGAAGCCTAGGTGGCCAGGAAAGAAAAAATCCAGTGTGCTCCTATTTGGTACAAATTTAATCTACGGACTACGTACTACGTTAAGGTTATCAACCTTAACTCCCTTAACCTTTTGTCACTGAAGCGAGAGCCCAACACAACTGGACTTAAATTCTGCTTCTGTCTCTTTGTGGCTTTGTGACAAGATTGCAAACCCTTCTCTCCCCTCCACTCGTTCCCCATTGACAAGGGCTGCCATTTGTTTTGAGTGCGGATCCTGTTAGGGAAGCTTTCCGGTTCTCAGTGCCCTCAGCTGGGAAAGGGAGAGAATAGTGACCTCAGCAGGTGGTTGTGAGCACAACAGCCAAAGCAAAGCATTCAACACAGGGTCTCATTATTCGTCAGTCTCAGCTACTATTAATATAACCATCCTTTTCCAACAGCCACGCTGTTTCTAGTACAAGAGAGTTTTGTCTGGATGTAAGCTATTCAATCATAAGCATGTTTATTTTTACTCTGCTCTGTGGAGTTCTGACTCTGGAGCTGTGCTTTCCTTTCTTTAAATGTGAGGGCTCCATCTAGTGGCCAAAATATAGGACCTAGCCTGTGTTTTTCAATGTAGAAGTCATGAAATTTTTGTTGTTTAATTTATAGAATAAAATAAAAAATATCAGTGCATGAAAATGGCTTTTTAATAAAATTTGACAGGCACATTCCACAAACCCATTTTATTGAAATCTTAAAACCTATTCCTGGGGCACTTGGGTGGCTCAGTGGGTTAAGCCTCTGCCTTCAGCTCAGGTCATGATCTCAGGGTCCTGGGATGGAGCCCCACATCGGGCTCTCTGCCTGCCTCCCCCTCTCTCTCTGCCTGCTGCTCTGCCTTGTGATCTCTCTCTGGCAAATAAATATTAAAAAAAAAAACCTGTTCCTGTGGGTACTTAGGCACACTATGAAATGCTTTTTCTGACAGTGAGCTATTAGTACAACATCCAGAAAGTCACCAATCTAAGATTTGGTTTGTCGCAAGTCAGGGATGGACATTGAGCTTAACTAGGCTGGACATCTGGAATTACCTGGGGAATTTTAAAAATACTGTTGCTTCGTCCCATCCTCCAGAGATTGATTTATTTGGTCTGGGGTCTTACCTGAGCATCAGGATTTTCTTTAAAACAAATCAGAGGACTCCCTATGCAACCAAGGTTGAGACTTATGGTATTAGAACCATCAAAAATTAGTTTTGCACATGAGAGAACTGTGGTACAGAGAGTTTCAGTGACTTGCCAAGAGCCACGCTGATTAGTGAAGAAGTTTCATGAAGGACCGTGGTATCTTGGAACCTGTCAGTAGTTCAGGAAATGTTTCTTCTTTTTTTTTTTTAAGGGCTTTTAGAAAGAGAAGGAAATAAAATGAAGGTTATATATCATTCATTTTCCAAGTTATAAAGGGGTTTTTAGATTTCAGTAAGTTTGTGGGATTTATCTGTTAAATTTTCATTTACAGAGTTAATGCAAATTAGAGTCTGTGTATTAATACAGTCCACATCACTGGCTTTGCTTTCAAAACATTGCCCGTTTGAAGTCATTTGCCACCTACAGCCCTGAATTCAGTAAGATCCTATCACCTGCCTGTTATTTTTCTCTCAAACTGCTTGTGATAGAGATGCCTATCTCTTACTAATAACTAGGAAAGCACTGTGACCATCCATCAAAAACTCCACACCCTATAAATTACATTGATTAAATGCAGTAGTGCTCATATTCCAGAATTCTGTGTGTGGAAAGAGAAGACACACAGCTTTATAGGATTAAAAGGACATGAAAAAACGGAGTGTCAGGACATCACCTGAGTATGTTTGTGGTATGTAAAGGTGCTCACAAACAGAGGACAGGAAATAATATGCATGTAGCAGAGCCGTGGGTATGTTGGGGTCAGAGGAAGCTTCCAGAAGATGAATTTTGAATGGGGAGGAAGGGTAGGGTTTAGACTTAAGGCTTGAAATAACAAAGTTAATAATCATCTTCAGTTGGAGTAAAAAAAAAAAAAATGTAATTTATTTGAGAGAGAAAGAGATCACAAGAGAGCACCGAGAGTGCACTGGCAGGGAGGAGAAGGGAAAGCTGGTTCCCTACTGAGCAGGGAGCCCGATGCAGGGCTCAGTGGCTCGCTCCCAGGAACCTGGGACCATGACCTGAGTTGAAGGTAGATGTTTAACTCACTGGGCCATCAGGTGCCCCAATCACCAGGAGTTTCTAGTGGTAGAATGTTAGAGCCCCAGCAGAACTTGGAGATAAAGCCAATCCTCCTCCCATCCACAGGAGGAAACGGACATAGAAAGGTCTCAACAACGTAACAACGTAGGTCCACTGTCCACTGCCCCCCCAACCCCAAGTTCTCCCTCCTGTTCCAGTGTCTTCCCTCAGCTAGAATAGATGGCCTCACCTCACCAAATTTGTGAGATAATTGTGTTCTGTGCATGCTTTCATCAAAAATACTTATTTGGGGGTGCCTGGGTAGCTCAATGGGTTAAGCCTCTGCCTTCAGCTCAGGTCATGGTCTCAGGGTCCTGGGATCGAGCCCCACATCGGGCTCTCTGCTCAGCAGGGAGCCTGCTTCCCCCTCTCTCTCTGCCTGCCTTTCTGCCTACTTGCGATCTCTCTCTGTCAAATAAATAAATAAAATCTTTTTAGAAAATATTCATTTGATGAATTCAAGTATGAATGCATAAAGGCAAAAACAGCCTCTTAAATCCATATGGCTGTTAAAAGATAAACCGAGGCACATTAAAAATTTCAAGAGCTTATTTGAGCAAAAGTCAAATTCAGTTGGGTAGTATCCAATCTAGCAGCTAGGAGGGGAGCTCCAAGGAGCTGTACAAAATGAAAAGACTTTTTAAGGCAAAAGGGAATGGGTGCAAGGAATTTATAGTAAGCAAAAAATCAGGTTGGTTATTGTGAAGTTACTTTCCTTTAGGGGATGACCTAATGAGGGCCGATGAGACAATCCCTGGCTAGTTTAAGATTCCATCTGGGGGACAGCCGAAACTGTAATTATTAAGTCAGTTTGGGGAGATTGGAGCTTAGCATAAGCAACTCCATTTTGAACCTGTTCTTCTTAACGTGCCTGAGCGTGAATTATATAGGTTTGAGCCTAATCATCTCCCACAAAAGCTAAAGATGAGAGCATTGATGATGAAACCATCATGAAGAGTTTAGACCAGATCATTTAAATCAGGGTTTCTGATCCTCAGCTCTGTTGACCTTCTCGGTCAGGGGTCTATCAGGTGTCTTGGGGGACGTTTAGCTGCATTCCTGACCATTCCTGATTAGATAGTAGTAGCAAACCTCAACCCCCTCACCCCCAGGTTGTGACAACCCAACAGGTCTCTTGGGGGCAGAATCCCTGCCCACCCCGCCTTGAGAACCATGATGTAGACGTGAGAATATCCGAAAGCAGTTAGTTCCTCCGGATCCCAGATTAGCAGTGGATGCAGTGGCTGGTGACAGACCTCCTTGAGTGCAAGATCTCACTTTTGCACATCTTGAACTTGAGCTTTTGGTCCTCCAGAGCCTTTCACTCAGCAGGGTCCTCGACCTCCACCTCTGTGAGTGAAGACTGACTCAGCAGCTGACCATGTATTCACCTGAACCTGGTCTCCACAAGTCCCAGTTGGGTGACCCCCTTCTGGAGTCTCCTGGATACTACAGGAACTAGGAGCATCTGGGTGGCTCAGTGGGTTAAACCTCTGCCTTCACCTCAGGTCATGATCCCAGGTCCTGGGATCGAGCCCCATGTCGGGCTCTCTGCTCAGCGGGGAGCCTGCCTCCCCCCTTCTCTCTCTGCCTGCCTCTCTGCCTACTTGTGATCTCTGTCAAATAAATAAATGAAATCTTTAAAAAAAAAAAAAAAAACTACAGGAACTAGTTGCCCTCTTAGAGAATTTCCAAGCCCTAAGGAAGGTTCTCATTCACCGTGATGTCTGTGGATATTGTGGACGTTTCAGAATTCTGTTGGCCCCAATCTCAGGCGGTCCTCAAATCGTTTCCGGCCACACTCAGGTGAAGAGTAGAGCCGAAGCAGGCTGTCTTTCAGTTCCCCTCTCTGGGAACCACTGCTCCCAACCCACTAAGCCACAGGAAGTGGAAGCTTTGGACAGTGGGGCCAAGCCATGAATGTTAGGCCTATTTCTTAGAAAACAAAGGATCTGCTTTAAGCTAGCAGGAAACCTCCAGGGAGAAAAAAACTGACCTTGATTATAATCAAATAAAGATGGGATTCAGAGAAAATGGTCTTTTGTGCCCTGAATCATTGTCATTTTGTTGGGCTTTTTAATCATAGCTTTCTCTGTGAGAACCATCGACATTACCTAATTTACAAGAGAGGCAATTGACTCTTTTCAAAGCAAATTTTCAGAAGGGGTTCTCCAGGAATTTTAACCCTTTTTATATTTTTAATCAAGACCCTTTATTATTTCCTGGGCTCTGTGTTATAAGAAATGCCTGAGTGTCATGAAGAGTAAGTTCATAATTACCCAGGATGACTTGGAAATGTCCAGATAGTCCAGACATTTTAAAAATGCAAGGAGATACAAATACCACCATAGACACCTTCACAGACTGTAGAATCTCTCAGTAGGAACCACTTTTTTTTTTTTTAATGCATTGAAAAGCTGAATTCTGCACAGCAGCTAATACTCCGCTGGCTGGATTCCTTGTTTCCTTGCTATCTACGCTCTTCACGGATCCTGATGTAACGTGGGTTTATCAGTTCCTACTCCTTCCATGATTTTCCTCTCAACCAACACCCCTCTGTCTCAGCAGAACTCTCACCTCCTCAAGGCTAAACGCCACACATCGGGCCACTTGAGTTGGTCTAATTCCCTTAGTCCCAGGCTGGGAGTAGAAGGTTAACCTCTGAAAAGTAATTCTTTACTTCAGCAAAGAATTGCTAACAGAATCGGCCTCCGATTGCAAAGAAAAACCCTCGAAATAGGAGCACTATTGCTTTCAGACATCATCTAAGGAAAATGAAGTGGAGGAGGACAAACATTTAAAGTTAATACAGAAACCCTCGCAGCTCTAATCTACCCAGGATTTGTCTTCCCCCAACGTAACCACCCTAAACACTGCAGGGAATGAATCCTCTCCCCTCGCTGTCACCTGGGTAGCATCAGTAGTTTCCTTTGCCAGCAGTTTCCTTATGCATTTGTGTATGATGTTTACATGATGAAACAAGAAGCCTCAAAAGGGATAGGGGCGGCAGATCAGGGCTTTGCAGGGGAGATCGGAAAATCCCTTAACACCAGGATGGCTTCAGAACAGAAGCTGAATATAAGCAACAGTAATTGGTTCACATGAGCTGAAACAAAAACAAAAACACCTGTTGCTTTGAATAGTGTCTGGCCCAGCAAGTGGCAGAGTGATGCCCAGAAATAGGCATTTAAGTACTTATTGATAATACTCATCAATTAGACCCCTCCCACTGGATTAAAGGAGGGACTGCGGATAAACCCTGGCATTCGGATTCTGTGTGTCCTGAAGTCATCTCTCATTTGTCCTCTTACTGACCCGAAAGCTAGTCTAGCCCTAGAGGAACAAGAAGATGACACGTGAGTGTTTGCAGTGGACACCTAATCATACCCATGGAAACGTTGTCCCCTCCAAGTGGATCATTTAGCCAGAACGGTACAAATTGACTCACGTTCCTCTCTCGGGAGCCTTTGTTTTAATTCTTGATCAGGACCTCACCCTCCTCCTAGTCCTCAGATGACAGAGATGTAGTGCCCAGATGTGTCAAGGACCAAAAAGCATTCCAATATGGGGAATAAACCAGAGCAGTGGTGACACCCACTACACCCAGATGGGTGGGGTCTTCTTATATTTGTAGAACCAGTGTACTAGGGGGCTGACTCAGTGAAGGACACATTAGAGAATTTTCTTGCATCACTGCCCCCAAACATGCTCTGCTGGACTCCTTCCTGGAAGTTCTCTCAGCCAGATACTATCAAGACCCATTTTTGAGTATTTAAAGTCCTCGAGAGGGGCGCCTGGGTGGCTCAGTCGGTTGTGTCTGCCTTCAGCTCAGGTCATGATCCCAGGGTCCTGGGATTAGGTCCCACATTGGGCCCCTTGCTCAGTGGGGAGCCTGCTTCTCCCTCCGCCTGCTGCTCTGCCTGCTTGTGCTTTCTCTCCCTCTCTCTGACAAATAAATAAATAAAATCTTTAAAAAAAAATCAGCAGACTAAGTAAAACAGATTGCCCTCCATAATGTGGGTGGGTTTCATCCAATGCATTGAAGGCCTTACTAGAAAAAGACTGAGGTCCTCCCAGGAAGGAGGAATTCTGCCTGCAGACCACCAGCTTTTTCCTGGCGTCTCCAGACTGCCCTACAGATTTCAGACTTGCCAGCCCCCACATTACATAAGCCAATCTAAAAGTAAAGATACACACACTCAACCTGTCCTGCTGGTTCTGTTTCTCTAGAGAACCCAGATTAATACAGGCCTGTTCAACACTTTATATCTGTTCTAAAAAGACTTATAACTTGCTTTGCTCACTCTGGACAACTTCATCTCCTCACCAGTGGGTAGTGGATTTTATCCTAGAAGAGGAACATCCCATAGGAAGAAGTGAGAATAGTACATAATTGTCCGGCAGATAAATTTATATAGTCACATACACTAGCCATCCAACTGGGACATTAGGTTCCACATTGTTTTCTCCAAAATAAAGGATTATATCTATCATGCTCAATTCCAAATTTTCTCTGGCGTCACCCAGACCTTCACGGTCTTCTCTTGTGTGCCCACATTGTTCTGCCATAAAGCAGCCCATGCTGGAGTGAGGGTGATTTCAGAACCCTTATTTCTAATTCTCCAACGTGCTCTGGTTCCCTTCACACTCGCTTAAGGTCCACTGTAAGTACAGAGAATTCTCATTAGATGTGGTTCAAGGAAATTGCATTTCTCCAGCACCCTTGGCCAAGTGCTTGCCCCTAGCAACCCGTTTCCCTGGGAACAGTCTCCCCTCTCTCTCTACAGAGCCTCATCCTTCTGTGGCTCTCTGTCCACTGCCTCTGGGTTCGGTGCTGGCCATGCTACGGCCATAGAAGCTTCTCATTATAAGCGCTCACTGAGTGGAAGCGGATCCTCCAAATTAAGTCCAAATTAAAACCAGAGCTCCTGTTGCCCAGAAACGTGCACCAGTGCTTGAAAGGATACAATTTTAACCCCACAATGGAGTGAGTTACACAGTGTCATCCCCACTGTTTCTAATCAAAATAGCTAACATTTACTAAACATTTAACTATGATCCAGGCACTGTTCAAGGCACTTTATTCAAAGTATTAAACCTTCCCCATAAGAATCTATGGCGGTGGAGATTGTAATTGAGACCATTTTACAGATGAGAGACCCAAGGCCCACAGAGCCTAAATAACTTAAGTAGGGACCCACGTGGGGCCAACATGGCAAGGCTGGGGTTCAAATCATAGCCTGTGTTTTGTAGACCAATGCTGCAGCCCCCAAAAGAATATCCTGCTTCAGGGCCAGCTTTGTCTTTATCAACAGAGAGACTTTAATAAATTTAATATTTATGACACAATTGGATTATATATTGCCATATTCATTATGTGTAACCACATACCATACCGAAAAGGTTCTGACAGGAGTTTACATTAAAAGAAACAGTAAGGGGCACCTGGGTGGCTCAGTGGGTTAAAGCCTCTGCCTTCGGCTCAGGTCATGATCTCAGGGTCCTGGGATCGAGCCCCGCATCAGGCTCTCTGCTCAGCGGGGAGCCTGCTTCCCCCTCTCTCTCTGCCTATCTTCTGCCTACTTGTGATCTCTCTCTGTCAAATAAATAAAATAAAATAAAAACAGTAAGTTTTTGTCTTTTTTTTTTAAGATTTTATTTATTTGAGAGAGTGAGCACGAGAGGGGGGCAGGGACAGAGGGAGAAGCAGACTCCCCACTGAGCAGGGAGCCCCATGTGGGACTTGGTCCCAGGACCCTGGGATCATGACCTGAGCCCAAAGCAGACGCTTAACCAAATGAGCCACCCAGGTGCCCTTGTCTTTTTTAATGTGAAAAAATTACTGGCTAGGGAATAAGGAGCTAGGGAAAGACAACGATCTCAGAAAACCTTTTCAGAGGAAGCCACCAGACAGAAAACATAGTTCCGGGTTCCTGGCTGCCATGACCAAAAGACAAACAGTAAATTTCATATCTTTCATCACGTATTAAAGTAAACATGGCAGCTCATGGAAAAAGGTACAAATCTGGTAATACTGAATTGTGAAAAAGACTTATCTTAGGTCTTTTTTTCTTTTTCCAATGACAGCTGTGTCATCAGTTGCAATTTTAAGACAAAGCAGAAAATGTCCACATCTGAAGGTCAATGAAAAGTTTAGGTCCTTATAATTTCCCTATCCAATCCTTCAAGAAAAATCCCGATAGAATTTCTCTCACAGGGCCAATCACATTTTCAGCAAACAGCTGGCTCAGGCTGAGGGACTCACTGGGTAAGGCTCCCTGGCTGTCTTCTGGCTAGGACAGACCTGGTTGCAGCCATCATGAACTTGTATGCCAACTTCTGTTTTTTAAAATTCCAAATGTCTTGATTAAAATAATTTCTATTGTTTGTTTGCTTGCTTTGCTTTTTCAAATGCACTTATTTCATGAGCCACCAGTCTTCAAATTAGCATTTTGGGATTAAAAGGATGGATTTCTCTTTTAGATCACTCATTTGGCTAATCCAGCTTTGGTGGCCCGATATTTCCCAGATACCCAACCTTATAATAGAGCTCCTTACACCTTAGATCACTTTCTCCTGTTCTGCCTCTTGTCGACACGAACTGAATTTCTGATCCAAGTCTTCCAGTTGGTAACATGGTTTGCCTCATCTTCTTTCTCCAAAATAAAGTTCAGTTTCTTCAGCCTTGCAGTGAAGTCCAGTCTTTGTGCTCACATGCAGGACTGTCACTTTTCTGCCACTTCTTCAGGTACAATCTCCTACCAGCTGCCACCATATCACCTGGGGGCTGCTTGGAAATACACTCTCTGCTCCCACCCCAGACCTTCTGGCCCAGACACTCTGGCCATCGGTACCTGAACAAGCTTTCCAGGTGATTCTAAAGCCGGCTTGAGTTGAGCCCCAGGTTTTCCTTTCTCGAGCTTTTAAACCCATTCTTTTCTGTCTCCCCTTTTTCCTAAATCAGTAAGGAGCAGGTAACTGGAACTAAGCCAGACTACAGGCTCTGCAACCCCAACCATCTCAAAACTTGAGAGCTTCAACAGCCTTGGAAATTGACCGAATCTAAACAGATACACGTGGGTAAATTGCTTCTTTTAAAATCTCTTATCATTAGTTTGCCTTTCCATCTGATCCAATATTCTTGGTGTTCGTCTCCAAATGTGTTCCGATCTGTCCTATATAACTTCAGTAATGAAGAGGTACAGAGGGAACAACTCAATTTCCCCCATCCATTCTTCCAGTGGGGAGATAAAGAGAAACCGCCTTCCTGAATTGGGTTTGGGGTACCGGGCTTGCTGTTCAGCATGGATTTTTCCATTCTGTCTGTGGCTGTTAACCAAACTGCAGTGGGGAGGGATTGTCCAGCCGTAGTCAGAAAGTTGGGCTGATGGCAAGTATTTCCCTCTTGCAGGAGACAGTGTTCTGGCCATCATAGATCAATTCACTGAGAAGGGCCATTTTTGAAATAAAAATGGTGCGGATTCTTGCCAAGGTTTAGAAAGCCGACGAAAAATTCTCAGACACTTCATTTCAACTTTGTGCCTAATTGCCTTAGACACTTGCTCTTGATGAAAGGCTGACAAATGGGCATTTTATGATTTTATGGAAGCCAGGATGGAGTGTTCTGCTTTTATTGTGACCACTGATGCACTATAAACAAAATGCAAAATGCACACACTTTAATCTCAGTCAATTTGTGTTTCTTGGGGAGAAGCCAGATAGCCTTTCCCTGAAGGAATGATGGCTCTATATATTTGTTGTGGTCACAGTGGCTGCAGTTGTGCTTAAAAGTGCAGGATTTATTTGGCAAAAAAGGAACATTAAGGACTCGGTGACATGTGCTATCATTAATGGGTGTTGTGCAGTCGTTTTGTACGAGGCATGGATAATTGCCCAACACAACAAGTGAGAATAACACTCATTTAAAATGTATATATGTAAGTAAAGAGCGGGAAACCATTCATTAAATTAGGAACGATGTCCGGTGGAAGAGCCCATAATGTGTATTTTGTGCCATTTCTCTTTCATTTACCAATCACAAAACCTACTTTCTCTCTCTCCAACTTAGCAAGAGAGCTCATCTGCCCCTTTCTGAGAAACACAGGACATCACCAAGGACCCCCGACTGCCCTACTCCCCTCAGATTATGTCCTCACCTCCACTGAGTGTCCTCACCTCAGTCTGCAGACTGAGTCGGCAAGAAAGGCTGCTCTCCCAAGATTCTCCTGAGCCTCAGCTGCCCCCCAGATCTTCTCTGCCCGCTAGTTCTTGCTCTCGTATCTTCTGTCCCTCCCTGGCCCCTGGAACCTCAGTGCGGCTTACACACTCTGTCTCTCCCCATTCCAGTACTTTGAACACCACCCCCGTTCAGACCCTCATCTTCTCTCACCTGGACCCTTCACTAGTCCCTCCAAGGGCAGCTGCTTTCTTCCTAGCATTTTATACCAGAATTACCTTGTTGTTAAGAGGTGTATGTGATCAAGTCAGTCCCCTCCTCAAAACTCAGTGGTATCCAAAAAAAAAAAAAAAAAAAAATCTTAATGAGTCTCCAGAGCCTCCACAATCCACCTCTGAGTGCCCAGTTCCAGACTCAGAAGGCTGCGTGCTGCTCTTTGGGCATCGCTGTCCACCTTCAGACCTCTCGCCTTTTCCCCCAGCTACACTGTCTTCTGCTTGTTGAAATCCTTATCCTCGGTGTGCTTCTAGTTCAAATCAGTGGCACCTACTTCTGTGTACACATTTTATACTTTTATTACAACACGGCCTTCCGTTGTGGTTATCAATGCCTGAGATCAGGAACACTGTCCCTGGCTTATTTTTATTTTCTTTAGCTTCCCTATTGAGAAACATGGGGATTTCCCATAATGAGATGTTTAAGCACGGAATTAAATTGTGTGCCGTTAATCACAGGGGTAAACACAGAGGTATTAAAGAGGAGAATGTTAGTTCATTTTTAGCTGACATTTTCTTCTTTTGCAATATTCCTTAGATGCAGCCACATCTAGAATATTTGTCCTTTGATCATTTAATTTCTCATTTGAAGACAGCATTATGGAAGCTCCGTTATTAGGTAGACGGTAAGGCCGGAATGAGACTTTCTAAGTTCGTAGCCCTGGCTCTCTCTGATGACCCAGCTGCACAAGTTCCGACATGCCATTTCATCTTTTGGAAAGACTCCATTTCCTTATCTGTAAAATGAAGTGATGGTACAACATTCTCCCTCAGGTTTCTACCAAGGATAAGTTTTTATTATTGTAGTCAATACCACAACTTTTCATCCATTTCTGTTGTACAATGCCAACTGATTGTTAACTTTGATGAACCATATTTCACAGCATAAACAAGAGGACTTTGAACTCCACAAAGATTTCTTGATGATAAAAGGTCTCAACCCAAGTAATTAACCCCCTGGGGAAAAGGATTGGGCTATTTGCTTCTTCCTGATCTTTCCATGGACTCACCAACAACAAAGTACTGGAAAGCCAGAAAACAAAACACTGGGAAGACTGCCAAGCCCCAGCCACCCACTCCGTGAAGCTGTCTTCTGCTCATGTTCCAGTATCTACTGAACCTCCATTGCATGTCAAGCGCTGTTCTAGGCATAAGAATATGGTCATGAGCAAGACAAATAAGGACCCGGCATTCTAGGAGCTGATAACGGAAAAAACATAATGAACAAGAAAACAAATGAATTTTCAAAAGGCCACTTTATCTGGGAATAAGACACAATAAGAAACAATATGGCGAGGTGTGATGGTTACTTGAAAGGCAAGTGTAGCCAGAGTGGATAGAGCAGGTTTAGCTGACAGAGTGACATCTGAGCAGAGCCTAGAATGACCGCATCAGTCTACACAAGCAGAACTGGGTGCCAGGCAACCTACCCAACCGTGAGTCCAGATTTCAGTGGGTCTGTTCCCTGGGGAAATAAACTCCAAGGAGTCAGATCCATTTTCCCCAGTGGAAAGGATTTCCCTCAAGTCGAGGCAACAGCATGCCCAGTACAAAGTTTACAGCCTCTCCAGGGCGAAGCTAAAGTACACAGATCATCTATGATACCCTACAGTAGCAACTCTCCCCTGGTTCCAACCACACACCTCCAGATGGGGATCATATCCATACATCCGTCCTAGGAGCAGGCCCAGGTATCTTCATGGCCTGCGGCATGGAAGAGGTAGGCTTCAGGTCATGGGCAATTTGTGGTACTCGCCCCTTTAGTCGCATTCAGGAATGTATATGCCAGATTGGAAAGGCGTAAGATTGTCACTGTTAGTGGACCTAATAATTTTCCATTCACGAACTTGAGTAATTCCTTTTCGGTAATGGACATCTCACAGCTGATCAAGTCTTAGTAATCGGAGGCATGTAGAATTAGGTCCACATTCCCCTGCCAGTCCCCACTGGAGCTGCCCATCCCTTAAATGTCATTACTCACCACCACACTCTGGCTGTTAATGTGAGCTCTGTCCCAGATACACACCAGAGCATAAGGACGGGACTGTGATCTCTGGAGTTCAGATCCTCATTCTGTCATGCACTTGCTCTGTGACCAAGTTCATCAGACTTTCTCAGTGTTGGCAATAATAGTACCTAACTCAGAACTTTATAGCAATTGCTGATACTATTATTGATAAAAATAAAAGCCTTGCTATTGTTGACAGGCTTTTAATGGCCTCTTCAATGCACCCCTACTCATTTATACCTGCAAGCATCCAGAAGGTCTTTTCCCACCCTTCCCCCCCTGAGGTCTTTTTATCCAGCAGGGGCTGGTTCAAGTATTGCTCCCTTCCTCCTCCGTGGTCAACCTTCTGATTAGTTCAGTTTTCTCGGAGCCTACCATGCGCCTTGTCCCTTCCTATCTCTTGTCTCCTTTCCTTTCCCATCTGGCCTGTAACCTCAGGAAGGGCCAGAATCTTGTCCTTTGTTTATTGCCCCACCTTTTTCACTTAAATAAGGAATAAATGAATAAACTTTTATCCCCAGCACGGTGCCTGAGTGGCTCAGTCAGTTAACACTCTGACTCTTGATTTCGGCTCAGGTCATGATCTCAGGGTTGTGAGATTGAGCCCCGTGTGAGCCTCCACACTGGGTGTGGAACCTACGTAAGATTCTCTCTTTTCAGGATACCTGGGTGACTCAGTCATGACCCCGGAGTCCCTAGTTCAAGTCCCTCATTGGGCTCCTCCCTTAGTGTGGAGTCTGCTATTTCCTCTGACCCTCTCCCCTTTCATGCTCTCTCACACTCTAATAAATAAATAAAAACTTCAAAAAAAAAAAAAGTTTCTTTCCCTCTGCCCCTTCTCTCCCTCTCAAAAAAAAAAAAAAATTATCCTCAGCATAAAGCCTTCCTTTGCACCCCCAGTTCAAATAACAGCTCCCACCTCTGTTAAGTCATTTTATGTATTAGCAGCCCTGTCTTGCATTATGGGAAGTTGTGCGTGCCTGAGATCAGGGACACTTACGCTCAGTGGGCAACCAAATAAAAATGAAGCAGTCTTGGGGAATGCGATTGTAAAACTATGGAGGAGAAACGGGTTATCTTTGAAGGGTTACACATTTTTGAAAATGTGGATGGTAGTCTAATGGTAGACTAGGAAATCATTCAAATCTAGTTTCTAACATAGTGGGTTATGACCCACAATTCTTAGTAGAGTGGCATAGACTAGAACTAGAGAGAATAAAATAGGAAGCCTCAGCATGCATTGCATGTTGTAGAATCATTTAATGAAACATTATTGTATCTACTCTCAATTTCTCATTCCATAAGTTGGGAGTGGACACACACTTTCCACTTCCAAAGTTTGTATGTGTGTGTGTGTGTGAGAGAGAGAGAGAGAAAGAAAGAGAGGGAATGAGGGAGGAAGGGAGAACAGGGTTACATTATAAAACACATTTCTTACTGTAGGTCTCTGTCAAGAAAGGTTTGAGAATTATTCCTCTGTCTCATAGATTAAGTGTCAGGTCTAAGAGATGCATTTGTAGGATTTCACCCACAAGACTCTGACATTACCGCAGAATATCTGAAAATTTTATCAGGTGAGCAGGAATAGGTGCTATGGTCATCCCAGCATAAAGGGCTCTGAGGCGATCAGACACAGGTCCAAGGAACACATCCCGGAGGAGCAAAGTGTTGGGCTTAGCTCACAGGTGCACAGGGAGACCATAACTACCTCACAACCAGAGCCCGTATTCAAAACTGTTCAATTACCACTTCTTCACTAATCGAGTGGTTTCTGAGCAAATGGGAATCAGGTCTGTAACTGATTATCCCAAGAGTTATCCAAAAATTCACAATTTTACAAAATGGGTAAACAAAGAGTCGTGTAAGTTCATGCTGTTTTTAAACTGTAAATATGCTGTGAGGTTGTCCTGGTCTCTAAGTAAGCAAACGCCACCACGAAGGGCTGAAAATGATTCCTAAATGGCGAACGGATACCAGAAATCATCATCTCAAGCCCCCAAAGGAAATAGTAAGTCTAGACTACACTTATCAATGGTTGATACGATTATTCAGGAAAATAGGCATCAGGCGGGCGCCAGCCGAGCCCAGGCAGTCTTAGCATTCCTAGCACTGGGTCAAATGGTTCTTTCTGAGCCTCATGATTGATGTAGGAAGGAAGCACAGCCTGAACAGTGACGTAGTCTTGCCTTAAAAAAATAAAAATAAAAATAAAATTGAACCTGAGTATAATCAAGGTTCTAAATCTAATTGCCGGCCGATAGGAAATCTAAAGGGTGATGGAAGATACATGGCAACAGGAGGAGGCAATCAGCCACATCTGCGATCAGGCACCACTGTCATTGACTATCCCACATCCAGATCCTGGAGGGCACATGAAAGCAAATGACTGGGCTGCCTTCCCAGAGTTGCTGGCTCAGGATTGGCTGGGGCCAGAGAACAGAATTTGCATTTCTGACAGGTTCACAGGGGATGCTGATGTGGCTCCTCCAGGGCCCAGGCTTGCAGCACTGGTCTACAAGACCAATAACCTGCTTACTCGACCAGCCAGTGACCTAGGAGAGAGGGAGGGCTAGGACAGAAGAAGCTAAATCTAAAAGACATACAGCCCCAATGCAACCTACGGACTTGATTCAGATCTCAATTTTAAAAACTTGAAAATACAAAAAAAAAAAAATTGTTTTGAAACAACTGGAGAAATGTTAATATGGAGTAGAGGGTGGATTAAGTCAATAAATTACACTTAATTCTTTTAATTTCAATAAGAGCATAAGGAGGACATTTAAGACTTTTTAAAAGTGAAAAATACAAGCTGAGAGGTTTTGTTTGTTTTTGTTTGATAAAATGACAGGATTCCTAAGGACAGGTGAAACAAGATTATCTAAGTATTAGTAATTACTTGACATAGGTCTAGGGGCTTGTTATGTTAGTCTTCCTACTTTTGGGTGTGTTTGAAAGTTTTGATAAGGTTTTGTGTGATTTTGTTTGTTGTTTGTTTATTTGTTGGTTTTAAATGACCACTGCCTACACTAGACTTCTTCACATTATAGAGAATTACATTTTCTTCATCTGAAGATCAGCCTCTCAGTGGCCTAACAATTCAAAAAGTAACCTAACACTCAGAAATAAAGAAAAATGGTCTCCCTGCCCCAGAAGTAGCCGTAATGAAACTATACCAAGGTCACGAATAATCTGTCTTCTTCAAATGTCATTCCGACTTACGTAATATGTAGTTCCGTAAAATATGGTCTGTCTCGTTTCTCATTCCCCATTAGATTTAGTAAAGGAAGTCTGCTTGATGGGTATTGTGACAGCAGGAAAAACGATAACTCACAGCTGGACATTTACAGAACCAAATAAAAATGCATAAAAGAATTGGATCCACACATTATACAGTGATTACGGACTAATTCATCAATTAAAATGTAGCCTTTACTGAGCTTTTATGTTCCGTTACCATCCTAATTCCCTTCCTTATATTAATGCTCTTAATCCATATGGCAGCCCACTGAGACTGGCCCTGTTATGGACAGTTTACAGGTAAAGGAACTGGAGCACAGAGAGGTTAAGTAACTTGCCTGAGGTCACACAGCAAGAGACTGTGCTCTTAACTTCCAGTGCCACCTCATTAATAAAAGTTAAATTGTACCCACTGTTTTCTTTCTCTTTTTTTTTTTCAAGATTTCATTTATTTATTTGACAGACAGAGATCACAAGTGGGCAGAGAGGCAGGCAGAGAGAGAGGAAGGGAAGCAGGCTCCCCGCTGAGCAGAAAGCCTGATGCAGGGCTGGATGCCAGGACCCTGAGATCATGACCTGAGCTGAAGGCAGAGGCTTTCACCCACTGAGCTACCCAGGCGCCCCTTTACCCACTGTTTTCTAAGATATGTATCAAGGTGAAATAAAAGTATAAAATACAGCTTAGATGTTTTTTCTATTGAAATTTATTTTAAAGAGTTTTTTAAAGCTATCTAAAGGGATAAACAAGCTATTTGGAAATCTCCCTGAAGAAAGCATGATATGGTAGAAAGATTATAGACTTGCATTAGAAAGACTTGGGCTTAGAGTTGAGCTCCATCTTTAAGCGGCTGTGAGATCTTAGGCAAGTTACTTGACATTTCTGATCCTCTGATTTCTCCACTTCAACCTGGAAGCAGTAATTCATAATGTTACAAGGATCAGATGAATTAATGGCATATAATGAGTCCATATCCCTCCCTCTCATGTGGAAGAGCTAGTGGCGCTGCATAACAGAGTTTCGTTGTAATAGACACGCTGAAATTAGCGTAAGAGGAATCCTAGAAGGAGCCTACTAAACAGCCCTACTGCAAATTAGCAGAGATGAGAAGAATGATGGAACATCCCTTCAAAAATTGAAAAGCCTACAGAAATTTCTCATCCAGGAAAGGTAAAACAAGACATAAGAGTTGATCCCAAGGATACAAGCCATTGTGGAAGGGAGGGATGGGTCCAAGGATATCCTGTGTCCAAAGATTGGGAAGGAGGGATGCTCAGAGCAAACAGAGCTGTGGACAGCTAAGAACTTGGGCCCTTGGGAGCCTATGCATCTGCAGTGACCAGAGAAGGCCAGCCAGCACATGGCGTCAGTGGGGGATGGGAGGAGAGAGGGACACCTGCTGTGTAACACCTGCCCTGACATGCAGCACCAGGAACCACAGCATAAAGCATCCGCTCCAGCATCATGGTCATGGTGGGTACCAGCTGCAGCTGCAGTGGTGCTGTTTAGACCCAGCTGCTTCTTCTTCCCGCTGCTTCTGGAGACATTGCCTTGGACAAGGATGGCTTTACAAAGGTGAAATGGCAGAGCAGCGGCACTAAGGCCCCGAAAGCCCAGGGCAAATCTGAAATTCTGCCTGAGTCTCCCAGAACTCTTCTGGAGGAATTTAAGGGATTTGGAGCTCCATGGAGGGTACATGCAAAGCCAGATCAATCTCTTGTGGCCAAGATTTTGACTCTAGTTTATTACCAGCAGCTAGGACCTAGGAAATATCGATGGCATACATGTTTCTGTGTAGGACTCAGTATTTTCCATCAGGAAAGAAAGATAATATTCAAGGGTCCATTCCTTGAAATGAAACCTTTTAAATGCATTTGAAAATATTGGGTCAGTGGACTACCATCTAAAGGGAGAGAATGCTATCCAAGATATTCAAAGGACTTTGAAATGTAAAATTTTTCAATTATAGATTAGACATATACCGAAGGGGACACTGGTAATTACGTCACCCTAGACCTTCCTGAGCCCAGACCTTATTACTGGATACCCATTAATAAGGCTGCCATTTAGACAGTTAATACTTAAGCCAGCTTTCCTTCTGTCCAGCCTTCAGGCCCATGGTGCACCTGCCAGGCTGGCTCCCAGGCCTCTCTGCTCTGTTCCCAGTTCAAAAGAGGAAACTTTGCTTAGAACTCTGGGCCAGCAGCATGCACGGGCAATTCAGCTTTTTCCTATAAGGCTTTCAAAGCAGTGCTGAAAAGCTTCCCAGGATATGCACGCAGATGGGCGGTTCTGAAAGAACCCTTGGACACACTGCCCGGGGCTGACCCTTGCCGGGCAGCAGGAAGAGATGGGAGAGCCCGCTGTGGGCCAGGCATTGTACAACAAATCAAAGCCGGGACGAGGACCCAGCCAGCTGGACAATGGCTTCGAGAAGCAGCCTCCACAGGCACCAAAATAGGACTGGAACCCACAGTTTTTTAAGTGTGAAGTTAGAATCTGATCTGAGTGTGGGATGTTTTGCATCTTAAATATAAACTGATGTTATTTCCATGGACATAATGCCCTCAATATCTGCTACCTTAATAATAGGATATTTCGTATGATGTTATTTGTTAAAAAAAAAAAAGATTGGAAAATCTAAATAATCATTGATGGGAAAGGTCTATTATTCTTTTTTAAAAAGCCACTTGAAAATAGGACCAAATGTTGAGTGGTCAAGCTGGTGTAGGGCATAGTTGGTTATTTTATGCTTTGTGTGTTTCTCTAGTTAATTTCACAGCCTTAGGAAAATAGACACTTGAGCAGAATTCTGTCCCACACCTTATGTGAATTAGTGATTATGGCTGGCAACTTTGTTTATATGAATACTGGTAAATTTAAAATCCCTTACAGAATAAAGCCAAGACATAAGCTAAAAATTGTTGGGCATCTCAGTACACAAATCTTTGTGGAAAGAATAGGATGGATTTCTAAAAGTAGAATCTTAAACCTACTGCCAGATTACATGCTCAGCAAAGTTGTGCCCATTTTTATCGGTCCTCTGAGACTGTCTGAGAGTGCCCATTTCCTTTTGCCTCTGCACAAGGTATTATTTCCCTCTATCAGTTTGATCAGCGAAAAGCCTTAATCACACGTGTTTGCCTTTGCAGTTCCGATTGTTCGCAAAGCTAGCCTTGAGCATTGTTCTCTTTCATGCTTACTGGCCCTTGTTTTTCTGCCTCTGTGAATTACCGTGAATTTCGTGTCCTTTGTCCATTTTCCCAGTGCTTTGTAAGAACTCTGTATAAATGTTTTCAGCATTAGCATTCTCTTCCCTCTGGACTCTGGGACAGTCCTCTACTCTTCCTCCTCCTGCTCCCATGCCCACATTCCAGTTTGGTGGTCCTCAGCCCTGCTCTTTTTCCGGTCATTCACTCCCCCTTAAGCTATCTAATTTGTACAGACATTCGACTGCCCTCCTAGAAAGCTCCAAGGAACAAGGACCATGAACACCTTCGTGTCACCAATCATCCCAGCTTGCTGGAGACTGAGGAGGTTTCTATGACTTTCAGTAGTCAAACTGGGAGACGGTCCTGAGCAAACTGGTCACCCTGCCAAGTTAGGAGCTCACTATTTGTGGAATGAATGCATGAGGACCGCAGGGGCTACTTTCCCATCTGGATTACTCTTCTTTTTTTTTTTTTTTTTTTTAGAGAGAGAGAGAGTGAGCACAGGCAGACAGAGTGGTAGGCAGAGGCAGAGGAAGAAGCAGGCTCTCTGCTGAGCAAGGAGCCCGATGTGGGACTCGATCCCAGGACGCTGGGATCATGACCTGAACCGAAGGCAGCCGCTTAACCAACGGAGCCACCCAGGCGTCCCTGGATTACTCTTCTGCCTTACAGATCCATATCTGTAATTGCTCTATGGACAGCACCACTAAAAGGAAAGCATCTCACTTCCAATATGTTCGAAGTGCTCTCCCCACTCTTTTCCACACCACCCCCCATCCTGCCAGGCCCTTGCTCTTTCGTATCCACTTTTTTCAATGATTTTCCACTTTTTCTTTAGCATTTTAGAATCCCAGTACATGTCCTGGTTGTCAGTTTTGTGAAGCAACTGGCCACCATTAGGGTCATAATCTGTACTGGGAAACTGATGCCAATGAAAGGCCAGCTGCAGGACAGTTCTATCTCCCGTGTCTCTGCTCCCGAATCCTTCCAAAGCTTCCCTTGCTGGGATGGTTCTAGAGAGTCGAGTGTGTCCGGCATTTTCCAGGTAATAAAACTTCCTTATGCACAAAAGCACATTGTAATAAGTAAAAAGTAGATTATTGATATAAGTTCAGCAGTGGGGGGTCAGTATGCAAGGAACTATAGTTAAACCATAAAAAAGGTAAAACTAGAATTTGATTATGTAAATTAGATCAAAGCATTCACGTATTCTGTTGCATATTTTATGGAATTGGTAGATTATTTAATCCAGGACTTTACTCTCTCGGTTCATTTTATGATGAATTGGCCAGACATACCAGAACTTTCACTGACAAAATTTGCTCTGTATCGTTCACTGGGCTGGTCTTAGTCTGCTCTAGCATATCACCACACCATATTAGTCAGGCTAACATGACAAAATACCATAGAATGGGTGGCTTAAACCACAGAAATGTCTTTTCTCACAGTTTTGGCGTTGACAAGTCCAAGTTCAGGGTGCCAACGGCCGGCGTCTGTTGAGAACATTTCCTGGCCTGAAGACAGCTTCCTTCTGGCTGTGACCCCATGAGCCAAAGAAATCTCTCGCCTTTCTTCCTCTTCATATAAGGGCACCCATTCTGTTGGCGGCTCCAAGCTCCACCCTGATAACCTCATTTAACCCTGATCATGGCCTTAGAGACCCCATGTCAGTTACATAGGGGGAGGGGGGCTCAACATAATGAATTCCGGGGGCCGCGATTCAGTCCAAAGCAGCGCAGGTCTTCTTTTGCAGCATAACTGAATTTCAGTAACTCAGTTCCTTCAGACATAGCTATTTACACACAGGTAATGACACAAATTGCTCCATTTTTTAAAACTTATTTTTACCTGAGGGCCGTCAGCTGCCCCTACAGCACTGCCTGGAATTCTCCATGAAGGTTCACCCCCACATCTGTTGCTGCAGCTCCAGCCATCTGAGACAGTTCACCCAGCAGAGTTCATTTCAGCCTCTTTCTCGCCCCCTCCCCAAGAATGGAGGAATTTATCCTTAGGGGACTCTGTCTTGCCTCACCTTCTTCCCACCTGTAAGCAAA
Organism: Taxidea taxus jeffersonii; assembly: GCA_003697995.1. Classification (NCBI taxonomy): domain Eukaryota; kingdom Metazoa; phylum Chordata; class Mammalia; order Carnivora; family Mustelidae; genus Taxidea; species Taxidea taxus. Next base: position 222,013 of record ML106006.1, on the reverse strand, counting down.
TAGCTACCCACTCTTTTCGTCCTGTCTTCTGCTTCTCTTTTTTTCAATCATGAGATACTTCCTTCCCTTCTCTAGCTACCCAGCTGTACTTCTCAGGATTGATTTCTAGTCCATGGATGTATGTATGTTTCTCTATAAACTATATATTTGAGTAAAGTGGTGGCACCTTACCCATCGTCACGTGCTTTACGTCTCGCAAAGTGCTTTCACTTGTAGGACCTGCTTGATTCTCTCAACAAACCAGGGTTGATGTGTGGCCAGACGAATACACAAAGCCTAGAGGAATCTCTCCACGTCCGGGTGTGAAGGCTGAGACTCAAAAATGTGAAGCGGCTCGCTAAGGTCATTCCTGACCTTTGCCTTTCCGGACCTCAAAATCTTCTTGGTCGACATGTAGATCATTTGTGTGCAGGAATAGATCTTTTTGTCTATATATTGTATTTCAGAAATCCGTTTTTGTGGCACGTGAAACACAGGCACATTATGTACAAATGGTGGGAGATGGGCATATTTGTTTGCCCATAGAGGGCTGCCAGTAGATGTCTGATCAGAATATAGCTGTTAATTCCATCCCAGGTCGCTGGATAATTGCGTGCTCTAGGTGCAAGCATATCTGCTAACATCCATCCTTGGCAACCCTCATGCAAGCGTCCATCTCTCATGGTGAAGAGATGAACAGTTTTCTAAAGATACTACCTTGACGTCTTTTGGTGCCAAAAGTTATGATGTCTCTTAAAGATCTTATCCAGACTGTCTTTAGTGAGGACGTTATTGAATTCTAACAGATAAGTTAGAAGTGTCACGATCTGCTTTCTGCAAGCCAGAGACCCCACCGTGGGCATAATTTAAGTCAGGGGAGAGGGCAGCCCACCCAGTCCCACCCAGCTCAAATAGGCAGAGAGTAAAGTCTCTCCTCCCCTACCTTCTTGTTCTAGTTAGTCTGCTGATTCAAATGCTAATCTCACCCAGAAACACCCTTAGGGACACACCCAGAAATAACCTTTAGTCAAATACCCCGGTGCCTCTTAAAGCTGACACATAAAATGAACCATCACATTCCCTTCTCTGCATTTGCTCTTGCTTCTTAGGACATAGGAAACAATGTTAGAGTAAGTTGCAATTCACTGCTGATAAAGTACCTTACATTGTGTTTATATTTAAAAATGTAAAAGTCAATTGTGAACGTGCTTGTTGACTTTTTAAAAATATTGAGAAAATAGTCTTAAGTGCGGGAAGCGGATTCTGATCCTTTAGCTTCGGTCAGTTGGCCTTACTCGGTAACAGAGCTCCGTGAAGGGGGGCTGGGAGCTCCAGGGAATTGATCGAAACCATTTGGTCCCTTCGCCCAACAATAAATCAGACAAAAAGAATGTCAAAGGCCATAACCCAGGATCATTAAACATGCCATAGCCCTTGTGAACAGTGCCCCCTGGAGGTGTGCGGCTCAGAGACTGCATGGCCACGGATGTCGGTCTGGCCAAGGGCACGGGCTAGAAGAATTATCACAAGCCAATAAGCGACCTGAAGGCACTTTTAGAAGGGAGCATAGCTCAATAACTTGCTGAAGGAGAAAGAATGAGGTTGTTGAATTAAAAGCCCCATATTTGAGGCATGTGGGTGGCTCAGTGGGTTAAGCCTCTGCCTTGGGCTCAGGTCATGATCTCAGGGTCCTGGGATGGAGCTCCGCATCGGGCTCTCTGCTAGGCGGAGAACATGCTTCCCCTCTCTTTATGCCTGCTGCTGTGCCTACTTATGATCTCTCTCTCTGTCAAATAAATAAATAAAAGCTTTTTAAAAAAAAGAAAGAAAGCTCCATATTCAAGTGCTGGTGCTTGGGTGTCTTTTTTTTTTTTTTTAAGATTTTATTTATTTATTTGACAGAGAGAGAGGGATCACAAGTAGGCAGAGAGGCAGGCAGAGGGGAATGGGGGGGTACAGGCTCCCCACTGAGCAGAGAGCCCGATGTGGGGGCTTGATCCCAGGACCCTGGGATCATGACCTGAGCCTAAGGTAGAGGCTTAACCCACTGAGCCACCCAGGCACCCTGGGTGTCTTTTTAAAGAAGTAGTCTGAGGCAAGCCCGCTAAGGTCTGTGAGATAGGGTCTTCTTCTATAACTCTACTTGCTTCGCAGAATCTTGAGGGAAAAGTGTATATATAAGTGTGGGTTTTATTTTAATCAATAAAAGGGAAGCTTACAGGAGGAAGGAACAGACACACCTGCCTCACATCAGTGACTGTGTTAGGGGACCGAGGTGTTTATGGAGTACTGCTTCAGCCTATGATAGTTCCACTGTGGGGGGCCATCTCTCCTTTTCCTTCAGCTGCCCCCCTGAGTCTGGGCTCATAAATAGCAGCCCGAGAGCACCTGTCCACCTGCCTACAAAGCCTGGCATCCATAACCCCCGCAAAGCCTGCCCTTTCCTGGCATCCCACAATGCAGTAAGAGCAAAGACAATGGAACTCACCCATTCCTTTAACGACATTTCAATCTTTCTGTGTTTCTGGCTACAAGGTAAACTGCATACCATCAGACTCAGATCCCGAAGATTCTCACTCCCAAGCCCAGGCAGAACCAACTGCATGTGAAGAGCCAAGGAGGGTGGGGAAGGGAATCAGTGTTGGCCCAACAGAGAAGAAAAATCAATTACGAGGAAAGAAAATGTGATCATTAAGCCTTTAAAAACAATGGCTTAGATCTATCTACATCAGCATATAAAGAATGAAAAGGAGATAGAAAAAAAGAGAGTCCTTTTACATTTAAGTTCCTGGTTGCAAAGAATTTAAAAATTCAGATTTTTTTTAATTGAGGTGAAATTCATATCATATAAAATTAGCCACGTGGGGGTGCCTGGGTGACTCAGTCAGTTAAGCGTCTGACTCTTGATTTGGGCTCAGGTCATGATCTTGGGATGGGGAGGGGGAGCCCCAAGTCAGGCTCCACGCTGAGCTTGGAGTCTGTGTAAAATTCTCTCCAGCTCCCTCTCTTTCTGCCCCTCCCCGCACGCGCATGCTGTCTCAAAAAAGAATTTTTTTCATTAATCATCTTAATGTGAACAATTCAGTGGCACTTAGTACATTTACAATGCTGGGCAACCATCACCTCTATATAGTTCCCAAAGCATCTGAAAGTATATCTTGTGCTAGAATTTTACATGCAGAAACTACAGGAAAAATAGGAGATTTTCTTAGGCTTTTCAACCATTTGAACTTAACTCCCTGATTGTATTTAAGAACTCAATTGGACTGCCTCTACTTGCCTAACTAACATATATCTTCAGTGTTGAAGAATGGACAATTTAAATGTTTTCACAGTTGATTAGTGGGTGGGAGAGGTGATTATGGATTTCTGCAGACAGGAGAAATCCCGTATATTTATGTTCATATGCACATTGACAGTGCATTAAGCAATTCAACAAAAAGTTGAAAATTGTTTCAGACATATGCATTTCTTCCATACAAGATCACGCAGACAGATTCATCAGTGGTGTCGTTAATAAAAATGGACTTCAATGCAAAATTGAATGTAATCCCTCAGCTTGCCACCAAATTTCTCCTACGAAGTGACAAAGTTAGTTTGAGCAAAAAATGACCTTCTAGAGCATTGGGGTCAGAAGGATGTAGACTGATTATTTCTCCTTTGGTGGTGGGAGTGAATATTCTATTGCCTTCTTACTCATTGTAGTCATTCATGGAGACTGCCCTATGGCTCCAAACCTAAAGAATCATCTGATTAGGAAAACAAGATGGACACCATCTTGCTACCTTGAATCTGACTGCTAGCCTATCAGGCATGGTCCTGTATCTCTATCCCTACTCTGAGCCATCAACCATATGAGCTGGACTTTGCAACCAAGTTAACAGACTCTTTCTCTAAGTTGACTGTCTCTAGTCCTGGTAAATACAGGCATGCTTTGTGTATTACCACTGTAACCACATAGAACCCAAAAAATCTTCCTGAAAAACAGGATCGCAAACTCTTCTTTTGCTACTTCTCTTTTTTGCTATTTTCTCAAATAGCAAGATAAGACTAAGACAGAATCCTATCTTGGACTCCTGAAAAGTCACTGCTTCATGATTTATGAGCATTCCACCTAAAGGAAGAATCAATAAAAGGAAAAGACTTGGGGAGAACAATCCAATAAGAAACTTTAAGCCTGTAGCACATTATTACTTTTCTAAAGTTCTATATTACCACTATATATATAGTAAGAGCTCGATATGTATTTGTTATTTGAATTGGATGAGGATATTTTTTCTTCTTTAGTATCTCTACTCTAAAATACATTTTGCCTTACTATATCGATCAAATAATTGTAGTATTTGGTGCCAGCGGTTCCACTCAAATAATTATTTTTGAGTAGCCTTCGATTTTTCTAATGATCTGCTGTGTTCCTCATCCTGCCCCTTCTATGTCTACTATTAGTCATGAGACCACATGTGCATTGCCCATAGCAGTGTCTCAAATTCTAGATTAATTTTAATCTCATTTTAAAATGCATATTCCTGGGCCACCAGCCACAGTGCTCTTTAGGTCTGAGAAGTGATCTCGGAACCTGCATTTTAACAAGCACCCTAAGTGACTGAGGTGTGGGTAATCCGTGGTACACGCTTTAGAAACTGAGCCATAGATTTGATGATCCTGTCCTAGACTCCAGGACCGGCCTTAGGGCAGAAAGACAAAAAACCAGCCATTAACTCATTGCAGATGCAGTGATGATGGTCCTGTGCTAGGACACAGTCTTGTCTCATGAAGTCATTACTTTGTCCTCCTTCCTACTCCGTACCCCAAATCCAGCCAGTCTTGCCCTGTATCTTGGTAGCTGGGTGCATGGTACTCTTGGGATTCGCTGGTGGCTACATGGAGAAGTGTCAGTTACTAAACCCCATATGTAATGTTCTGGCTGTCCACCAGATCCTCCACCCATGGCCAAACTCTGCTGAACGCCTCCAGCAGCTACTGCTTCCAAGTCTCCTTACTCTCTACCTTGCCAACACAGGTTTTCTGGATGGCTCTTCCCCACACTAAAACCTCACTCCTCATGACAGACAGTCCTGACTGAACATGCTGACCACCCTTTATCCAGAACTAGCCAACAGGAATAGGATAATCCCCAGTCTGGCTAGCCTTCAAAATATCATCTCCCTTTGTGTCTCTGGCAGAATGAGAGGTCATACCTGCTCATTTACCCAAGTTTAACATGAGAGAGTTCAGAAGAGGAACATTAAAAGTAAGAAAAAAATGATGGTTGCCAGAGGGAAGGGAGGTGAGGGAATGGACGAAATGGGTGAAGGGGATTGAGAGGTACAAGCTACCAGGTAGAAAGTAAATAAGACACGGGGATACAGTGTACAACATAGGGAATATAGCTCATAATATTCTAACAACTTTGCATGATGACAGATGGTAACCAGACTTATTGTGGTGACCATTTTGTAATGTATACAAACATTGACTCACGATGCCATACAGCTGAAACTAATGCAACATCGTCTGTCAATTATTCCTTGACAAAACAGAAAGTGAGAAACAACTCAAAATAACATAATCTTTGTTGCATACAGCCTGTTGTCAAGAATAGCCCAAAATAGGGGCACCTGGGTGGCTCAGTGGGTTAAGCCTCTGCCTTCAGCTCAGGTCATGATCTCAGGGTCCTGGGATCGAGCCCCGCATCGGGCTCTCTGCTCAGCAGGGAGCCTGCTTCCTCCTCTCTCTCTGCCTGCTCCTCTACCTACTTGTGATCTCTGTCTATCAAGTAAATTAAAAAAAAAAAATTTAAGAATAGCCCAAAATAAATGCAGATTGAAATTAACGTGTTCTCATTTGGCCTTCAGGCTGGTATAGTGAGTTGGGGTTAGAACACCCTTATCTCAAAAGAACCCTGTGTAGACCCTCATTTACTACGCTGAAATAATGGGAGACCAAAGCGGGGCAGTCCCTCCATCCAAGGCCCTTCCAGAGGGCCCTTATGTAGCCAAAGAGGACAAGTAAGTTGTACCTCCCTCCTGCCTGGTCTCTGAGGCTAGTACTGAGGAGACTTGAGCTTGAAAAGGTGAGTGCAGTTAGCCACTGTCAGTGGGAGTGAGCCAATTAGATGAGATGGATCATGTCCAAGGAGATAAGGCCTGGCCCAACCAGGGATGTGTTTAGACAGGACTTATTAAAAAGACTATGGAAGGTTGCAGATAAGATTAGCACCTTCCCAAATTGTTACTCCACCTCTTGAGAGCTGAAATATTATCTCTGAATACAAGAGGAAGCTTCAGCTAAGAATAGAACAGTCTAGAAGTGCCTGGGTGGTGCAGTCAGTTAAGAACCCGATTCTTGGTTTTGGCTCAGGTCATGATCTCAGGGTACTGAGATGGACCTCCTCATCAGGTTCTATGCTCTGTGCAAAATCTGCTTGAGATTCTCTGTTCTGTAGCTCTGCTCCTCCCGTTCATGCTCTCTCTCTCTCTCCTCCCCCTCCTTCCCTTTCTCTCTAAAATAAATAAATCTTTTTAAAAAAATAATAGAACAGTCTAAGGATTTCTTCTCTATTTTGGTTCATTCGTTTATTTAACAAACGGGATTTATTTTTTTTAATTTTCTATGCATCTCAGGCCTCAACCCTTAAGGGGCTTACCATCTTGCAATAGAGTTAAGGTTATGAATTTAGCTTGAACACAGATCTACCCAGGACTTTAATTCTCTCACCTATCTGTATGAGGTGAAAAAACACTGTGGATATTACAGTGATAGGCAGTAGACATAGTAAGAAGTGCCCCGCAAGGAAGCCAAACCTCAATTCACTTCCCAATGGGGAAACAGAGCTTGAAGTTTATGGTAAAGGTGCTAGACAATGGGAGGAAAGGATGAAGGTGCCCACAGATTAAAGAGAAACCTTCCCATGGACACCATAAAGCAAACCAAGTTGTCTTAGATGGCATAGATTCGTCTTAGGGTTCCATTATGTCTTTTCCTTGTTTCTACTAGGCATTGAAGAGTAATTGAAATACCAGATGCTATATAAGGCAATACTTTTATTAGCTTAAACCAGTGGTTCAGCCACCTGGAAGACCTGCTAAGGGCACTGATTGCTCAGCAAGAACCCCTGAGCTTCTGACTCAGTGGGTCTTCGATAGGACCTGGGGATTTGCAGAACTAGTAAGTCCCAGGTGCTGCTAATGCTGCTGCTCTGAGGACCACACTTGAGAACCACAGGCTTAAGCAGACATCTAGGGAAGCTTGAGAAGTGTTGTTCCACAAAGCAGCGTAGACAGTATCACTAGATTTAAAATCTTTCGGTGCCTGTTGTTTCTCTGCCTACAAAATAATAATGTGTACTACAAAAAAAAAGTTTTAATAAAAAAGGCAATAAATTCAGGGGCGCCTGACTGGTTCAGTCGGTGGAATATGTGACTCTTGATCTCAGGGCGGTGAGTTCAAGTCCCACATTGGGTGTAGAAATCACTAAAAAAATAAATAAACTTAAAAAAAATTGGGGCGCCTGGGTGGCTCAGTGGGTTAAGCCTCTGCTTTTGGCTCAGGTCATAGTCTCAGGGTCCTGGGATCGAGCCCCACATTGGGCTCTCTGCTCAGCAGGGAGCCTGCTTCCCCCCCACCCCCCCACCCCCTGCCTGCCTTTTTGCCTACTTGTGATCTCTCTCTCTGTCAAATAAATAAAATCTTTAAAAAAAAATTTCATAAAACAACCTAAGTAAATGTAAAGACTCCAAAGATAGCCATTGATGATACTGCTGTGCATTCTTATAAATTTTTCTTATGTATTTGTTTGTATATAATTACATATACAATCTTCTCTCATGTATATATATAAATGTAATATAAAACATTGGAATCATCTTATACATATTATTTTGTAACATAACTTTTCACTTAATAGTATATTATAAACATCTTCTATGATCCAGCAATTGCACTACTGGGTATTTACCCAAAAGATACAAAACTTCTGAGTGGAAGGCATATATGCACCCCAATATTTATAGCAGCATTAGCAACAATAGCCAAATTATGGAAAGAGCCCAAATGTCCATCAACTAGATAAACGGATAAAGAAGATGTGGTACACACACACACACACACACACACACACACTGGAATATTACTCAGCCATAAAAAAGAATGAAATCTTTCCATTTACAATGACATGGACAGAGCTAGACAGTATTATGCTAAGCAAAATAAGTCAGTCAGAGAAAGACAAATACCATATGATTTCACTCATAAGTGGAATTTAAGAAACAAAACTAATGAACATAAGGAGAAAAAGGAAAAAATAGAGGCAAACCAGAAAACAGACTCTTAACTATAAACAACAAACCGATGGAGGGAAGGCAGTGGGGCGATGGGTTAAATGGGTGATAGGGAAGAAGGAGGGCTCTTGTGATGAGCCCTATGTGTTCTATATAAGTGATAAATCCCTGAATTCTACACAGGAAACTAATATTACGCTGTATGTTAACTAACTGGAATTTAAATAAAAACTTGAAAAAGAAAAAAAAATCTTTCTACGTCAGTACAGTTCTAGAACACGACTTGCTATATCCTCTGAATAGAGGTACTACAGTACATTTAAATGTTCCCATTTGCAGGACGCTTAGGTTGTTTTGCCAAGTTCTTCCTGTTAAAACGGTCTCAGCATAAATATTCTGGTAAATCTTTATGCAAGTCCTTAATTATTTTCTAAAGACAACTTCCCAGAAGAAAAACTGCCAAGTCCGCAGTTATATAGATTTTTAAGGCTTTTAATGCATTCTGCCAGAATACTCTTCAGTGAAATATTGGATCAATTTACACACCCAACAGCACTATGTGGGTATCTTCTCACACTTTCACATAACACCAAGCATGTTTTTCTTTCCCAGTTTAATGAAGGGAAAGTGATATCTTACTTATATTTTTAGTAACAGTGGGGTCCATAGTAGTATCCCATTCAGTGATTTCCTCCTTTCATTTGTACCTTCGAAAATCTAACTCATCACAAAGAAATTCTTTTGTTTGAGAGTTTACATGTTTGCTGTTTCATAGAACCCAGCCTGCCTTTCGTCTTTGTCACAGACAAAAATTTCAGAGTAGAACAACTTTTGTTGTTTTATGTAAACTTTGGGGAAATAAACTTGTTATAAAACTCTGTATTTTGGATCTGTCTGATGTGATATGCAATCTCGATTTTCATTACATGAATTTATTACAACTACAATGTAATTAATCTAACCACTTATTAACAAATGCATGGGAAAAACGTATCCACCGTGATTAAAAGAGAAAAGTGATGGAACAACGTATCTTGTTTCTATTTACTATTCAACAAATATTAAATTGAACTACACAATGTGAATACTAAAATGAATTTTCTTGGTGATACACTAACCTGAACTTTCTTGTGGATACACAGGGACTGTTAGGTGAAAAGTATGGGAACATTCGAATCCCTGGAGAAGTTGAAGCCTCGGAGTTTGAAATGATCTTGGATGCTGCCGTAGAGGCAAAGCTGGACACCAAGCTTCTGGAAGAGTGGTACTGCCGTGATGAGAACTCAGTGCCGGCAGCTTATTACCTCAGACCTAAATCGGAAATGCTGAAAAGCAATAAAAATGCAGTGAGTTATCTTTCTCTCCAAAGTATGTTCGTGTCTAATCCTTTCAGTCATCGGTCATCCACAGAAAAGGCACAGCAGACAGAAAATTACTCTTCCCCGGACCCTACATTTCTTTGGAACAACAAAATCCAAAGCTAAGAAACTTTCCAGTTTTTGACTTACCTTTCTTTTTGGCCTCTCAGACTCTCCTCCTGGAGTTATTTCCTTCCTTTGGAAGCTCCACTAATGGAGGTCTATTGGTGATAAACTGTGTTTATCTGCAGATACTCCTATTTTTCCCATTTTGCCATAATGTGTCTACGATATTCTGAATTACTGGTATATGTCATGCTTCCTATATTCATGGGTTCATGGATTCTATCCGTTCTGGAAAGTTGTCAGCTATCATCTCATCAAATAATGTCTTTCCTCTATTCCCTCTGTTCTCTTTTTTTCTTGTACCATAATTGAATTTACACTGGACCATCTCAGTCTGTCCTCCATTTCTCTTGATTCTCTTTCACGTTACCAATTTCCTTAGCTCTCCATGCTGCTGTCCAGAAGACTATTTTAGTCTTTTCCAATTCAGTATTTTTATTTTCAGCTGTGTCCACTCTGTTCATGCATTAAGCTTTCAACAGTTATATTTTTGATTTGTGAAAGTTTTTGGGAGGAGAGGGCTTTTTCATATCTGCCTAGCTATTTTTAAAGTCTCTCATTTTTTAATTCAATTATCTTTCCTTTAATATTTCATACATAGTTTATATTCTTGTATCTTATGTAGAATCCTGGAGTGAGGTTGATTCATGCATTTGTATGATGGAAATAGTATCAATATCTCCTCTCCAACTTGGTTCCTAAATGTATTTACCATGTATCCCCTGAAACAGAATAAAGGAGGAAGAGAAAAGGGGTGGGCCTTTTCCTTGCATAGGATTCCTAGAGAGATTGAAAAGAAGGCATAGATATCCATCCCTCTTCCAAAGAGAACATCCTTGATACATTCAGTGCCAAGACATCTCTGAGAGGACAGCTCTGACTTGGCAACAGTTCATTTAAGAACCTTGAGTATTTGTCATTCTGATATTTAGCATACAGCATTTTCTACATGCAATATGAAATCATGTCAGGATCCTTAATTTTTCTTCTTTCCCCCACGCATTATTCAAAGTACTTATCTGCAAAAATCTTGTGTCTATGGCTAGGAATCTTAGGGTAAATCCAAACCATTCCTCAGTTAAATATACGAGGAGTCCATGTATTGCTGGTAAATGTGGATATCCAAAAACCTAATATCTTGGGACGCCTGGGTGGCTCAGTTGGTTAAGCGGTTGCCTTTGGCTCAGGTCATGATCCCAGCATCCTGGGATCGAGTCCCACATCGGGCTCCTTGCTCAGCAGGGAGCCTGCTTCCTCCTCTCTCTCTCTCTCTCTCTCTGCCTGCCTCTCTGTCAAATAAATAAATAAATAAAATCTTTTAAAAAATAATTTTTTAAAAAACCTGATATCTTAAGAAACCAAGTTTAGACAGTAGTTTGGGAACCCTTGCGCACATGTTACTATTTGGCTTGAGGTGTCCCTTTGTCATTCTGAGATCCTCCAGGGAATTTAAGTTATTCTCTAAGTCCCACCCGATATTTCTCCATAAATTATTGTTAAATAGGTGAATGCATGAATAAGATCATCACCGAGACTCTATAAATGTTACTTGTTTGGTTGGCGGTGCTCCCATTTGATTTCCTAGAAATCAGTTTCTGATTTCCTAGAATCAGAAACAAATCAAGAGACAACTAAAGATTGTTTAAAATCCATTTAATTCCATTTAAAATTAAATGGAAACATAAGAGCACCTCTCCTTTAACTTCCTGTTCTCTTTAGAGGATACTGAAGACATCATTTTGTTATGACATCTGTATCAAAACCCAGGAGGGATTTGCTACTTAATCTGCTAGCAGTGCACCATGACCACAAGTTCTGCTGAGGACTCGCCCACTCCAAACCTGCTAGCCTCGGCCCTGAGCTTAAGGCAAATTTTGTTAAAGCCATGCACAAGTCATATTGTCACCTGGTCCACAGCTGCCAGCACACCATGGCCAGCCATGCACCCCCAGCCATCATCTCACACCAGGCCCAGGCCTAACCATCATTACACACCCACCCCCCAGCCCCATCCCTAGCCACCCCAGGATGTAGACCCCAGCTGCCTTAGCACTTTGGAGACCTGGCATATGACTAGGGGCCCAGCACAAATTTTGCTAACACCACCACCCCCATCTCAATTTCCTCAGCGGTCGTGCCCCCTAAGAACTGGTCTGCCTGGGTCCCACTAACACTACTGAGGGCAAGCACAGCACACACCAGGCAATAAGACAGTGCAGATGACTCCATTGAAAGGAAAAGTGATTCTAACACAACAGCAGGGCATCAGCAATACAGACAGGATACTCTCCTGAAGGGTCAAGTTCTGGTGAACAAGGGCCACTGTGCTGCTGGGGGCTCCAGGACCTCTTCTTCATAGAGTCACTACTTTCAAGAGCAGAAGACATAGCTGACTTTCTTAACACAGAGAAACAGACACAAAGAGGCAGACAAAATGAGGAGACAGAGAAATTTGCCCCAAGTGAAAGAACAGAACAAGGTCACAACTTTATTTCTAAGTGAAACAGATCTAAGTAACATGCCTGACAGAGGATTTAAAGCAATGATTATAAGGACACTCACTGGACTTGAGAAAAGAGTGGAAGACATGAGTGAAACCTGTAACACACAGATAAGGAATAACAGAGCAGTTAACATAAAGGGCTCAATAAATGAAATGAGAAACACACTTGATGGAATGAACAGCAGGAATGAATTACTGATCTAGAAGACAAACTAGTGGAAAGGAATCAAGCCCAACAAAAGAAAAAAAAAGAATTATGCAAAATAAGAATAGATTAGGGAACTCAGTGACTCCATCAAGCCTAATTATCATTCATATAATAGGATTCCAAGAAGACGACGAGAGAGGAAAAGGGGCCAGAAAATTTATTTGAAGAACTAGTAGATAAACTCTTCCGTAACCTGTAGAAGGAAACAGATATCCTGATCCAGGAGGCACAGAGAACACCCATCAAAGTCAAAAAAAGCACACCCACAATAAGACATATTGTAATTAAACTGGCAAAATCTAGTGAAAAGAAAGAATTTTAAAACCAACAAGACAAAAGAAATCAGTAACTTACAAGGGAAAACCCACAGAGCTAGCATGAGGTTTTTCAACAGAAACATTGCAAGCCAGAGGAAAGTGGCATGATATATTCAAAGTGCTAAATGGGAAAGATCTTCAGCCAAGAATACTCTTTCCAGCATGTCTATCATTCAGAATAGGAGGGATAAAGTGTTTCCCAAACAAACACAAACTAAAGGAGTTCATGATCATTAAACCAGCCCTCCACAAAATATTAAAAGGGGCTCTTTGAGTGGAGGGAAGAGACCAAAATTGACAGCATAAAGGTAAGAAAAACAAAAGCAGTAAATGTGAATATTTCTTTTAAAAAATCAGCCAAGGAATTCAACAAAAAAAGATATAAAATATAATAACATATACCTAAAATGTGGGGAAGACAGGAAAAAAGAATGGGTTCAAACTTAAATGACCATCAATTGAATATAGACTGCTATATGCAAATGAGGCTATATACAAACCTAATGGTACCCACAAATCAAAACCACTAATAAATATGCAAGGAATAAAGAGAAAGAAATCCAAATATATCACTGAAGAAAATCAGCAAAACATGAAAAAAAAGATAAGGAAGGATCAGAGAAATTCTATGTAAATAGACTAAATGCTCCAATCAAAAGAAAGGTGACAGAATAGATGAAAAACAAGATCTATATGTATGCTGCCTAAAAGAGACTCATTTTAGATCTAAAGACACCTGCAGATTGAAAGTGAAGGGATAGAGAAAGATCTATTATGCAAATGTATGTCGAAAGAAAGCCAGACTAGCAATACTTTTATTGGACTTTAGACAAAGACTGTAACAGGAGAAAAAGAAGGTCCCTATGTAATAATAAAGAGGACAATCCAAAAAGAAGATATAAGAATTGTAAATACTTATGCACCCAACATAGCAGCATCCAAACACATAAAATTGTTCATAACAAACAAAAGGAACTAATAGATAATAACACAATAATAGTGGGGGACTTTAACACCCCACTTACATCAATGCACAGATCATCTAAACAGAAAAGTAACAACAAGACAATGGCTTTGAATGATACACTGGGACAGATGGATTTAACAAACACATTCAGACATCTTAACACAGCAGAACACGCATGCTCTTCATGTGTGAAAATGGAACATTCTCCAGAATAAATCATATACTCTCCCACAAAAAAAAAAATAAAAAAATACAAGAATATTGAAGTCATACCATGCAACTTTTCTGATCACAATGCTATGAAACTTGAAGTCAGTTACAAGCAAAAATCTGGAAAGACGGCAAATACAAGGAAGTTAAATAGCACGCTACTAAACAATGAATGGGTCAATCAGCAAATAAATGAAGAAATAAAAAATATGTAAGAGGGAAATTTTAACAACACAGTCTACCTCAAGAAGCAAGAAAAATATCCAATAAACAACCTAGCTTTACATCTAAAGGAGCTTGAGAAAGAAAAACAAACAAAACCTAAAACCAGCAGAAGAAATAGTATATTAGGGCAGATAAATTATATAGAAACTAAAAACAAATGAACAAACAAACAAAAACTACATACACACACACACACACACACACACACCACACATAATAGAACAGAGTAATGAAACTAGGAACTGGTCCTTTGAAAAAACTCAGTAAAATTGATAAAGCTCTAGCCAGACTTATCAAGAAAAAATAGAGAAAGGACTAAATAAATAAAATCACAAATGAGAGAGAAGAAATAACAACTGATACCACAGATATACAAACAATTATAAAAGAATATTATGAAAAAAATATGTGCCAACAAATTGGATAATCTAGAGGAAATGGATAAATTCTAGAACCATTTAAACTACCAAAAATGAAACAGGAAGAAATAGAAAATTTGCAGACTGATAACCAGCAACGAAACAGACTCCAAAAAAAAAAAAAGAAGAAGAAGAAGAAGAAGAAGAAGGAAAAGAAAAGGAAGGAAGGAAGGAAGGGTATCAATAAACAAAAAAACTCCCAACAAACGAAAGTCCAGAGCCAGATGGTTTCACCGGGGACCACTACCAAACATTTATAGAAGAGTTAATACCTATTCTTCTCAAACTATTCCAAAACATAGAAATAGAAAGAAAACTTCCAAACTTATTCAATGAGGCCACTATTATCCTGATACCAAAACTGGATAAAGACACCACTAAAGGAGAGAACTACAGGCCAATATCACTAATGAACATAGATGCAAAAATCCTCAATAAAATAATAGCAAACTGAATTCAACAATACATTAAAAAGATCAGTCACTACAATCAAGTAGGATTTATTCCTGGTTTGCACGTGTGGTTCAATATTCACAAATCAATCAACATGATACACCACATTAATAAGAAAAAGGACAGGAACCATATGTCATTTCAGTAGATACAGAAAAAGCATTTGACAAAGCACAACATCTATTCATGATAAAAACCCTCAACAAAGTGCATTTAAAAGCCATATATGAAAAACCCGTAGCTAATATCACCCTCTATGGGGAAAAAGTGAGAGGTTTTCCCCTAAGGTCAGAAAAAAGGTAAGGATGTCCACTCTCACTACTTTTATTCAACACAGTATGGGGAGTCCTAGCCACAGCAATCAGACAAGAAAAAGAAATAAAAGGCAAATTAGTAAGGAAGAAATCAAACTTTCACTATTTGCAGATGACATGATACTATACATAGAAACCCCAGAAGACTCAACCAAAAAACTGCTAGAATTGGTACACAAATTCAGTAAAGTCACAGGATACAAAATCAATATACAGAAATCTGTTACATTTCTATATAATGAAGCAACAGAAAGAGAAACTAAGAAAAAAATCCCATTTACAATTGCACCAGAAATAATAAGATACCTAGGAATAAACCTAACCAAAGAGGTAGAAGAACTATACTCTGAAAACTATAAAGCACTGATGAAAGAAACTGAAGATGACACAAAGAAATGGAAAGACATTCCGTGCTCATGTGTTAACAAGTATTGTTAAAATGTCTATGCTACCCAAAGCAATCTACACATTTAATGCAATCTCTATCAAATTACCAATGTGTTTTTCACAAAACTAGAATAAATAATTCTAAAATTTACAAAGAACCACAAAATACCCCAAATAGCTGGAGCAACATTTAAAAGGAAAAGCAAAGCTGAAGGCATCACAATTTTGGACTTCAAGTTATATTACAAAGCTGTAGTGATCAAAATAGTATGGTACTGGCACAAAACCAGACCCATAAATCAATGGAACAGAATATAAAATACAGGTATAAGCCCAGAACTATATGGTCAATTGATCTTCAACAAAGCAGGAAAGAATATCCAGTGGGAAAAGGACAGTCTCTTCAACAAATGGTGTTGGGAAAACTGGACAGCAACATGTAAGAGAAAGAAATGGAACCACTTTCTTACACCATACACAAAAATACATTCAAAACTGATAAAAGACCTACATGTGAGACCTGAAACCATAAACTCCTTGAAGGAAACATAGGCAATACCCTCTTTGACATCAGTCATAGCAACTCTTTTCTAGGTATGTTCCTGAGGCAAGGGAAACAAAAGTAAAAATAAACTATTGGGACCATATCAAAATAAAAATATCTGTACAAGAAAGAAAGCAATCAATAATATTTAAAGGTGACCTGTGGAATGGGAGAAGATATTTGCAAATGACCTACCAATAAAGGACTGATACAAAATGTATGAAGAAACTTATAAAATTCAAGACCCAAAGAACAAATAATCCAATTTAAAAATGGACAGAGGACATAAACAGACATTTCTCCAAAGAAAATATACAAATGGTCAATGGTCAACAGACACATGAAAAGATCCTCAGCATCACTCATCATCAGGGAAATACAAATCAAAACCACAATGAAACATCACCTCACACCTGTCAAAATGGCTAAAACCAACAACACAAGAAACAACAGGTGTTGGCAAGGATGTGGAGAAAGGGAACCCCTTTTGCACTATTTGTAGGAATGCAAAGTGGGGAGGCACACTCTGGAAAACAGTATAGGGGTTCCTTAAAAAGTTGAAAATAGAACTACTGTATTATCCAGCAATCACACTACTGGATATTTACCCCAAAAATACAGAACATTGGGGTGCCTGGGTGGCTCAGTGGGTTAAGCCTCTGCCTTCGGCTCAGGTCATGATCTCAGGATCCTGGGATCAAGTCCCGCGTCGGGCTTTCTACTCAGTGGGGAGCCTGCTTCTCCTCTCTCTCTTCTCTCTGCCTGCCTCTCTGCCTACTTGTTGTGATCTCTGTCTGTAAAATAAAGAAATAAAATCTTTAAAAAAAAATACAGAACATTAATTCAAAGAGATACTTAAAGAGAAACTTGCATCCCTATGTTTATAGCAGCATTATTTACAATAGCCAAGATATGGAAGCAACCTAAATATCCATGGATTGATGAATGTATAAAGAAGCTGTGGTATACATATACAATGGAATATTATTCAGCCATAAAAAATGAAATCTTCCCATTTGCAATGACATGGATGGAGCTAGAGATTATATGCTAAGTGAAATAAGTGAGAGAAAGACAAATACCATAAGATTTCAATCATATGTGGAATTTAGGAAACAAACCAAATGAGCAAAGGGAAAAAGAAAGAGGGGGAGGGAACAGGGGCAAGGGGAGAGAGAGAGAGAGAAACCAAGAAACGGACTCCTAAGTATAGAGAACAAACTGATGGTCACCAGAGGGGGGTAGGAGGAAGGGTAAAATAGGGGATGGAGATTAAGGAGTGTACTTGTGGTGATGAGCACCAGGTGTTGTACGAGTGTTTAATCACTATTGTACACCTGAAACTAATATAACTAACTGGAACTAGAATAAAAATGTTTTTGTTTTTGTTTTTGTTTTGAAAAGGGAAATATATAGTATAACAAAAAGCCCAACAAACAAATTCTGTGTAATTTGGGCAAATTCACATATTACATGGAGATAATTTCTAACATTCAGGGTTATTGGGGGCCTTGGCCTGTTAAGTACCTACCATAGTATTGGCACCTAGTAGACCTTCAAATAATAGTGCTTTTCTTGGGACGCCTGGGTGGCTAGGTTGGTTAAGCGGCTGCCTTCGGCTCAGGTCATGATCCCAGCGTCCTGGGATTAAGTCCCACATCGGGCTCCTTGCTCGGCAGGGAGCCTGCTTCTCCCTCTGCCTCTCTGTCTGCCTGTGCTTGCTCTCTCTCTCTAACTAATAAATAAATAAAATCTTTAAAAAAAATAGTGCTTTTCTTGTGCTTAAATTTTGCTTTTTTTTTCTTTGATGATTTTAAAATTAGTATCTTACTTTTTACGTCTTCATAGATGCAGCCTCCTGCCAAAGCTGACAATGAGAAGACCTGGCAAGAGATATCAGATGAGATCAAGAAGATATTTAAGGCTGCTGTAAAACTGTTACACGAAAAGGGGAAAATGAAATATAACCAAGCTAAGAGGTACCTGTTCTCAGGTAATTTTGACACATCCTCCGTAAACTAAAGAACAGATAAGTAATAGACACATTCACTGCTTCCCTTTTATGGGTCTACAAATTTAATTTCACTTACTGCCCGATGACATTTAATTTTTCTAAATGTGTCCCTCTCCACGAGAGGCAAGTGTTCTTTTCTTTTAACCAATAGGGAAGCCTTCACTTAATTTGAGGACTTCTCCAAAAAAATGTGATTTTAAAAGAAGTCAGAGGAGGCTGGGTATATCAGACCAGACTCTGCCAATGTTCTGAGTTCATTCATGTATTCTGTTCATTCATTCATTCACTCACTGACTTAGCAAACATTTATTGAGAGCCCGCTATGTGCCAGGCACTGCGGATACACCAATGGACAAGAAGGCAAGGTCTCTCTCTCAGAATTTGTTTTTTAGTGGGAGGACAATAAATTATAGGCAAGTAATCAGATAAATGAAGAGGATCATTTCAGAGAAGTTACGCAATATGAACAAACAAGACACAGTAATAGGGGCTGATGAAGGAGGTGGGGTTCCAGGTGTAGAAGGAGTGGGCAGTCAGGAGAGGACTTTGAGCTGAATGACAGAAATTGTCAGAGCCAGCTGTGCTCTATCTCAGGCAGAGAATTCCAGGCAGAGGGTTTATCAGATTCAAGATCCCTGAGACAGAAATGTGCTTAGTAAGTTCTAGGAGCAGGAAGAAGGAGAAGGTAGCCAGGCCTGGGGAAGGAGAGAGGAAGACATAATGAGAACCTTGTGTTTTATTCTGAGTAAGCTGGGAAGTCATTGGAGGTTGAGAAATAAAGAAGTAAGGGAGTGGCAGGATCCAATTTAACCTTAAAATAAAAATCTACAGCCAGAGACTCATCTGTCAGCCTTTTTTAGCCATAGGAAGGAGGCTTCATTTTTAAAGGATGCGCAGGAAACCACAGAGCTGAAGGAATGTATCAGTGGTACTTTCCAGAGGACAAAGAAAATTGAGTAAAAGTAATCAGATATATAACATTTATTTTTAAAATTGGTAGTGAAGAGGCACCTGGGTGGCTCAGTAGGTTAAGTGCTGACTCTTGATTTCATGATCTCGTCGGGGCGGTGCAGGAGGGGGATGGTGGTGTCGTGAGATCAAGCCCAGCATCACCATTGAACTCTGCACTCAGCAAGGAGTCTGCTTAAGATTCTCTCTCTCCTTCCTCTGCCCCTCCCCCGACACTCTAAAATAAATAAATAAATACAATCTTAAAAAGTGATCTAGAAGAATTATAGAGGAAAAAGCAATAGCAGTTGGGTTTCAGATTGGTTTTGTGAGCGACATGACAAAGTGAGAAACCTAAAAGGCACTCCATATCATTCTCCCTGTATACATGTACTTCAAGTTCAGGGTAACTGTAAGTAATTTTGACAAATTCATTCTTGACAAACTAGGAAAAGTTAGGTCTTAGTTTAGGTGTCCCTGAAAATATTAAATTGGCAAAAATAAGTACTATATGTTTAGAATATACAGACTGATTGCTTTGGGGGGACATATCCAATTTTGGGACTCTCGTTCTTCATTTTTATGAAGAACAAAACTACCATGGTCCTAAAAATGTGCTGTATTTGAAGACAATGCCCAGAACAAAAGCTTTCCTATTCTTTTTTTTTAAGATTGTCTTTATTATTATTTGAGAGAGAGAAAGAGTGTGTGTGTGTGTGCACAAGCAGGGGAAGCGGCAGGCAGAGGGAGAGGACCCTGGGATCATGACCTGAGCCAAAGGCAGACACTTAACTGACTATGCCACCCAGGTGTCCCAAAGCTTTCTTATTCTTGATGTAAGAGACCCAGTTTGGGGAGGGCATCATCTTTAGAATCACACAGTTCCAGTGTTCATGCATTTCACTATAAAACACTTTCTCCTAATTTTCTCTACACTAAAAAACTCTGTCCATGTAGCC
This sequence comes from Taxidea taxus jeffersonii, assembly GCA_003697995.1. Classification (NCBI taxonomy): domain Eukaryota; kingdom Metazoa; phylum Chordata; class Mammalia; order Carnivora; family Mustelidae; genus Taxidea; species Taxidea taxus. The sequence continues at coordinate 201,803 of ML106006.1, read as the reverse complement.
AGCCATATACAGATGAATAATTTTATACTATGTAGTATGAACTACTACAAGTGGACTGTTTTCTGTTTGGGGGACATCTCTCAAAGATGTGCATGCTCATAACAATTTTATTGATTTTACATTTCAAACTCATTTTGAGATATGTCTACACAATTAAAGTGGCTGGAGAAGTGCCAGTTCTATGAAATGGATTATTACATCCATACTACTTTAATATTTTCAGAAATGTTGGAATAAGAATACCAGGAAAGGTCTGGAAAGGTGAAGTCTTTATATCTGAAAGTAGTTTTTCACACATTTTTTTAAAGATTTATTTATTTATTTATTGAGAGAGCACATGCACACACACGTGCACGCACACACACGCACATATACATATGAGTAGGGGGAGGGACAGAAGTAAAGGGAGAGAGAATCTTAAGCAGACTCTGCACTGAGCATAGAGCTCGACACAGGGCTTCATCCCATGACTCTAAGATCATGACCTGAGCCGACATCGACGGTCAGCTGTTTAACCAGCTGAGCCACCCAGGTGCCCCTAATTTTTCACACATCTACTTTCTCCTTTATAAAGAACAGGAGAGGAAGAGAAATACAATAGACCCTAAAATAGTGCCCAGCTGTGAACAGTAAAACTGAATGGTCTCAGGGATAGTAGTTTTGGGGATTTACTTATGAACGATCACCGTCAGGGCTGGAACTCTCCTAATGTTATCTGCATCGGGTGCCATGACCAGTTAAACTTTAGGATACTTAGAAAAATGCAAGAACAGAAAGTAAATATTGTATTCTGATAAGGCACGGGAAATTTATAATATTTGTAGGCCAATAAATACCAGAAATTATCAATAAAAGTCCCCCTAAAATCATGAGGATGCCCTTGGCTTCTAGAAAGAACTCTTTAGAATTGACTTTGTCTCACATGACTCATTTATTCAGGTATATTTATGAAGTCTACGCCATCAACAGGCATTATGTACAGCTTCTTTTTTTCCCCCCCCTGTTTAAATGGGTTCTACGGACTTGGTTTGTCTCTATGTCTTTTTACAAAGCATTTGTAATCAACACTCCTGATTGGTACATTGTTTCCATGGAGGTGGTAACAGTGGCAGCTATGTTAGGGTTAATTTGTTTCCTGGGAGTCAGAGGGGACAGTGCAGTGTCTGGTTATCAGCCATTAGGTATACATACTATAAATTGTCACTTTCTTTCTTCTGGTTCATGGAAGTAGCGCCCAGTTCATCCAGGGTGCCTCCTAGCATGGTACGTAGATGCTGGAAAAGAGATGAGCCAAAGGCTGCTTTCTGGGGATTTCTTACATCTTGCCTCGTCTACATTAAAAGAAGAGTAGATACATGTTGTATAAACTCCTTTGACTGGCCTCCTTAACCAGCCTGTCTGATCAAAACCCTTCGTAACGTGGACTGATGACCATGGCACAGCTCCCTCCACGCTGATGGCTATAAACAGATCTTTTTTACTAGAGTTATTGCTTTTGATTGATGGCTATCATTCCCGAAAAAAAATCATTATCACTTGAGTTCTAAAAGGCACCACTTAAAAATACAGTTTCCCCCTTCCTTAATAGTCACTGTAGAGAATACACGTACGTTCCGGGTTTTGTTTGATGTTGGAGCTGAGGCCAGCACATTGAAATGTTTTCAGTTTCTGGCCAGCCCGGCCTGGCATATTCAGGGCCCACCCCTGCCCCCCTTCTTCCATCAGATCATTGCCTAGGAGTCACCTCCTCATGAAAGCCTTCCCTGACTTCTCCAAGTGGGGTAGCCCTCCTGATAATTTGCTTTCATTGTACCATGTTATTCGACTTCATGGGACTAAAAGCACTCATAATCCATTCATCTGTGGGACTCTGGGTTTCATATCCACCATCCTCCACTGGACTGGAAGTGCCATAAAAGCTTTTCCCCTCAGGGTTGTCTGTTTTCTCTCCCCACTGTACCCTGATTAACCAGTAGCATGCCTGGCACAGGGTAGATGCTCAGTTAAGACCAACCGGTTAGGGCGCCTGGGTGGCTCAGTGGGTTAAAGCCTCTGCCTTTGGCTCAGGTCATGATCCCAGGGTCCTGGGATCGAGCCCCACATCGGGCTCTCTGCTCCTCGGGGAGCCTGCTTCCTCCTCTCTCTCTGCCTGCCTCTCTGCCTACTTGTGATCTCTATCTTTCAAATAAAT
>ML106006.1:137863-199512 GCA_003697995.1 Taxidea taxus jeffersonii | reverse complement strand
TCAGGTCATGATCCCAGGGTCCTGGGATCGAGCCCCACATCGGGCTCTCTGCTCCTCGGGGAGCCTGCTTCCTCCTCTCTCTCTGCCTGCCTCTCTGCCTACTTGTGATCTCTATCTGTCAAATAAAATAAATAAAATCTTTAAAAGAAAAAAAAAGACCAACCGGTTAAAGGAAAGCGGGGGGAGTGGGGGGAGGCAGCCAGTTTTAAAAGACTGCCTGCCTTCAAGTTCACTGACATTGGCTTAATTATTTATCCCTTTTTATTTTTCCCTCTATAAAATCATGCACAAGTGATGTTTGTGTTACTGATGCTCCCATTTTAAATGTTCTCATGGGGGCTCGGTGATTAATTATGTATATTTGCCTCTGCCTTCAGGATCCTGGGATCAAGCCCCGCATTGGGCTCTCTGCTCAGCGGGAAGCCTGCTTCCTCCTCTCTCTCTGCCTGCCTCTCTGCCTACTTGTGATCTCTATCTCTGTCAAATAAATAAATAAAATCTTAAAAAAAATTAGTATTCTAAAAAAAAATCAACTATAAATTCAGCATGCTTTCTTTCTTATGCTTTCAAGCTCTCCCTCCAACTGGGGAGGAAATTAATTTTCATTAAAACCCATTGTACTGGGTTCCTGGCTGTCTAGGTAAAGAGAGACAGGAAATTAAGGAATTAAGTAATTAATCTACAAAACATTCTGCTACCCCCTGCAAGCAAAATCATCCCCCTCTGGTGACTTGAGGGATAAGTGCAGGAGGTGCGGGCCCTCTGCTTCTTTTCTAGACAATGAACCCCCGCCACGTTTTCTCTTTCAGCGATAGAGGACGAGTTTGACTTTGCTCTAGGAAAGCAAACTCCAGCCTTCCTGAAGAAGTGTGTTTGCTACATTCGGAAAATCGCTAACATTGAGCGTTTTGTGAAAATCCCGGAGATGGGAAAGTACATGGATATCACTGGAACAGAACCAAGGATGATGCGGGACGCAGAAGCCCAAGAGAAACTGATAAAACTCAGGGACGAATTTATTCCAACTCTTGTCGCGTCATCTAACCTCAGAGTGTACACGTCTGTTACTCATTGTGACATGAAACTGGGCTATTCCCAAGAAATAGAAAATCATTACATAGAAGGACTTGGTAAACAGTTTTATGAGGACATGATCGATATCATTCAAGCAACCGTCCAACAGAATTTTGACACCGAAACTGACACGCTCTACGATGAAATCCTTCAGCACTCCTCATTGTGTAAGACGTACGCCTCCTTCTATGAGTACAAATGTGAACCTCTCAACATCGTGCAGAAATACGTTCTGCCAAACAAAACTGGGCACATCAACCCTCTGGTCATATACGGCGGACCGTGCACTGGGAAGACACTCCTGCTAGCCGAAGTAGCGAAGAAGGTGAGAGCCTTTCCTTTCACAAGCTTATTTGTAAAATCCATTCCTTTGGGGAAAAGACAAATGGGTCAAATTTCACTTCCATCCCTGTGTTTACTACCTGAATGATAATTAGTCTTTCTGGAAAGGCTACTTCAGTGTTTCTCTTATGCTGCTATAATGGTCCTATGGAAAGAATAAGGCACATGGGGTACACTTAAGAAAACAGCTTTATTTTTATCTCATGTCAAACTTACGTTGTGGGGGCTAGTTCCCATTTGGATGGGAACTCGGGGAGATCTCACAACTCTTCTCATCCCTCTCAGCAGAGACAAGCCCTCCTATAGCTCTGGACGCTAAGTCATTCACAGTTCAGTAATTCAATCTGTCCAGTCTAAGAGGATAATTAAAACTCGAGTTTATATTTCTCTCCTGCCGCTGAGGCTCACGATAAGCAAGGCACCTGCCCTGGGAAATCAGGATGTGGTCATCTCCTTCTTTCACCACATAGCACTTCCCCTGCTCTGTCCCTAGGGTTGTGGCTTTAAGGAAGTAGGAAAGATAAGGTGGCCAGAAAGTTCTTACATAACCAATACTCTTGTAAAAGCTAGACTCCACACTCTGGTCTTGTCAGGTATTTAAAGAGGCCTCCTAATTCTTCTGAGGCCTTTTTCTAGTTTCCTGGACATCCTTTCCCTCCCATCTCTCCTGCCCTGTCCTCACTGAGCATCTTTTATCCACAGTTCCCCAAACACAGGGGGATGCATTTTTTTTTTTCCTAGCTGGTCCTTTCCATGGCTTCTAGACACCCAGCCACACACTTCTAGTACCTTTCTACCAAGATCCACAGCCCAACAAGCTCCCTCAGATGAGACCTGGGGGAAACAGAACCAACAAGAACCGCTGTCAGCTCAGTCTTGCCAGTGGCCCACATGTGACACATGAGAAAGACTCGGGTATTTTTCGCCCTGGGAAAGAGCAGTTCTCCACCCCTCTTCTATCCAAAGAGCTAGCCAGCCTTGTCAGCTAACCTCCATATGTCTCGGGTATCTGAGGACATCCGTCTCCCTGGCTCCCCCTTCTAGGGGACACCCTGTCAGTAGTCCACTGAAGCCTCTTTCCTGAGGTGAGAAGCGAGGTCATCGCTCAGCCCTCCCCTTTGGGAGTGGATGTTCACAGATATGACCCACAGCACCCTAATTTCCAATGTTTTGTGGGGTTTTTTTTGCCCCTTGAAACTCGTTTTTAGTTCCACTAAAGGTAGCAAAACTGGTTTTCACAACCCCCTTACAACTCTTGCATGCTGTGTGGAACCTCACTCTGGAATGTAGGGTCTCTTGTCTTGGCATGTCAGCTTAAACTGGACTAAACTAGTTCCACAGTAACCTCCTTTTGCACTGGATGTCCCTGTCTGATGGTTTCTATTATCTTGGTGTTACCTCAGAATCTCTACATTGTTCTTCCTGTGGTTATTCTCTCGAGAACAGAGCTTTCATTAACTCCACAAACACTCTTGTCATCTGTCATGTGCTATCTCAATCTCAGGGAGGTCATCTTGAAGACAAGAACATGGATAGCTGTGCTGTACCTTATGTGGGGATTAGGTTTCAAAGTAAGCTCACGCAAAAATCTGGTGTATAAACTTACTCTTAAAAAGTCCCCAGGAAAGTTAATTTACCATTTCTTAATATGCCAATATGCTGCTGGTTTTTTCTCCCCTTTTTTTCCTTCTTCCCCTTCATTTTCCTCCTCCTCCTCCTTCTTCTTCTTCATCTTCATCTTCCTCTTCTTCCTCTTTTCCTCCTCCTCTTCTTCTCCTTCTTCTCTTCCTCCTTCTCCTGGCTCCACCTCCTCCTCCTCCTTTTTTTTTTTTTTTAAGATTATTTATTTGAGAGAGAGCGAGAGAGAGAGCAAGAGGAGGTAGAAAGAATCCAAACCAGACCCTGCACAGAGTATGGAGCTGAACACAGGGTTCAATCCCATGACACTGAGATCATGACCTGAGCCGAAACCAAGAGTCCAACGCTTAATGGACAGAGTCACCCAGCACCCTTGGTGTTTCTTCTGTTGTTAGGTGACATAGTTCTTTTTTAATGGAACACCAGACGAAGTGGCAGGCTTACATTTCGGGGCCATGTTGTATCAAAATAAAGTGGGGTGTGTGTGTGTGAACACTAATTTGTATGTGAATCTTCAAACTCTAGAATGTTCCAAGTCAACAAGACAACAGTATGAGGAGCACACATACAGGAACTGAAATCTAATGAGAAAACATGCACGTACAGCATTTGACCTTCACTCTAGAGCTTTTTCCTTCTGGAAGAGGGAAGGGCAAAGTAGTTGGAGGTGCAAATGTTGTTGGACTTGACTATATTCCCTGTGATGCAAGTCCATGTGTGGTACGGTAGCATGGGAAGTACAGAATCATGTGGAATGTGCTGATGTCCCTGTACAGATCAGCAGTCCCTGTGGGGCAGGAGGTGGTGACAGTCGAGTTGGTCAACTTGAGAAATGGTTTTCTGAGCTCTCGCTCTACTGGATATTTTGTCCAACCACCAGAATGTGTCTATTCACAGTCCAGAACTCTGGTCCCATAAGAAGCCTCACCTGTTTCTAGTTCCCCTGCCTCTGCTCCACTCGCCTCTCTCCTGGGGTATGTCTGTCCTGCCAACGACAACCTGTACTCTCTTCATGACTTCATGTCCCTTGTGAGAATGCAGAGAGACGTCTTGTATTTATCTCAAGGTTATCTCTGCATGCCCAGCATTTCCATGACATAAGCTCATGATCAGAGGATCGCTCTCTCCACATTCAACAATGCGGAACTGGAAGGAGAGAAGCAATACATATAATCATCAGAAGCAATCCACACAGGGATGAAATATCATGTTCTGTTTCTGATTTGCCACTGTCGGGCAGTTGTAGTAGGATGGCAGGATTAACTTCCTCCACATGGGCTTCAAGGTTTGGTGCTAAACAGTAAATTGCTCCATTCCCTTAATAGCTCATTTGGAAACTGACATCCTTTTCCTAAACTTACTCATGCCTTAACCTGAACTACACCTTGAGGAACCAAGTTTCATAAACTTACTTCCTCATGTATAAACTGCATCCTTTCCTAAGCAGTATCCTTGGTGAATTCCAAGGATTACTGAAAGACATTACCTCCCTAAAAATAGACTTTGGGATTTTTTTATATACTTTGATCATATCCCTTCCTGTCCTTGCCTTTCCTGCCAGAGAAATACTAAATTTAACAGCCCCCTTATATATGTTATCTCCTTCACTCTACCATTTGGGGGCGGGGAGGAACCCTCCAGCTTTGTCTCTTGGTAACCACTTAACTCTGAGCAAGTCATTTATCCACATGGACTGGTTTTCTCTTCTGTTAAATGGTGCCATAATCCCACCTGCCCCACTGAGAAATAATGTGAAGAGTGATAACTGACTGTTGATACACCGTGAGCTGTCATAAAACACAAGGCTTAAAGTTTTAGTCAGCATTATATAGATCTTTACAACAATAAGTAACCATGAAGATAACCCTATAGCACCACAATATAGGAAAATGTCTCTGAGTCATTAAGGATTCTATTCAGTATTTTAGTACTATTTTTTTTATCACATTCTAATTAGCTAAGAATTTGATCAGCCCTGTGGGATCTCAATTAGTGAAGACATTTGACTCCATATAATGTGTAAATCACTACTTATTCTATTCATTAAACAAATACTTACTAAGCATCTACTGTGCGCCAACAACCATGCCAGGAAACAGGATTCAGTGATGAAAATCTGACCATACTAGATATGCTAGATTTACTGTTTATGAAATTCTTTGTAACAAGCTAAGTGCTGCCTTGGGATTGAATAAGACTATTACTGCTATTTTATACCTTCAGTAGAGTGATCGTGACAACCTCACCTATAGATTTTAGTGCATGAGCTTTGTGACAGCTCTTTGATCTTTCAGGTGTTCCCAGTTCCTGGTTCTCGGCCACTTTCCACATGGTCAGGGTTACCAGAAGTCTGACCTCTGGAGAGAGGAAATGCTATTGTACGTGACCATGTGAACATGTATTACCATCCTAAACACTATCTTTATGTTTCAGGCCTATGGCTGGCTACATGAAGACTCAGGACCAGAATCCGACCCAGTAGTCGTCATGAGATTTCTAGGAACCACAGACATGAGCACTGACCTTAAGACTCTCCTTCTAAGCGTTTGTGAACAATTAGCAATCAACTACCGGTGTCTGGTTCAAAGCTACCCTAAGAAGATCCATGACCTCCGTGACTTATTTATAAATCTTTTGAATGAGTCTTCATTGCAGAGACCTCTAGTAATAATATTCGATGCCCTAGAGCAGCTCTCAGAGAGTGATGAGGCCAGGAAGCTTTGGTGGCTCCCAGCTCACCTTCCCCGCTTCGTACGAATAGTCCTGTCCACGCTGCCCAACAGACATGGGATCCTGCAGAAACTGAGGTGCCTTATCCATGAAGAAGCCAACTACATCGAGCTGATTCCCCGGGACAGGAAGATGTGCAGCCAGGTCCTCAAACACCAGCTGCTGCGGGTCAAAAGGAAGGTCACATCAGGCCAACAGATTTACGTGAACAACGCATTCTCCAAGTGCACGCTGCCCATGTTTGTGAACCTGACCTTCAGGGAGGTGAGACACTGGAGATCACACAAAGACGTCGATGAATCCTCCCTCTGTGTCACGGTTCACGAAAGTATAGAGCAGCTCTTCTGGTCCTTGGAGAAGAAGTGTGGTCAAAAACTGGTCTCCAGGGCTCTCGGTTACATCACCATGGCCAAAATGGGTTTGAGTGAAATGGAACTGGAGGATGTGTTGGCCCTAGACAACAGTGTGATGAATGAGCTCAATGAGAATGCCAGACCCAGCAATCCCCTGAGAGTACCTTATCTGTACATTGCAAGGCTCAAGGACGGTCTCAGTGGATACTTAATAGAAAGACACGTGAAGAACGTCACACTCCTGGTCTGGGCCAATAGACACCTGCAGCTCATAGCCCAGAAACTGTATCTGCAGGACAACGGCGACCTGCGTGAAATGCACGCCATCCTGGCAGATTACTTTCTGGGAGTCTGGTCAGGGGGCAGGAGGAAAGCTTTCTGCCTTGAGGACCCCTACTTGAATGGCTGCCTTGACTTGGAGAGCAGAAGCTTGCTTGAGGAAGAGAAGCACTTCATGGAACAGGTTTCCTTTGATAGGCAGGCTCCAGACCAGCCCTGGGTTTTCCAGTGTAATCCACTGGAACCTGACATCTTCTTCGTCAATCATCGGAAAATGTCTGAGCTCTTGCACCACCTGACGAGGTGTGGAAAAACCGATGACCTGCTTTACGGGATCATCATGAACTTCAGCTGGCTTTACACCATGATCAAAATCGGCCAGTTCGACAAAGTGCTTTCAGACATCGAGCTGGCTTACAACTACTCGCAAGAGAAGGAGCTGAAGTTCTTGGCTAGCACTCTCCGCGGCATCAAAACCAAGGTCACTGCGTTTCCGGGCTCGCTTTCCGCAGAGCTTCAGCAAAGGCTGCTGCCTGTTGTAAGTTCCCTGCCCAAACTTAGACACCTCCTTTTAGAATGTGACAAAGATGGGCCCAAATATTGCTCCATTGTGCCATTACATTCATCCATGGATGTGACATATAGCCCGGAGCGTCTCCCCTTATCCTCTAGTCACCTGCACGTCACTGAGATTCTGCCTACCTGTAACCCCAGTACTGTCCTCACGGCTCTAGAGAACGGCTCCATCAGCACCTGGGATGTGGAAACCCGTCAACTCCTCCGGCAGATCACCACAGCCCAGTCTGTCATCCTGGGCATGAAACTCACCAGTGACGAAAAGTATCTTGTGGTGGCCACGACAAATAACACCTTGCTGATTTATGACAATGTAAATTCGTGTCTTCTGTCTGAAGTGGAAATCAAAGGCACCAAGCATGGAAGCGGCTCCACCTACATCAATGGGTTTACCTTGTCCGTCAACCACGCCCTCGCATGGCTTGAAGCCAGCAAAGATGTCACCGTCATCGATATGCTCTACGGGTGGCCCCTTTACCAGTTCCACTGCTGGTATGAAGTGACCTGTGTCCAGTGCTCTCTGGATGGTATGTATGCTTTCTGTGGACAGTACCTGAACACGACCACCATATTTCATTTAGGGAGTGGAGAAAAGTTATGCACGGTGACTTCTGAATTTTCCGGTGGGTTTGTGAAGTTCCTTCTCATCTTGGACACGGCTCAGGAGATGGTAATGGTGGACAGCGAGGGAAGCCTTTCGGTTTGGAATACTGAGGATATTTCTAATCCCCAGCTGACTGACGACTTCGACTGCCGAAGAGAAGACAGCGAGGTGGTCAGCGTTGAACTCTCGGAGGACCAAAATGCGATTCTGATCTGTAAAGCCCTCAGCATTGAGCTCTTAGATACCAGCATGTGGAAGGTGGCCGAGAAGTTCAGAGCTAAGCACAACGAACGCTTTATATCTGCCGTGCTGTCCAAAAACGGGGACTGCATCATCGCGACCATGGAAAATACCTCAGCGGTGTTTTTTTGGAGGCGGGACACCGGGCAATGTATGGCGAGCTTACAGGAAATCTCAGGTACCATAGTCAAGCTGGTGAAATCCAGTCACCACAATATGCTGCTCTCTTTGTCAACCAGTGGTGTTCTTTCCATCTGGGATATAGACATAATCACCGCCATGTCCAACATAGATAAGACTGGGAAACCCATCCAAAGCCTGGTGTTACCCACCAGAGGGGAAATCATTTATTCCCTCGATGGCTCGGATTGTGTCCACAAGTGGAACTTCAGCAGCGGGTTCCTTGAGGCAGTGTTCAAGCACGAAGGGATAGTCGAGCACTGCGTGCTGACGTCCTCTGGAGATGTCATGGTGACATCAGATGACAAAAGCAGCCAGTACGTCTGGCATACCAGCAGCGGCGAGAACCTCTTCCGAATTAACGGGCAGAGAATATCTCAGCTGCTGATCACCCACAATGACCAGTTCGTGGTCTCTCTCTGTGAGGAAAACGCCTCCAGGGTCTGGAGACTGGCCACAGGCCACAGGGTCTGTAACATTCTGACCACTTTGCAGAATGCCTTTATAACCTCAGCAAACACCTTCGTGGTGGGCATGACCCAGAGCAAAGTGCTGGCCGTCAGTCTCTGGACAGGAAGCATCACCAAGAAATTCTGCTGCGAAGACGGCACCACCATCGTGAATTTTAAACTGATCCCCGACTGCCCTGACACCATCGTGTTTATCACATCAGCAGAGACGGTGAATATCTGGAGTCTGACAGATGAAGTCATCTGTCGCCGCGTGCAGCTTCCGAACAACTTCTTGAAAAACCTGGAGGATTTCGAGATCTCTCCCAACGGCAAGCTAGGCATTATATCCAGGGGAGACGAGAATATCAATGTGCTGGATTTACACAGCGGTAAATTACGGGTGGTCCACGCCTCTGGGGTCATCTGGAGGCAGAGGCTGTCTCGAGATGGTCGCTACCTGGTGTACATTTGTTTCCGAAACGGGGAGGAAGAGGACGAAAACGGTGCGGTATCCAGTCTGATTGTAATGAGACTGGCCGACGGCAAAAATATCGGTGCTTGTTCCCTTTACAAAACACCAACTTTTCTTGCCCTCTCACAGAGGCACCTCAACATCATAGTGGGTTTTGACGACGGGAGCATAGGCATATACACAGTGGTGGACCGCGTAGATGCCGCACTGAAGATTAAAATCGCCACTTCAAACAGCAGGCAGATTTTTAACAACGCGACCCAGGCGTCCAGGCCAAAGTGCAGTAGTTACTGTTTTAAGGTGTCTGTGGACTGCTTATGGAGAGAGTCTACCGAGGTCTTTGCGAGAGACAGTCCCATCACGGTGAGTGACTCCTCTGAGCCCAACGAGGCGACGCCGTCCAAGAAACACAACCCTTGCTATGACCGGGTGGGCTCAGCCCTGGAGCCCAGGGGCCACAGCTACACCCCTGACAACTGACAAAACGTCCTTCCCGCTCAGCAGACGTGCACGATACACACGCACAAGGAAGAAAAAAAAAAAAAAGTATCTTCTGTCTCCCAAATGGTAAACTACTCCTTTCTTTAAAGACAGGAAAGATGCTGGAGTTCCAGCGTTCACACGCTCCTCAAAAAGACAAAACGTGAAATCGGTTTTGAGTTGGCTCTTTTTGTCAACGTAAATCCAGGAATGACGCCTTGACAAGAGAATTTCTAAAAATGGTGTCTGACTGGCTACGTCGGCTGGAAGCTAGAGGATATTTTTTACGTTCGCTGGGTGGGAAGCGGCAGCATAACTCATCCCACGGGCTCGGATGACGGAGGCTGGAACCATATACAGACCCCTCGGACTGGAATGAGGGCCGCAGAAATCGTCTGGAATTGCGAACACAAAAGAGCCATTTGACCTCCAGTGATTGTGTGACCGGAAGGGAACACAGCCTTAATCTCTCCTTACACTTTACAATCCTGACAACTGTGTAAACCCAGTCTGCAGATGGGAGGTCAAAGGTGCAAAATCACGTAACAAAAATGCCCCCTTGCACCCCTAGTTTCCCAGGAGAAAGGGCGTGAAATGGGAGGCCACAAACTGAAGTGGGCACAAGAACTAAGTACCCCTCTCACAGGGCTACTGAGCACGCAGTCAGTCTCCATTAAGATACAGTTGAGACAGTCAACCATGCAAGGGTTTCTGTATAACGGAATATATGATTTTTTTTTTTTTTTGGAATATATGATTTTTAAACTACTTCCTGGGCTGCAAAAGAAACACGTTTAATGAGAAACCACAATCTTTTCACGTCTTTCTGAAATGCCTATTTGTGCTGGGCGTTAAAGTGGAATTACAGAAAAGGCATTATAAATTTGGTCAAGGCATCTGTTCCTTTCCATCACTGTACTAACAAAAGTCTGGGCTATTCGGTCAGTCGTATGGAAGCATACATTATTTCCTCAATCCCTGCAGTAAATCTTAACAGAAAGAAAGCTTTCGTGACACGCCGTCTATGAAATACTGAAGACATTTGCCTTACTCTCATTCCTCCTATCTCCTGTGTAAAATGCAGACAGACAACCAAATATTCGGGGACAAGCTGAACATGCCTGTCTTTGTGCTAAAATATTCCCCAGATCTTAAGGGTGTCCAAAGGTTCCTTCTTGTCCCTGTTTGTAATCACTTTCTTACTTCCCCACTCTGTTATGTAGGCTTCTTCCTCTGTCACCCTTTCTGCTGGAGGGCTCCCCGGGGCCTTTATAGTCTTAAATACTTTTTAAACACTACTTCACCTACTTAAAAGAAAATATCACAGGACCAAGGAACTGATGTGCTCTCAGCCCATCTCCACCATGAACTCACCGCATATCCACGGGCAGATCTTCAGCGGCAAGATAAAGGGAGTGAAAGCTTTTGCTCCAGCCCTAATAGGGATGCTGGGGAGCAATGTGAGGAAAAAGACAGTGACATCTTGATTGTTTTTGCAAATGGAGAAGAAAAGTGAGCAGATCCAAAAGGAATGCAAGCTCATTGCATTTCACTTCGGAAAGCCAGTTGACGTGTAAGCACACAGAGACAGGATTCAGACATAAACCCCCCACTCCGTGATAGAAGACTTTTTTTCAGGATCTTCCTCCTGGTCCTGCTACCAGCCAGAAAGAGGGGTAGCCCAGCGAAGGCCCAGCCCACGTAGAGATCACCAGGAGCTGTATGAGTCAGTGATTTTTTTTTTTTTCCTTTAGCTCTTCTGAGAAAACATATTCCTATTCCTGTCCTTATCAATTGGACCTCCATGCCGCACATTTCTAAGAATTAAATGCCTAGATTGATTAAATGTAGTGTGTGAATATTCTATGTAACAGCCAATAGAGTTTAACAAGTGACTTGAATGATTTTCCTAACTTGTTTGCAACTGATAGCTCATATTGAATGTTTTTATGTAAACTTTGTATTGTTGGGAAGAATTACCCAATCAGAGATTTATATTTTCATAAATGTTACATTTAGTTAAATTTTGTTACAGAGTTGTTACACTAGAAAATTATTGCAGTCTTCAAACAATATACAGTCTTGTGTATGTATTGTTTGTATGAATAAAAGGTAAACTAAGATTTGTGTGGTGTTTTTCCTCCCCAACTTTTGCAAGTGTAGAGATTTTCAGAAATAATAATAATAACAATAATTGTTCATGCTTACTATACCCCAGACTCTATTTTTAGAGCTTTGTATGTACTAAGCCATGTAATCTTCACAACAGCCTTATGAGGTAGATACTGTTAGTATTCCAAATTCAAAGATGTAAAAACCTAGAAACAGAGGTCCAGGGGGGAATCACTGAATAGGATTTCAATACACCATCAGTGTGGTTTTTGTTACCTTTTCCAAAGCACACAAAATATAACATTGAGTATCCCCTAGGCACTTTCTGATAATGGCCTACAAAGTGTTTTCCAACTTGCAGGTTAGAGACCAGGCAAGGCTCTGAAGATCACCAGAGGTCTTTGCAAATTTCCAGGAGTTTCAGGTAAACCACGAGTGCTGATTTATTCATTTAGCAAAGTTATTTGGTCATGCATTTTGCGGGGAATGCAAAGGTTAGTAAAGTAGCTTGTGCCTTCTAGGATTTCACAGTCTTAACAGGAAAACAGATAGGAAACATGTTCTATGAGTAAGTGCAAGGACAGTGTGCATCCTTCTGGGGCTTGGGGCCAAAATAGGAAGAATTATAACCAAGGAATCTTCCTGCTCACAAACTGCCTCCAGGTGAGAGGGCAAGATAACAGCGAATCTTCCTCCCATAGCCAGCCACCTTTTTCCATTTCTTGCCTCTGGGAATTGAGAATCCTCTCTCACATACACACACACTCACAAAAAATTTTTTAAACAAGTTAGCAATGAAGACCTTAAGGAGGATAACTAGGAAATAATCGGATGAAAACTTTATATCTAGTTTCATGAAATAACCATTCTCAGAGAAACTTAAAATCAAGACGTTAAGAAAAAAATTGAAGAAATTATCTATCTGGTTTCATCTTCATGTGGCTGAGACGTATTTCTGTTTTGAGTTTACCCCCCTTGGAAACTCTCCTTAATTCCACTACCCACGCTGGGAATTCCTTCTTGAATTCTAATCTAAATCCTTTAGGCTGAAAGTTAGTCTTCTCTTTCAGGTCCAAGAAAATGGATTGTCATTGCTTGCATAAAAGCATTTCTTACACATGGAGTTTGTTGTTTAACAAACTGAAATATCTTCTTTCCCAGGGTCAGGAATGCAACAAATACCATGTGTTTGCTTTGTCCGAGGCATTGCGCTTATGCCCTAGGATGATCTGAAAGTGAGTCATGAACAACCCCTGCCCCCCAGAATCCTACAGTCTAAAGGAGACACAACTAAATTAGATGTAAGACAGACTGTGATTAAAAAAAAAAAAAAAAAGCTGTTAATAAAAGTGAAAGGCGGATGCTGAGAATACACTGCAGAGGAGCAATTAACTCGAACTGGGATTCAGAAAGAATGGCCAAGAGGAGGTGATAGCAGAGGCTTGGAAGACAAATGGCACTTAGCTGTCAGAATGTCAAAAAGACATTGCAGGGGAAGGAAGGTGCATGAGGACAAAGAGGGAAGCAGGGAGACTCAACATATACTATGGATGACTTCAGAAGCTATGTTGGCTTTTTAAACTTGATTCTGGGGGCGCCTGGCTGGTTCTTTCCATAGAGCATGCAACTCTTGAACTCAGGGGCGTGAGTTCAAGCCCCACATCAGTCATAGAGGTTATTTAAATACATATATGCATACATATGGTTAAACTTTATTCTATAGCTCATAGGGAATCGTGGGAAAGTTTTTGGGAAGGAAAAGTGCTGGTTGAAATGGTGCTTTATAATGACTCAGGCAGTTCTATGTCCCATGGAAAAGAGATGGAAGAGACCAGAAGCTGGGGACCAGTAAAAAAAAAAAAAAAAAAAAAAAAAAAAAAAACTACTGTAATGATCTGAGATAGAAAGAAAATATTGATCTTAGGACAACTCCAGTGAGGACGCTAAGAAGAGGCATGATTTCAGTGGTTAACTGACAGAGCTATGATGAACAAGGGCGAGCTCACATAATGCCAGCTCCAACTGAAACTGGGAGGACAGTGGAATTACAGTGAATATATTTAGGAGAAGAAAATGAAGGAAATACTAAAGTAAAGTTGGACCTAGAAAGCTCAAAAGTTAAGACATCCATGCAGGCAACTGGAAATGTGTTGTCCACATAGTGGAGAAATTGTAGCTAAAGGCAAAGAATCCAACCCACTATCTCTTTCTCAAAAATCTAAATAATGCATAAGATGGTGCTTTTTTTGGTTATACTATAAGCCAATATCATATACTTTTTTAAATTGTGGGTTTTTTTTTTTTTTAGAACCGCATTGACAAATTTAGAAGTCTATGGACAAATCCACTCAAACAAATTAGTTTTCCTATCTTCCATGACTCACCGGTTGGAACGATTTATTTGCCAATGAAAACACGAACACACCTAAAACACTCACTGAATCATGGTGTTTCACGTGCCCCCAGAAACCATGGGTTTTTTTCCTTCTGTGTTTTTCACAAGGGTCCCCTCACAGCTGCATTCGGCATTCCATGTGATCTGCATGGAGTACAGATAACACGCATATGGACATGCTGGGGGGGTTCGTTTCAGTGTACCAATATGACAAATGATATAACACCTAATTTAAGATTCCCAATAACATCACCACCTCCGGCTTTACAGAATCCCCGCCTTTGAGAGTTGAAAGTAACCCAGCCAGCTGCTGGAGCATATTCAGAGCAGTGGTTCTCAAACTGGAGTGTGCATCATTCGGCAAAACACGGATTGCTTCACCCTCCCTACCCCCAATGATTTCAGAATCTGTATGTCTGGGGTACAGCCTCCAAAATCTGCATTTTTATTGAATCCCTCCAGATGAAGCTGATTCCACTAGACTGGGAACCACACTTCAAAATCTAAGATAAATACCAATGTCTTCTTGGTCAGAGTAACTTAACTGATAAATGTATCAGTATTCTGTGGACGTTACTAAAGCATCCACTAGAAGTTGGACACGACTTCTTTAATGTGACAAAGGATTTTACCAGAAAATGATGTAAGCTAGCATGTAACTTCCCTCTAAATCTATCATTTTAAAGCATGCAGCTACTACAGGACTGGCAAGATGCCTACAGAATGAGTTTGCTCCCATAAAAGGTGATAGATGTGTAAATGGGGCTGGAATCCCTAAAGTGGGCCCGGTAGAAACTAAGGACATTATGTCCGTCTTTAAAATTTTGTTTATTTATTTGACAGACAGAGATGACATGTAGGCAGAGAGGCAAGAAGGGGAAGCAGGCTCCCCGCTGATCAGAGAGCCCGATGTGGGGCTCGATCCCAGAACCCTGGGGTCATGACCTGAGCCAAAGGCAGAGGCTTCAACCCACTGAGCCACTCAGGTACCCCTGTCCATCTTTAAATAATACTCTGTCCTTTTCCGCAGCAGCCCGTTTTATCCTCTCCCTGGATAACTGGAAGGGGAGAGAAGAGGGTAAGCTAGATGGCGCAGTTGCTCAACACATTTTCCTGTCAATCCCAGCTTGGGAGCACAGGTGAAAAGAACTTGCAACACCAAAGCAGTATTTTCGGGTAAAGCTACCAGCTCGCCGCCCTCCTTCGTGCGCGCACTGCAGCAAGGACCGGCGTGGAGCTCAGGAGGTGTGGACACGGTGTTGCAGCCGGGGTTCCAACAGCCCAGGAAAAGAGAGGGAAGTGGGGGCGGGGGAAGCAGGACCTCGTTGAGCTCCCATTGTGGTCTCGAGTGTGCAGGCGAGTGTGCAACTTCCCTGCGAGTTACATCAAGACAGCGTCCGCACTGTGTCCCCGATCCTCTACTCGGAGAGCGCGAGCAGGCGATAGCGCACACCACCAGGTGGAAACGGAAGAGGCTGGATCCCCAAACACAAAAAATACGGGGTGAAGGGGTACAGATCTATTTGCCAGGGGCCGCATTTCCGGATCTCCCCCGCTGACGTCCCGAATCAGAGCAGTCTCCCTCTCTCTCAACAGGACAGAGAAGTAGGCGCCCAGACGCGTCCCGGCACGGGCAGACGGTGGGCACGCGCCCCGGCCGTGGCTGCTCCGAGAGGGCCAGCTCGGATCCGGGGGTCGCGCGACCCGGGGCCCCCCGCGCGGCTCGGGGCGCGCAGGTAAAGGGTTACGCGTGCCGGGGAGGCTCGCCCGCCGGCCGCGCCACGTGACGCGCCGGCCCAATGACTGCGCCGGGGCGGCCGCTGCGAGCGCGGCGGGCTCCCGGCTGCGCTGAGCCGCTGGCGTTTCCCAGCGCGGCCGCCCGAGGCCGGCGAAGCCATGGGCGCCTCGACCCCGCCGCCGCCGCCGCCGCCCGGCCCCAGGTAGGGACGGTCCCTCGCCCCGCGCGCCCGGCCCCGTCGCGGGCTTGCCTCCTGCCCCGCTCGGCTTGGGGGCACTGTTTCCCCCACTTTCTCGCAGGTCGTTTTTATTTCTTTACTTCCTTCTGACAGGGGAAAAAAATGGGGCGAGGCAGGGCTCAGTTTGATTACTTCGGAAAAGTCATGGAATTCAACAAAGGCGCGGGGGGAGGGAGGCCAGATCCAGCGCCGACGGGGTGCGGGGGCGGGGGGGACGGCGGGCGCGGGCGGGACTTTTACAAGTGCCCCAAACTCAACCCCAGGACACTTGGGAAAGCTTGGCATCTCCGTGGTGGAACAGTTCCGGTTTTAAATCCCTAATTAATGAACTTTCAGCATTGCCTGAGAACTTGAGTTGGAAAACCTGCAAGAGATTGTCCCTTATTTCTAAGTGTCCCCCTCCCCCATTTTTAAGCCTCTGAGCGTTTTCGAATAAAACGGAAATGGAATGTTGACCGCCGCTGTTTTTTTGAAATGTCCTTGGGTCCCAGGATTTGCTCTGGTGGGGGTCTGGCGCCCTGCGTGGCGGTGGTGGGAAGGGGCGGGGCGGGGAGGGTGCAGCGCTAGGAAGCGGCACGTGTTGAAGGAGCGAACCAGGTGCAAACTGTTAAATGGTCACAAACTGCCGAGTATTTAATAATTAGGCAAGCATCTCCCGGGTCGATTGCTTGGGTCTCATTTGACCTTGGCAGCCCTTGATGAGGTGAGATTTTCACAAACCACCCCTGAAGAATTTTTCCAGCGATATAAGACAGATTTTTAAATCAGTGGGACTTTCTCCCCCACTCCAGGACTGTAATTAACCTTAAAAACAAAAACTCCCTTTAGTAACTTAGTACATTTTATTTTCCATTGTGGTATATAGACTTTTGCCCAGTGAATTTAGAGGAAATCAGTGTTCCATGAGGTGGTTCAGATCATTAAAGGATAGGGTGTTTTATTTTCTTCCTGTCTCGGTGAGAATTACTGGCGGCGCTTTTCACGCGGCTTATGAGTGGCCTGGGTGGGCTGTACCCACACTGTTGTGAGGAACAAGATTGTAGAAAAGATGAGAAACGTTTGAGAGTTGAATCAGAAAGAAATAGAGAGTGGTCGCTGCTTTTAAACACAATAAATTTTGTTTATTCCCACAAAAATGTTCCACTTATTCCCACATCCAATCCTCTGGTTAATATTTTAAGGAGACAGATGTTAAAGGTTCTGACGCTACACACCAGTATGTATAGAACACCTCAGCGGTCGTGAGGCAGGTCTTTGAAACTGCACTTTTGAAGCTCTTAAGGCTAAGTCGGGACTCTGGGGTTCTTTATACTTCTGTAATGTGTGAAGAATCAGATACAGGAAGCCACCTTGATCACCGAATAGGAATGGAACAGACATGAATACAGGAAGGTGGGGTTGGGCTTATTTCTCTTCTTTGCTCACTTGGTGTTATCCTGGTCCTGCTCTGTCTATTCCACAAGTATGTGATAAGTGCCTGTGTCATGGCATCTGGCCCCAGGGCCTGGTCCTTAATGGTTCTAAAGGTTTCAGTTTCCAGTGACATCTAAAGATAAATGGGACCCATTTTTGCCATGTTTTAGAGCTTTTGAATATCTAGATTAAAACCAGACAAACTTGCATGTCATGTAAGTATGTTCAATAGCCTAAAAATGGAATAATTCTCTTGACTTCCCACCTCATGTCTTTCTGAGCTTGGAAACACAGCCTAGCCAAGTTCTGGCCAGAACCACATCCCAGCCAAGGGCAGTGCAGATACTTGCCTTCCTTCCTCCTGGAACTGCCCTGCCTTTGAGCCCTCAAGAGCCCATTTACTGAGCTTGGAAGGGATTCCAGTTTCCCAGTAGCTGGGTTTCTTCCACCTGGCCTTGCAGATTCCTTTAGTTTCACAATGTTTCCAGTAACCCTGAATCTTAGGTTCTTTTGAGGTCTTGGTTAAATAGTACCTAGCTCCTGCCTGCCCTTTTTTTTTTTTTTTTTTTTTTGGTGGGAGGGGTAGGTCATTAAATTGATTATCTGGTTGTAGGTAGACTTTCTAGATACCTAGAAAAGAAGAGTGGACTCATCCTAGGGGAGGATAGAGTTGAGCCGTCACCTATTTGCAGGTCAGATGGGTCACCCAGTTGTAGCCTTTCTTAGTGTGGTCAGCACCTGAATACTGTTGTAAGAGAATGACTTGAAAGTAAAATCTGTTATCTACTCACTCCCTTTCCACCTGAGAATATCGTGGTCCCATAGAGTTTGGAATCCTCAGAAGGACCATATATCACCAAAATGACCCTATCCTGGGACATCTGGGGGGCCCAATCTGTTAAGCATCTGCCTTTGGCTCAGGTCATGATTTCAGGGTCCTGCGATCGAGCCCCATGTTTGGCTCCCTGCTCAGCAGGGAGTCTGCTTCTCCTTCCCCTCTCCCCTGCTCCTTCCTGTACATTCTCTCTCTCTCTAATAAGTAAAATCTTAAAAAAAAAAAAATGACCCTAAGACTTAACATAGCCATTAGGTGAACATGTGTCCTGAAGCAGATATTTATGAGAAGTGAAAACACTAGCTCTGTGTGATCCAGCATCTTAGGAAAAATGTTGCTGAGCTGCAGTGAATATTAAAAGGAAAAGGAGTAGGTCTCAAATTCTACCCCAAGCAGAGAATTCAGTTCTATTCGGTGGACACATGGCTCTCTGAAATGAAGGGAAACCCCTCCCTGACCATGGAGACAGCAAGTTTGTAAGGCCAGAGAGAATCAGACACCCATTCAGTGGGGTGCCAGGGACACCGTCCTTGCCTTCAGGGACCTTGCCATCTTCAGATGAGCCAGTGGAGTATTTTAGGCAGAACAACTCTGTTTTTAGAAAGGTCTCTGTGGCTGTGATGAGAAGACTGAAATGGGAAAGATCCCAGCAAGGCAGCTTTTGTAACACTCCACCCAAGAGGAGAGTGTGAAGTGAATTGATCCTGAAGGTACTTCGTGGGACAGAGGTATTGGGAACATCAAGCCAAGAAAATATGGGGGTGACTCAAGTCTCTGCAGTTGATTTCCATGTCTTTTCAAAATATATCTGTTGCAGGCAGGTAGCTGCAAGCCATGTGCTTTCCCTTCTATGGATGTTACTCTCAGGCTGCATGCCCTTTGTTTCTATCACCGGGAAAGGTGTTGATAAAGAATGAGCCAAGTACAGTTCTCACTTTCAACAACCCAGCGCTGCTTCACGCAGACTTGAATGCGTACATCTAAAGGCTAAGTTAGGATCAGTGGTTACCCTCGTTTTGCATGCACACTCACCGATTTAGCTCAACTCCTTCTAGGAGTAAAAACACCCTGACTCTTGACTGGGTAGCCGTCGTCGAGGGGGACAGCCGGGCAGCATGATGTGTGTCGCCATGTGCAGAAATGCCGTGTCAGAGTGCGCCCCCGTGGGACACACGAGGCGCCAAGGGCCTGCGACAGAGGGACAGTCACCTCCGCCACTGCCCGACACAGAGCTCTGTCATGCAATGTATATTCGGATTTATGTGTGATTCACTTATTTCGGAGTCCCAGAGTCCATCTCTACACCCTAGAGCTTGGACATTTCTTGTGATTTTGGTGGTATGTCTTTTTCCTTCCATTTGGTAATTGAGTGCAAACCTTGGATCATTTACGTGTGATAAAGATTGGGTCTGCATGTCATGCACGGCTGTGAAGCATTAGCCCTCTTCTTTGGTGGTCAGATGGCCAACAGCCTCAGTTCTCCAGACAGTGGCAAGTCTAGAAATGACTAGAAGTCTACCGGCACCTGTAAAGAGTTGTTAAGAGCCATATCCTTCGACTGTCATCAGAACATATGTCCTGATATAATGTATAATATAATAATATATGCATTATATCAGAACATGCGTTCTGATGTATGATTTCCAAAGAGAAATAATGTAATTATTTAATTACTATGTAGTTACATTTACCATGTAAATGTAATTATTAAATAATGTAATTATTTCTCTTTGGGCCCCTAATGAGCTTGGCCATGTGGGTTCCCGCTCCGTGGCAAGGAGGCTCACCTCCCAGATTCTGCATAAGGCCGTTAGGATCAGTGTGAGATGGAGTCATAACCAGCTGCTAAACCCCGAAACCAACATAGCGAAGGTTGCCTGTGATGACATTCTGAGTCGGCAAGACAGGAAAAACTGGGTTCAGAACCGTCTGTTAGCAAGGAAGTAAGTGTCGCATTCCGGAACAGTGCACCCTCAATCCTTTTTATAACCAGAAAAGAACTTTAAAAATCACTGGTTCTGAGCACCTTAATTTAGAGGAAACTGAGGCTCTGAGAGGCAAAATGAGGTCATACAGTTGCCTAACACAAAACTGCTGGGGGCCACAATCCGAGAATCCCAATTCCCAGTGCAGTCACCTTCCTTCTACTGGCCGAAAAGGACAGAGTTTAGTGGTATGGGAAATTGACCTTTGGTTAAGTACCTTTTCCCCAAAATATTAGAACAGCCACTATTTATGGAGAAATTACTTACATAGAATATCGATTATCTGTTGCTGTCTAACAAACCAGTCCAAAAATGTAGTAGCTGAAAATGGCTAGTGTTGATTTAGTTTATGACGTGTGGGTCAGCAGTCGGGGCCTGGTGATGGCACCAGACTTGTCGGACTCCCTCATGCATCTGTCACAAGGCAGCCCTGCCCCGGCCACCTGGGCTTGCTCACTTGTTCACCACCTGCTGGCCCAGGGCTGTACGAGGGAGCGTGGAAGCCGTGCTCCTTGAAGCCCGGGCTGAAAGGGACCCGAGCTGCTTGCTTCTCCTCCAGTCTCCTCTAAAAGCCAGTGAGGAGGCCAGCCCAGATTCAGAGGGTGGAGAAGGAGACACCGCCTTTGACAGGAGTAACCGGCAGAATGAGTTTCCAGAACGGGAAGGCTTTGTGGAGGGGTGGGAGGTCATGGTCATTTTTGCAATCTACCGCATTGGCCAAGCACTCGCATAACTTAACATAACTTAATCTCCCCAACAAAGCTTGAGGTGAAGGCAGAAATCCTGTTTTACAGGTGAAGACACTGCGACCCAGACGTGTCAGTCTGAGTTAAGCAGGAAGCACAGCTGGCCAGGGATGGAACCAGCTTTAGTTCTCAGATCCGACCCAAAGCCCATGTTTGTAACCAGCACGTAGTTCTGTCTCTCCTGCAGGACGCTACAGGGACAGGAGGGATGGTGTTATCACACAAGTCAGGGTTCCATACGAACCCAGTTTAACTTTAAGAATACTTTGGCTTGATTTATGTGGTAAAAGAAATAAAATCATGGAGGACTGTGCCCTCAAAGAACATATGGTGTGTGTGCGTGGGCACCCAAGCTGTTTAAACAATAAGATTCAGAGTAAAGAGAAATAAGCCAGCTGGATCATCAGAGAAGAGTAATAAGGGACAAGATAATGAGCTTAGGGGAGCCAAGGGAAAGACCAATTTGAAAAGCATCGTTATCTATTTATTAGTATCTCAAAGGATCTCCTATCGCTTATATAAGATAGGTATTAGTCCCATTATACAGAGAAGTTACCCGCCTGAGGCCCCACAGTGAAGAGCTGATGAAGAAGGCATTCAAATCCCTGTCCTCAAGTCTCCAGAAGCAATCCTCCACCATTTTTTCCTTAGAAAGCCAAGACCTGTATACTCAAAAGTGGTGTCCATGGACCGGCAACGTGGTGGTCCACCTTGGAGCTGGTTAGAAATGCAGTCCTGATGCTACCTCAGATCTGTGGAATCAGAATCAGCATCTTAACAACATCCCCAGACGATTCCTAAGTACAGTGGAGTCTGAGAACCAAAGCATATCCCCCAAGACTTGATGCCAACTTGCATTCTGAGGAAAGAAAAAAAAAAAAAAAGGAAGTGAGATGGTTCTGGACTACCAAGGTCTGAACTGCGTTTCCCACACTTTAAGGCTGGGATGTTACCTCTGCCTTCTTTAGCCCTGAAAAGGAAGATCCGTTCTGGTGGAATGGTAGTTTTGATTTTCTGTTTGCTTGCAGGCAGTGCTTCTTCCACTCCTTTGAGTCCTGGCAGTTTTTCAGCTTTGGTTAAGAAGTTTGGCTAAGAAGTTCAAACAAAGTTCCAAATCTCTATCCCTTGTCCTTCCCTGTATATAGTGAAAGAATTGGTTTTGGCAGGCAGTGAGTTGTAATGGAACACCTCTTCCTATAGTTCTTCAGTTTATTAGATCTTCCCCGTGATATCTGTAGAGATAGGATTATTATGCCCCTTTCATAAGGACAGTGAGACCTCTCGATGTCACTCAGCTAAGACTTGAAGTCCGGTCTACTGGCTCCAAGCCGAGTCTTCTGACTAACCCGCAAAGCACTCTGCAGGTTTTCTGTTTGGTATTTGGAGGAAATTATCAAACTGATCAATTTTTGCTCTGGGGCTTGCTTGCTTGCTTCCTTCCTTCCTTCCTTCCTTCCTCATAGATACTGTGCCAAACTCAGATGCTTATAAGTTTAAATTGGGGATATTAAAGTAATTATTTCATGGAAACTTAAAAATGCCTCATAAAAACATTTTCTCCCTCATCTTTTTTCCTTATCGAGTTGAATCCCTGTGTTGATTCCAGTGACAACAAGTCACACTTTATATTTCAAATGATGTAATTTTGCAACCTTTGATTCTTTCAGTGATAAAAAGATCTTTCTTTTCTCCAAGTAAAATTTTAAGCCTATTTTCTTAAGCAACTAAGCGAAGGCTCTGAGAATGTCTGTAGGTTACAGAATCATGACCTGGAAAGGAGCTTTACTGATCCAAACACCTGGTTGTAGGGATAAGACTACCAAAGCCTGGAGAGAGAAAGTAGTTCTTTCTAGGATACCAAGCAAGTCAGAGGCAAAACAAAGGCAGGATCCCTAGGCTCCACTCCCTCCCCCCAACTCCCCAGGCCCTGTACTCTTTGACTGAAAGACTTCAAAGCAATTCCTTTCCCTGTTTTGTTTCCCAGCCTCTGCTGGGCACCCTGGGAAAGTTGGGAGAGCTCCAGTTTTAAGGTCAAGATGACCGACCTGGGTTTGAATCCTGGTTTGCTGCCTGTCTAGCATGTCCCAGGATGCATTTACTGCTGCAGTCATTTCTAAAAAGAATCATAAAACAGAGTTAATTGGCTAGACAGTCCAGATTTAGTTTACAAAGTCCAATTTATCTGTATTCTCTTTTGAACTTGACGGGACAGGCTTTATGATCCTCACTGGGATTTGGTTTTGGTGAAGGAGGCCAAGTGTCCTGGAAATGGACACAGTAATTTCATTGCAGCAGTGCAACCCAGGCAGAGGTGCAGCCTCAGAAGATCGCCGATGGAGGCCTGATCCTCCCGCCTTAGGTTAGTTCAGCCTCCATTACTGATGGGCGGCTTTCTCTTGTCAAAGCTAAAGGCCAGTGTTTCCTGTGCTGAAGTGCAGGGCTAAGATGTGGTTCCAGGGAGGTGAACCTGAAAACAAAGGAAAGGGTAGAGAGGTCACAGCCCACTGGTGTGGAGAAAGCTAGAGGATTGTCTTCCTTGTCTTCCAATAATACTCTGCCTAAATTCAAAGATTTAGTGGAGCAAAAGAATGTGACTTTCATGTAATCCAAAAAAAAAGAAGAAGCTGAAGTATCTTTAGGGAAAGTAAAATTACTGAAATTGCACCCTTGACAGGCAGTTACCCTGTAAGAGTTAATTAGATGAACAAAAAGCAGAACAAGCAAGCAAACAGAAAAAAAAAAAAAAACCACTGATGAATTTGCCACCCTAGCACTTTGCAGGGCCCCTAATGGCAGGTGTGACTGGGTGAGGCACAGGTCCGCGCATGCCTTAAGTCAGAAGCCATCAGAATCATCCCCTCAAACACAGATGACAGCATCCTATGCATGTTTGGTCCCATTAAATGTCTTTACTCACTTCTGTTTGCAATTGCTGACCATCTGTTTAGTTCATGTGAGCCTTTTAAAAAGACGCTGGGAGCAGAGGTTATATTTTCTTCCGTCACTAAGCCATTTGGTCCGCTGTCCTTCCTGAGTGAGTCCCGGAAGAGTAAAGGATGGGACCCACGCTCCCAGAAAGCCCCGAATGAGGCCTGGACCATCATCAAGTTGAATCCCAGTTCTGCCATTTGATGTGGGACCTCAGGAATTTCACTTATTCTCCGGGCCTTCAGTGTCCTTGTCCATAAAACTGGGAAGCTACCTGAGTGTTTCTCTTCGCATGCGTCCACGCTTCGTAGACATGTAATAATAACTCTGAGTCTCAGCCTGCGGCCTCCAGTTTTCTCAGATGTAAAATGTGAGGTTTGGACCAGAGTAGCATCGTGGGGTATGGAAGGCAAGGAAAGGACGGGATGGGGGAGGCGATCAGGTGACCCTCCATCTCCCCACAGTTCACTCCAGCTTTACCATCGATAAAAGCCACACGGAGTGGCAGCAGACTTCACACTTTAGATACACAGGATTTGCCCTGAATTTCTAACAAGATATATAACTTTCCTTATTATAAAGTCACCACTGAAATGTCTATCTAGGGTCTGTTTTAAATGCTCTGTCTACCTCAAGCATAGAAAGAAATTGGGAGGGCGGGGCGGGGGGGTGCAGATGGAGTCACAATTCCATGTTTATATTAGAGGGAAATAGGAAGGGTGCCAAGGACTTCATTAGAGGAGACAAATGGTGGAGTTCTTTGAGAAAGCAGAACTTAGTTACATGCTGAAATGATCATTCTGTAAGTGCCGAGACTAAAGGAAACTATAAAATGGCAGGAGAAATGAGGCATGAAGATGATGACTTTTTCCTGGTCCTCATTTCCGTGAAGGATTTTCAGAATGACCAACTCGGCATTTATAGTATTTAAAAGAGATGGCCTTTGCTCACCTTTGGTATTTTATAAATTCTGCATCCTTTGTGAGCTTGATTGGATTATTTTAAGAACTGTATTGTGACGTGTTTTCACTATAGCGGGCCTACTGTAGTTAGTGAACTTAGTGCCATAAAAAGCTTTTTTTCCCCGTCTCCTAATGCTATGTGGACTAAGATCTAAATGTTCTATTGAGCAAATGTCTGCGGAGGCCAGGCCAGCTGGCGGGGATACAAAGGTGAGCAGAACAGACCTGGACACAGTCTCATAGTTATCAGTGTGATCACCACACAGACCTGTCCCTTTACCTTCCTGTGTGGACGGCGGGGATCAAGGTCCTGGGCGCTCTCGTGGGGTGGAATGGGCACTGGGGCCTGGACGAGAGGGAGGAAGGGCTTCCCTGAGGAAGCATGTCCTCTTTAGATGAGAAGGTGAGATCGCAGGAGGCCTGGGAGCCCCAGCGGTAGGAGAGGGAACAGCACGGTCACAAGTCCAGAGGGGACAGTGTTCCTAGAAGTGTTCCGAGCATGAGGAGTGCAGGAGAGGTAGGCAGGAGGCACAGGGCCTTGTAGGTCTCGAGCTAGCTGTACGTAATCTGACCTCTACCAGTGTGATCCTTCCTATTTACTTGGGGGTTTTTGGTGGATGTGGAAACCTCCACTATCTAGAGTTGAGCCAGGGTAAAGGTCGTCTTCCAACAGCCTCCCACGTGGTCCACAAGCAAATCTCCAGCCTAGGGTGCAGATTAAAAACACACTCATGCCTCCCAGAACCTATGCCAATGGATCGTAAAGCAAATTATAGACCGGACAGGCATTATAAGCCAGTGGCCTTAAGAACTGTGAGAAGCTATTGAAGGTTTTCAATGTGTAAGTCATAAGATTTGCTTCTCTGGTGGCAGAGCAGGGGAGAGAGAAGACCCGTGAAGGGCCTGTGGTTGTAGGACCTGTTGTTGGTCCTCCACTTGAATGAAGCAGGGGTCCTTGAACGGAGAGAAGGACACAACTGGCTTCCCAGGACACTGAGTGACAGCACCGGGACCTGGTGACGGACGGGAATGGGAAGAGAGGCAGGCAATGTCAAGACTGAATTTTAGGACATGGGTATACAAGAAATTTTACAGTGTTAGAATTAGTGTTTATAATCAAAAAGAAAAAAAAAAAGAACAATTTATATGTTGTCGATAGGCGCTGGCTAAAGAAAGTACAGCTCACAGACGCAGTGCAACACCCTGTACTAATAAACATAATGAAGTGTATGTGATGACATGGTGGAAAGATGCCCAGGATATAATTTTAAATTCATAAGAATTTGTTGAAGAAACATATACTTGGCGTTCCATTTTAATACAGATAGTAATGATTATAATTAACACCTAGCAATAGTAATGATTGTAAGTAGATCTTATAATTAAAATATCTGGAAGAATAAATTCCAAACAGTTAACAGTATTTATCTGTGGAGCAAAGATTACTAGGGATATTGGCAGTCTACATTTGACATTTCTGTACTCTGGGTTTTTTGCAACAGAGAAATCAGACCTTGTAGAAAATGAACAAACTACCCGAGTTCTATTATGAAAACCCTTGCTCATTCTACCCCAGAGTGATTACTCCCTCTTCTGAACACAGAGACCACATTCATTCCAGAGTGTGAGACCCAAAAAGGGCCTTAGCTGTCCTTTGATTCACTATCTCCATTTCATCTCCAAGGCTGCTGAAGCCCAGAGAGGTTAATGGCTTGGCCAAAGTCACATGACCCTGAATTAATAACAGAGCCAAGACTGGAATCCAGGAATATGCTTACTCTTACTCTAAAATTCTTCCTACTACAACAAGCTAAGTCTTCTCTAGCACACACTGTATCTGTGAATAACTTGGCTTTTATTGGACTGTTGAGTAAATAAATCTTTGTCCGTCACTAAATGATGTGCTCAGACTCTGTCCGTGTCTGGCGTTGGGCTCTCAGTACTCTGTAAAACTCTCATTAAAGCAATGAGTAGACTGTAGACTTCAGATCCAAGAGGCGGGACTAAAATTTGAGGAGGAGAAATACACCCACAATCCCCCACCTCCACTCCCCCATTCTCTCTCACACACACACAGAGTAAGTACAAGTTGGGGCATTGAGCCACATGGTCTCCTTGGTTATGCTGGGAAAATAGACTTTGGATTTGGGGAGGTTCAGCAAGTACCCTTCTCCCCTGCTACAAGACCTCCATATTTTGGACCTTCCAAAGGCAAAGGCATCCCTATTCAAGGATTCCTTTAATTAGTTGACAATGTCAGTGACTTCCCATAGGTGTCTTCTGAGCTCTCCCTCCCCTGGAGAGTGGGTTTCAGGGACTCTGACCTTACAGAAACTCAGGTGACCCTGGCCTGACTGTGAGTTCAGAGCAGTGGTTCAGATTGTCTACTGTGCATGGTGGTGGCCCAGAGAACTAGGTGATTCTGAATCAGGATTCATTGACCAAAGTGGGGATAGGGAACAACATTGTCATTAGACCAGAGGTTAGCTAGGGACAATTGGGGAGCCGCATGAAGCAGCCGGTGGCAGCTGTGTTTGGCTTTCCTACCTTTGGTGTCTGATTCTTTGCTCCTTCTCCCCTGAAGCTAATCAGAATTCTTTTGTCTGTAATGAACTACACCCCGCATCTGGTGTTCATCACCTAAATGGGCCGCTGTCTCTCGGAAACTGTTCTGCTCCCATTAAAAAAATTTGGTGAGCTTGTTTCCAGTGTTTTATTAATTTATTTCAACTCAGCATTTTCCATATCTTAGACATTTCCATTTTTTTTATTACCATCTGTTTGATTTTTTGTTAGACTCTATGCACTCGCCCCACCATCCCCCAGCACACCCCCCACACACACATTTATATAAAACTTAGTTTCAAGTTCTTCCAAATCAGTTGTTTTTCCTCCTGTTGTGAATCTAGAAAAGGATGCTGTATCTTTAAGTTTGGAGATATTTTATAATTGTCTTTGAAGTTTCAATTTTCATTTGTTTGCTTTGGGTGGGACATGGAAAAATATTTGCGTACTGTATGGTACTAGCCTTCAGCATGCACATGTTCATGAATTTCCTTCTCTGTGAAAGGTGGCAGAGAACTCATTGGTGATGCTTTCTCGTTTTAAGTGTTCGCAAGTCCATGAATTTCTGTACCAAAACTTAGTAAGTTCATTAAGTATCAAGGTTGGACCTAAGAAGACGTTTCTGAGATATTTCAAAAGTGTGAAACTTCAGAAATGAAACATTGGGTTTTCTAGAAATTTCTATATTATCCCCAAAGCTACCTTAGTTATATGATCAGTATTTTCACTATAGTTATTAACAAGGCACTGATGAACTCTAATAGTTTATTCAGAATAACATTTTTAGAAAATTTTAATTTGTTTATTTTTAAATAAGTTTTTTTTAATGTTTAGGTAGTATCTTTAAATTATTTTGGGTGACTTGGAGGCAGCTGTGTTTGTTTGTTTTCTTAAGGGAATTAAATTTCCAATAGTGCAAAAATTCTTAGTCACTTATCAAATATGTATCGAGCATTTCCCAGATGCCAGACCGACAGAGAAAGTGGAAGTCAGCCTGCCGGGAACCCCACCACTGTGCATTTTTCACAGATATTAACTTCAACGGGCAAAGTTCTTGAATCCCATGCTCCCACACCATACACTTGGAACATAAATCCGTTCATTACATATATATATCTATATATAGATAGATATATATATGTATATGTGTGTGTGTGTGTGTTTTTAAAGTAGGCTCCATGTCCAGCACAGAGCCCAGTGCAGGGCTTGAACTCATGATCCTGAGATCAAGACCTGAGCTGAGTTCCAGCATTGGATGCTTAACCTACTAAGCCACCCAGGCGCCCCTCATTCGTCATATTTATTGAGCACTAACTGCATGCTAGGCATTGAGCTAGCATTGTGCCAACCAGGATACAGAGTAGAACAAATTAGAGTCCCTATCCTCATGTGGCTTGTAATATCTACTGGGAAAGAAGAACATGACACAGTCACATAAATAAAACTAGAATTTCAGCCTGTGGTGCAACAAAGGAAGGATAAAAGGGTGTATAAGAGCCCTTGTAGGATCTGATTTAGACAGGCGGGGAGAGAGGTCAGGGAAGGCTTTTCATGGAAAGTGACAGACTGAAACAGGAAGAAAGAGGACAGCTTAGCCAGGGAGAGAGGTGGAGAAAAAAATTGGTTACCTATTCTTTTTTTTTAAGCGGGGAGCATAATTCTGGAAGCCAAGAAACCCAGTTTCTAGTTTAAGAGACGCTAGCAACTACCCTTGAGTACATCTTAACGTCTGGTTGCATTTTCCTGAACCCAGAGACTAACGTTGAACAGAAACCTCTAGATTTCTCCTCTGATCTCTGATTAGTACGGATTGCTCCCTTACCCGAAGCTCTGATGGCTCCAGTTGGGCCATTTCTGGAGCCGTCCCCATCCTGGCCCAGAATCCGTCTGTCCCCAGAAACTGTGTGTGGCCTGCCTGGCTGCCAGGCTGACCACGCGGCCAGACCAGGGCGCTCCCCGCAGCGGCCCGGCTCCCTGCCCCGCCCCTACCACACCCTATCTACCTTGCTATCAATTCATTCCTCATTCCCTCCATTCTCAGAGGATAAGGTGTTCCTTTTCCTGTTCAAGGTCGACCTGTTCACATGGACTCTTTTGCTTTTAGCCTCCATCCTCTGGGGCATTGCTTCATCAAGTAGTAATGCTGTGTCTGTCCCAATCTTCTGGCTCTTAGCATACCCTTCTTCCCCCAAAAAAGGAGTCCGTGCTCTCCTCAGTGAACACATGCAAATCTTTTTTTTTTTTTTTTTTTTTTTTTTAATTAAAATAAAACACAGACTTCTCTTCCTTGGAGCCTTATTCCTCTCTCTTTTGGCTACTTGTACCATCACCCCCGCTGCCCTCCCCAGTTTCCCTTATTAAAATATTAAGTGGAATTTTAAAGAATTCTTGACTCATTGCTACCTTTAAATGCAGTTCCCAGTTTCTCACTTCTTAGTTCACTATTTACGGTTATTTTTTTCTACCCACACTGTGACATGAAAAGTTCACTGATAAAATTTAAATCTGAAATTTCAATTTATGACCATTTAGAGGAATAGTCGTGGGGCACCTGGGTGGCTCAGTCCATTAAGTGTCCGCCTTTGGTTCAGGTCATGATCTTGGGGTCCTGTGATCGAGCCCCGCATTGGCTCCACGCTCAGCAAGGAGTCTGCTTCTTCCTCTGCTCCTCCCCCTGCTCATATTCTCTCTCTCTCTCTCAAATAAATAAATAAAATCTTAAAAAAAAAAAGACTAACAGTCATATTTCATCCCCGTGCTTTATAGACTGCCCTATGCCATTTTAAACTACTGACATTGATGCTGCCTTCTTTTTTGAAATTCTCTCCTTCCTTTCACTTATGTTACACGATGACACCCCTCACTCCTGGTTTTCCATCTACTTCCATGACCAGTCCCTGTTTGCCTGCCATCTGCTCTCAGGTTTAGAGTCATGACTGTGTCAGCAAGGAAGGGTGTATGGAGAACTCAGAGCACTATCAGATGGTGACGAGAATCATCGATTCCGCTCAGTGGCAAGTTGTGAGGGAGGTTGAAGGATCAGAGGACTTGAGAATTAGCTGACTCGTAATTTGATTCTTGCCGACAGAGGTGAGAGGACCGAGACCTTTTAAAGGTATGGGTCCCATGTTAAAGCAAATTATGTCCTTGTGAGATGGTGTTTTAACCCTGGGAAGGTTTAGAACTAAGCATAGATATGATGAACTTATAAATAAAACCCAAAGTATTTAAAATTTTAGAGAAGTTTGTGAAAGAGCCTTTATTCACTGTTTTGAACATGTACAGTATTCACAGTGTGTAGGGCAATTTGTTATTTAACATGTTGAGTCTTGTGATTCCACTTTAAAAATGTGTCATTAGCTGATTGATTTAGACTTGGGTTCCTCTAAGCTGAAACTTTTCAGATGGTTTTTTTATTTTCAAGATTAATTTTTATTTTTTTATTTTTTTAAATATTTACTTATTTATTTATTTGACAGATCAGTAGGCAGAGAGAGCAAGAGGAGGAAGCAGGCTCCCTGCCGAGCAGAGAGCCTGATGCGGGGCTCCGTCCCAGGACCCTGGGACCATGACCTGAGCCGAAGGCAGAGGTTTTAACCCACTGAACCACCCAGGTGCCCCAGATTAATTTGTATTTAGAGAGAGAGAATATGAGCAGGGGGAGGAATAGAGGGAGAGGGAGAGAGTCTCAAGCAGACTCCCCGCTGTATGCGGAGACCGGTGTGGGGCTCAGTCTCATGACCCCAAGATCATGACCCAGCCAAAATCAAGAGTTGGGCACTTAACCAACTGAGCCACCCAGGTGCCTCAGTTTTGCTTTGTTTTATACTGATTAAAATGTTTATGACTGCTGAAGATTTACCTTATGAGTTTATTAATTTTATAAAATGGCTGAAGTATTACAGAAGAGTTTATTTATTGGTCACTGAGACACTTTTTTAAAAAATCAAATATATTACATTTTTAAATAAAATGCTTAACTGTCCTTTCCTTTAATTAACCAAGTTAGAAAACCACTCTCAAAAGGTTTGGCAAAGTTTAGAGAATTGCCCATAGGATATAAGATTTGCATTTATCTCCACTCAAGAGAAAGCTACATTTTAAAATGTTATTTTAATAAATATCAAGCAAAAAAAAAAACCCAGATAGCCACCTGTCATGTTTTCTAGGGCCCTGGGAGGTAGCCCCACATTTTGCTGGCCACTTCCCCATTCCCCAGTATGGGTGTGCCCCGTGGCTCCTCTGTCACCCCCAGCCCTTTCCGGCCTCTAGCTCCCCAATGGACTGAGGGGGGGGTGCTGGAGGGGGAGTGAGGGGGGCTGGGCTCATCTCAGTGTGTGCACCACCGCTTGTAGCTCGGATGTGTGCGACCTCAGTGCCCTATCTCCGGCCCCACTCTCTGCACATAGCTACAGATTCCTTGAGGACAGATCCCCAGACCCCTTTAAACTTAACCCATTTGAAACTGAAATCACCAATGTGCCCTCGCCAACCCCACTGATGCGCTCTCCCTCCCATTACCCTCAGTGGATGACGTCACCTAGTTTTCCTAGCAAGCTCAGGGACTCCGGGTCAGGGCACACTACCTGACAACAGCAGGCACTCACACACAAAGGCCAGATAAAATACAGGTGACACAATACATGTCTTAGGGTGAATGGGAAGGGCAAGGCCCCATATCGTGTTGATAGTAGTTCAGATCTCTTTGTCGGGCCGGTGGGAATAGCTAACATTTACAGAGCACCACCTACGTGCCAGGCACTCAAAATGATGTATATATGTCATCTAACTTAAAGAGGTGGCTCAGAGAGGTTAAGCAAGTTGTTCAAGGTGACAGAGCTGGGACTCGGTCCAATACTGTGTGGCCGACCCGCAGAGCCCAGCCTCTTAGCCCGAAGACTCCTTCCTCTGTGTCAGGTCCCTCCCCTCCCAGCAGGTGCTTCCACACCAGGTCAGATGGCCCTGACACACCATTATGCTGTGCCATTACTGCTTGCCTGTGAGGGCCAAATGACCCTTAGAAATTCAGACGTTAGCTTATAATCATCTCACAAATGTTCTTTCATCTCCCTATAAAAGAACTCACTTCATCATTTTAGACAGATCAAAATGCCAAAGCTTAATGATTTCAAAGATCAATACGGTCACTTCCTGAAGACACAGCAGCAGAACGTGTTCTCCCCACTTTCCTGTTCAACCTTCTGCGTGTTTAGGAAAAATCCTTCCCCATCCACTGCCTGACCAAGAAAGATGTGGTGTTTCACTCAATGTAGACACCAAACATTGGGTTTAAAGGAAATGCAGCTGCAAGAGCACATTTTAAGAAATAAAAATTGAGGAATCATCCTTCTAGCACTTCCTCCTTCCCTCCTTTCTGCAGCCATAGAAATAAGGCTCCTTTTTCCTCCCCACTGAGCACTTCAGCCCTAATACAAAATTCCTAAGGGGTAGAACTGGAAGTGCTGTCTCCACCCCACCCCCTCACCCCTTGGGAGAGTAAACCCTCCAAATTCAGGCTGCCAAGATTGAGACAGTGAGGATCCTTTGTTCATATCCCAAAAATTTTTTTAATTTTAATTTTTATTTTTATTTAAACATATAATGTAATCCCACCACCCTCTCCCAACACCCCTCCCCCCCACCCCCCTCAGTTTGTTTTATGATATTAAGAGAGTCTCTTTTGGTTTGTCTCCCTCCTGATTCCATCTTGTTTCATTTATTCTTTTCCTACCCCCTTAACCCACCCCCCTTGCATCTCTACTTCCTCATATCAGGGAGATCATATGATAGTTGTCTTTCTCCGATTGACTTATTTCGCTAAGCATAATACCCTCTAGTTCCATCCATGTCGTCGCAAATGGCAAGATTTCATTTCTTTTGATGGCTGCATAGTATTCCATTATATAACATATCCCAAAAATTATGAGCATTCTAGTCTGTAGCGCTCATTCCTGAATTCACTTGGTCCCACCCCAAACTAGCCTGCTCCTTTTGTTAAGATTCTTGAAGTTGGGGAACTTTCGTCTCGTTCTCTTTAGGAAACTCTGTATGAAAATATGCCACCTTTAGCAATGTTTACAAAGTAGTTACCTTGAAGACCAGTTCCCTTGAAATCTCCTATTTGAGTCACATATGCAAACTTGAAAGCTGAAAGGAGTCTAGATAAAGATATAATCATATGCATAGTGCCACAGAGTAGATTTCTAGAGAAGGGATTTTAGTGAGCAGGAACTCTTCTCTAACAATGTTAAACTAGAGCTTGAGGAACTTTAATTTCTAGAAGTGCTCCTGATGGTGGCCAAAACTCAAAATAATTCTAATTATAGCAAAATAACTTTTCTTCAACTATGAAGAATAAAAGGAAGGAACTGTTTTATGTGAGGTGGAAAATAACCACAAACCCAAAATAAGGTAGCCTGCTGCGTTCAGATAATACATAATTCAGGAGGAACTGGCCTTGTTCTCTCAAGTGCACAGACCAAAAGACGAACCCGTTTAGCACATATTTTGATGCTAGTTAGGACCATAACCCTAGGATGATTAATGCCCTCATTCTCCAGACAGGGTGATGAAGACACTAAGTTATCCAGACTGATGTGAGACTCCTTAATCCCAGGTCTTCTTTAAAATGTCTCTGAGGCCACAGAAATCTGTTCCTTAATCTCTCAACAGATAACATGTTGCCCGTTTCTAAAATCCAAAAGCCATGTCCCTTCAACATCTTACTCTTCATTACCAGATGCCAAATATTCGTAAAGTTCACTTCATTATCCCGTTTGATCTTCACACGTTTATCTACGCACCAAGTAGCCATCACAGCAGGATAACAGGGTGGTGAAAAGCAGAAGCTTTTAGAGGCACCCAGGATCAAGTCCCAGCTTCAGCACCCCTGAGCTTCCTTCTCTTTGTAAAATTGAGGGAAATAATTGGACCAACACTTATGGTATTATTGTTGGCCCAGAAGCTGGGAATCAAATCAGTGCATACACATGAAGAAATTATGTTTGTTAATTTGTATGACTTCTTTTTCTTTTATTTTTTTAAAAGATTTTATTTATTTATTTGACAGAGAAAGGTCACAAGTAGGCAGAGAGTCAGGCAGAAAGAGGGGGAAGCAGGCTCCCTGCGGAGCAGAGAGCCCGATTCGAGGCTCGATCCCAGGACCCTGAGATCATGACCTGAGTCGAAGGCAGAGGCCCATTCCACTGAGTCACCCAGGTGCCCAATATGTCTGACTTCTGTAATCAGAAAACAATCTTAAAAACATATGTTAATAATAATGGAGTGTACCACTTTATAGTAGCCACTCGTGAGAATGGCTGCCATCAAAAAGATGTGCAATGACAAGTGTTTGCAAAGATACAGAGAAATCGGAACCTTCCTACACTGCTGATGGGCATGTGAAATGATGTATCCACTTTGGAAAACATTTTGCCAGTCCCTTAAAAGGTTAAATATCAGAGTGCCTTGATGTCTCAGTCAGCTGAGCATCTAACTCTTGGTTTTGGCCCAGGTCATGATCTCAGGGTCATGAGATTGAGTCCCACAGGATTTTCTCTCTCTCCTTCTCCCTCTGCCCCTCTCCACCAGGTTGTGTGTGTACACACACTCTCTCTAAAAAAATTTTTTTTCAATAAAAAATAAATGGGGTGCCTGGGTGGCTCAGTTGGATAAGCCTCTGCCTTCTGCTCAGGTCATGATCCCAGGGTGCTGGGATCGAGCCCCATATCAGGTTCCCTGCTCAGCAGGGAGCCTGCTTCTCCTTCTCCCGCTGCCTACTGTTTCCCCTGCTTGAGTGCTCTCTCTCTGTGTCAAAATAATAAATAAAATATTTAGTGAATCAATAAATAAGTACATTTTCAAGAAAAAAGACATGGAATTAACTGTATTACCCAGACATCCCATTCCTAAGTGTATACCCAAGGAAAATGGAAATATATATCCACACAAAAACTTGAACACGAACACTCATAACAGCATTATTCATAATAGCCCCAAAGTAGAAACAGCCCAAATGTCCGTTGACTGATGAATGGACAAATAAAATGGGATACAGCCATCTAGCAGAGCATAGGAATGAAGAACTGATATGTGCTACAGATGGATGAGCCTTGAAAATACCATGCAGAGTGAAAGAAGCCAGACAGAAAGGCCACATTGTACAATTCCATCTATGCAAAAGGCCCGGAATAAACAAACACAGAGACAGAAAGTGGACTGGTGATTGCCTAGGGCTGTGGAAAATGGGGTATTGGGAGCTCATGCCTAAAGGGGAAGAATTTCTTTTGGGGCTGATGACAATGTTTTGAAACTGATGGTGGCTTTGGTCACACAAGTCTGTGAGTATACTAAGAATGGCAGAAATGTACACATTAAGTAGGTGAATGGTAAGGTATGTGAATTACATCTCAAACTGTTAAAATGTAATAAGGTGACAGACTTCTAAGTACTTTCAGTAACCTTAGAGGCTTCAAAGTTTTTGGAGTGGAGGTCAGTAGACATCTGTTAATTACCCCGTCAGAGATGTGTCTCTGACACATCCACGGGTTTTGACTTGCCGCTAGGTTTTGAGAATCTTCCTTGCTTGCAGCAGCAGTCTAAATGTGAGAAGCTTCAACTCTGGTCTTTGTTTTTGTTTTTGTTTTGTTTTGTTTGTTTTTAAAGATTTATTGAGAGAGAGAGAGTAGGGGAGAGAGAAAATTTCAAGCAGAACTCCACACTAAGCGTGGAGCCCAACGCAGGGCTCAGTCTTATGACTTGAGATCATGACCTGAGCCAAAACCAAGAGTCAGACACTCAACTGACTGAGCCACCCAGCTGCCCCTCTGGTCTTTGTTTAATAGTTTTATTGTTTAATCTCCTGATTGTAAAATTAATACATACAATTTGGGGGGAAAACTCAGGAAATAATGAGTTGTAAGCGTAAGCTAAAGAAAACAAGTAACCTTGTCACTCTGGGAGCAATATTCCTTCCTGACTCCTTTCCAGATTGGAAAATCTGATCTTGAACTTAGGTTTCCAAGATGTAAGTTCTTACTCCATGTCCATATGCAGATTGCATTTTGACAGAACCTTCTTGCAAATGATCACTTGAATCTGAAGACATCTTCCTTCTGAAGGTGAATTTCTAGTCCTGTACATTACACAGTGCCCAGATGCAGTGACCATCTGTAGTAATTTAAAAACACTTTGCTGACTTTACACAGCCATTAGAGAGCTCCCCTATTTCACACTTTACACAGTATTTTCCTTCCTGTCTTATTAACCTGTGTACCAGGTTGTGATCTTCAGGATTTACCTGGTTCTGATTTCTCAAAGCCCTAGAAGCAGACCTCAGACCTCTGGAAATAAGGGGCTCTGAGGGAAATGCTGCCCAGATCTCCAGGCCTCTGAGATACTGAGAATCATGCTGTCCACAGAGCAGACTCTTAGTGTAGGGCTGACCTAATGCGACAGGTGAATATAGTAGCCCATTCTTTGTCAAGGCAAAAAAAAAAAAAAAAAAAAAAAAAGGCATCATTTGGCTTAAGTCCACCAAACTAAGGTTAGCCCCATAAGGAAACAAATAACTTTCCCAAGCTTTGAATTGTCCTTTCAGTCAGGAGCTAAAATAATTGTAAATATTGTTCAGATAAGGAATCGGCCCTCTTAAACTTCTGTTTGATCACACAAGAAATGCTTATTTGTAATTTGCCTTATAAAATTACTGTCCCGGGTTGGTCCTTTAGTACAAGGAAATGAACTGATGGTAAGGTGTGCTACTTTCTGTAGGGAACCCATTTCCACCAAGAAACTTAACTGGAAACAATCTTCTCGTAACTCCCTCAGCGCTTTCTGCATCTCGCCCTGTCAAGGCTCGGCCATTATTTTTATTGCTGATTATTCTTTCATGTGAGAGTGGTTTATTTTCTCATATGGTGGTAATTTTTTTCTTAAAGTATATCCCATAAATGTCTTTTTATCTCCCACAGCATGTTATGTGAGCTCAAGCCCTAAATATTTCTTGATGAATTATTTGCCAGGAGGCATGGCTGGCGTTCTCGCAGTGTGGGCGCTGGTGAGCAAATTTCTCGGTCCTTCCTGTCTTTCTAAAGGAGCGATCAGAATTACCCTGTCTACGTAAAGCAGGAAAGAGCAGCTTTTTTGGAGCAAAATTAAAACATTAGGCAGGTTGCTTAAAAGGGAGGTAACTGTTCATTGTCCCAGTCCTTCATGGTTTCTACAGATGGAAACACTTCAGAATCAAACATTTAAAAACAAAAAGCCACACTCCCAGTGAGCATCTGCCCATTTTCCATGTTGTGAGGCTTCCCTGTTGGCTATGCCTGTGAGATGTGAGAAGCTCCATAGTTGAAGTCTGGTAAAGCGAAGGACCTTTTGGCCTGTTTTCTTTTCCACCAGGAGTAATTATAACTTGCTCCTCCTGTTGGACTCTGGGTCCCACTTCAAAGGCCGGTTAGGCTGAGGTATGTGTCTGGTCCCTCTCTGGCACCGGGGTCACTGGGATGGATAGTTCCTGTTCATAGCCGATCTACATCAGTTGGGAAGAGTCCGTGTAAGACCTTGCCCATTTTTTTTAATTGAGTTCTTCATCTTATTGAATACAAGAGTTCTGGGTACAAACGTTTGGTTTAATTAGATGATATGTGCATGTTCTAAGTACAGATCTTCTGTTATTAAAAAAAAAATGTTACACACCCATACGTATCTCCAGAACTTATCCAATATCCTATTCTCTCTATATTCAACCTCTCAAATGGGGCGTTTATTTCAAAGAACGCTAAATTTCAGCAAATAAATGCTTTTTTTTTTTTTTAAGATTTTATTTAGAGAGAGAGTGCATTCATGGGCAGGGAAGAGGGGCAGAAGGAGAGGGAGAGAGAGAATCTCAGCAGACCCCACACCCAGCTGGAACCCATCTGTTGTGGGGGCTTGATCCCACAATCCTAAGATCATGACCTGAGCCAAAATCAAGAGTTGGACCCCTCACCGACTAGCCACCCAGGGACCCCAACTGCATGTTTCTAAGAACCCCGAACTTTTCTCTCTAACCCTGCTCACTTTTTTTCTTCATAAAAGTTCTTCACGTTGAGTTTCAGATGTGTTCTTCCCAAACCTTCATCAATAATTTAACTTGTTTCATGAAAGATGTTCTACAAACTCAGAGTCTGTAGTCTAGAAGAGGGAGATTCAGCTATTAACCAGATAATCAGTAAATGTAAACTTTCAGTAGTAGTAAGTGCAGTGTGAATCAGTAGTCAAGGGATCTGACCCAATAAGGAAGGGAAGTGAAAGAAGCTTCTCGAGGAAGGTAAAGGGTGTTAACCAGGAGGAAAGTACAGCAGGAGCAAAAGCCCTTTGGTGGGCAGGAACAAAATAATAACGTGGATCTAAAAGAAGACCTGTGAAGATGGGACCCAGGACAGGAGATGGTTCAAGATAAGCTTGAAAATAGGAGTACGAATTTTGTCTTCTTGTCTTAGGAGCGGTGGGAAGCTACCCAAATGACTTTAAAACCATCAGGGTCAGGGAGCTGGCATGACCCAACCTGTGACTGGCAAAGACTGTCCTGGTGGTATTTCTGCAGGGCAGGTTGGAGAGTACCCTCCGGTGTGGGCACACCCGTCAGGAAGGTTTTGCAGCACACTGAGCAAGAGATTTGGGAAGTTTGGCCTGGGTCTCGGTGGCAGTTCAGTAGAGAGATGTGAATGAGTTCAAGAAGTATTTCAAAGATACAGGCATCAGGAATTGGTGTTGGAGTGGAAATGTGAGGGAAAGACAGGTGTCAGGGATGACACACAAATCGTAGGAATCATGCTCCTGTGTGAATCAGCCCATTAAAGACTTTGAGAAGTCCTGCAGCAAACAAACCTGGCTAACTAAGCCAGCAGGTCCCAAGTTCATCCCAGCCAGGCATCCCCCTGTTCTTTTTCTGCTGACAGTTACTGAACTTCCTGGAAACTCGGAGTTAGCTTCTGTGGGCTTTTACTTTGAACAATTCCAAATATTCCTTGCATTGTTTTTTGTTGTTGTTGTTTTGTTTTTTGAAACCCCTGCATTAGACTGCTTGGGCTGCCCTAACAAAACACCACACACTGGGTAGCTTCAGCAACAGAGATTGATTTTCCCACAGTTCTGGAGGCTGGAAGTCTGAGAGGAAGGTGATGGCAGCTCTGCTTCTCGTGAGGCCTCTCTTCTGGGCTTGCAGGCAGGCATGCTTGTGACCTCTGCACGTGCTCATCCCTTCCACCTGCTGTGTGCCCTCATCTCGTCTAATAAGGACTCCAGTCAGACTGGACTGGGGACCATGCGAAGCAGCTCATTTTGCCCTATTACCTACCTCTTTAAAGGTCTTCTTTCTGAATGTGGTCTGCAGTGAAGGTGCAAGGTACTAAGGGTTGTAACTTTAACATATGAATTTGGAGGGGGGAGCCACCTGAGCCCTGACCAGCCCCGGAGGCATTGAGTTCTCTCCTAAAGGTTGCACCACCCTTGAGCCTCCAGAGCCCACACTGTATCCAGAGTCCCGTGTTCCTGTGTCCCAAAGAATCCTGCAGTCTCTCAGTACTCGCACCGGCAGGATTGTTTTTCCTTAGATATTAATGGAAGTTTCTGGATTTTTCTTCTAACTGGGTGAGACCAGCATTTCACCTCGAGGGCACAGAGCACTCAAGAGAGGTGAACAGCCATCTGCTGGGCCGCACTGTGCCTGCAGCCCGGAGTCCGGCATCCATGAGGGCAGGTCTCCTGTTTGGGGGGTGCGGGATGGGGACAAGCGGTTTGTGAGATGCCCCCTCTCTGCCCAGAAAGCGGGTCATTCGGCTTTTCTGTTTCTTCAGAGAGAATGGCTGAGATGACAATGCCAAAAGATGATTCTATCTTTTAAAAACCAAAAAACATAGCCAGGACACTCTGTCCCTATAAAAGTAAGGCAGCCCCCTATTTCCTTCCATCACGCTGGTATGGCACAGCCGTATTGGATCAGCCACTCAGAAAATCCAGCCAAGAGGTGAATATTTTATTATCTTGTATATATATTATCTTATATTCCGTATTTTCCACCAAAGTCACTTTCAGTTTTCCCGTGTACCTAGTTTCATCCACACTTTTAAATGTCATCACATCATCTTTATTGGAATTAAGCCCCAGGTGAATCACAAGCCAATGAAAACTGCCTGCTTATTTGCTGATTATAGACCATTTGTGTTAGGGAATGGGCCAGAATTCCTTTTCCCGCTCAGTCCTCTGAAGTCTCAGAGTCTGTCTGCTGCTTTCTGGAACCTGGATATCACTAACTGAGTTTTTGTCTAAAATGCATCCCTCGTGCTATTCCAACAAGACAGGCAGGAAATGCTTGGTTTACAGGTCAGTCAAGAAGAGAGTACTTGACAAGAATAGATGGGTTGGTGGGACGCCTGGGTGGCTCAGTTGGTTAAGCGGCTGCCTTCGGCTCAGGTCATGATCCCAGCGTCCTGGGATCGAGTCCCACATAGGGCTCCTTGCTCGGCAGGGAGCCTGCTTCTCCCTCTGCCTCTGCCTGCCACTCTGTCTGCCTGTGCTCGCTTTCTCTCTCTCTGACAAATAAATCAATAAAATCTTTAAAAAAAAAAAAAGAATAGATGGGTTGGCCTGGCTTTACAAAAAACCACCATTCTCTCCTTGATGACTACACGGGGGAAAAATGAGGGGAGTCTGGGTGGCTCAGTCAGTTAAGCATCTGCTGCCTTTGGCTCAGGTCATGATCCCAGGGGCCTTGGATTGAGCCCCACATTGTGTTCCCTACTAAGTGGAGAGTCTGCTTCTCCCTTTCTCTCTCCCTTTGCTTCTCCCCCTGCTTGTGCTCCCTCTCTCTCTGATAAATAAATAAAGTCTTAAAAAAAAAATAAAAAAACAGATCTTCCTGAAGTTATATGCCATGAGGCTGCTCTAGCTAGTCCAGTTCTGGTACATTCCCCTTATACCTAGCCAGTACTAATGGCACCATTTCACAGATCAGGTTTGACAATGGCCTCTAGCCATAGCTCAGAATAAAGTTCATAAAGAGACTGATGTGTCTTTCTTCAAGGCTGGCTTCCTGTTTTGTTCCTAGTAGCTATTTACCTAATTCATAGATTCTTGCTAGTACTATCCCAGCTGTGCCAGCACTCCTGA
Organism: Taxidea taxus jeffersonii; assembly: GCA_003697995.1. Taxonomy (NCBI): domain Eukaryota; kingdom Metazoa; phylum Chordata; class Mammalia; order Carnivora; family Mustelidae; genus Taxidea; species Taxidea taxus. Next base: position 158,024 of record ML106006.1, on the reverse strand, counting down.
GATCTCTCTAGTTCCAGTCCGGCTGCGATCACGTTAGTGCCTTGGCATTTTGTCAGTCTCGGTTGAAGTTCAAAGGCTCTGACTCCTGGTTTGAGGTGGAGATACTGTATCCCTGCTCTCTCCTCCCATGCGCGCATGCGTGGCTCTGCAGGTGGCGGCAGTCCTGGGTCTGGGCAGCCTGGTAGTTACATTGTTTATTTACTAGTTTCACACAAACCAAAGCCATCCCAGGCAGCCTGTGGGGAAATAGATTCCAAAAAGCTTCAGTGAAACCACTTATTTATTGACCCTCAGAGACAATGAATCACTCTGCTGAGCAAGAAACGCTTAGACCCAACAAGGAGAAAGCCAGCGTTTCAAACACCCGACCTTTGTCAAAGGTTTATTGAGAAGGAAGAGCCACAAAAGGGCTGGAGGTGCCAAATCCAGGCAGCCTTTTGTCCCCTGCAGCTCTGCCAGGTGACAGGATCCTGCCGCATTGGAAACGAGCTTCAGAGAAAAGAGAAAAGGAACCAGGATTATTTCTCTGTATGAATTGGGTTCAAGTTACTGTTCCTTTTTATGACTTACGGTGTGTATCTTCCTTCTAAAATATATTTTCTTTCTCCCGCCTCTGCTCACTACACCCAAACACACACACGCGCACACACATACGCAGTGCCATAGCTTCACAACACATTTGAATAATACATTCTCCTAAAAATACCTACCATCACAGATGTTCTCTTCCTGTTGGACATCTGCTTGTTGTAGTCCATGGCTGTCTGGAACTTCTGAGACACGACTCAGCCCAGAGCTTTCTGTCAGATGATCAAAAAAGCCACTAATTTCTCTATGTGACAAGAGCGTGTAAAGTAGTTAGTGCAGTGCCTGGGATGAGCTCCTGTGATCCAGAAATCGTGGCGGTGGTGGACACTGGTTGTCCCTGGATGGAGCAGATGCGTGTGGCATTTTAGCGCCCATTCGTTAACATAGAACAAGAACCAGATGAAATGCTTTGCTTGTGTTGAAGTAGCCTTCTTTGCTCAAAGATGAATGAAATACTTCAAAGGCAAAAAGAGATTCACCCCCACGTTCTGGTTTTTCCATATGAAATTCTTTCAGACTGCAGGGAAATTGGAAGAATGGCACACGGACCATACTCACCATCTAGAATCTGCAGTTAACATTTTAACATCTTTTTCACCTATTCAACCCGCTCGCTATCCATCAACCCATTTTTTTAACTGCATTGTCTGAACTTTTTCAGAATATTAGAGACATCAGTTTATTTCAGACATTTCAGTGTGTATTTCATTAACCATGAGTTCAGTTTTTCTTTATGGTTCTCTTTTTTTTTTTTTTCCCCTCTTCCCGACCTCTTCCTCTAGTATCATTTGCATACAGTGAAATACACAAGTCTAAATATGACATTTGTGAGTTTGGGCGGCTGCATACAACCGTGTACCCCAGATCCCCATCAGGATATATGGAGAACGTTAATGTTGCCCCAGGAACATGCCCCTGTCCCCTCAATCAATCCTTGTCCCCACCTGCATCGAGTCAGACACTGTTCTGATTTTTTTATCACCAGAGATTAGTTTTTTCAGAACTGCACATAAATGAATTCTACAACCCATATGTCCTCTTTTGTGTAAGGCTGCTTTTACTCAGCATGTTTTCGAGTTTCATTCATGACGCTGCATATTCTTTTTTATTGCTCAGTAGTACTTCATTTATAGTATTTCAGTGTGTTATACTGTTGATGGACATCGGAATCATTTCCAGGCTGGGGCTGTTATGAATGAAGCTGTTGTCAACACTCTGGGACAAGTCTTTACATGGATATATATGTTTTCCTTTCTCTTGGGCAAATACCTAGGAGTCAAATTGCTGAATCATAAGGTTGCTCCATAGCCTTCATATCCATGCCTCCTGGGCTCAGATTTTCTCAGAATAGCAACTACCAATACATTCAAGTCCAGAATATTCTTTTCCACATACAGTAGCAGAACAAGGGGCAACAACAGCTGTTTTTAGACTCAAAATGTTCTCATTATCCTTTTGCTTGAAGGCAGTGTATATTCCAACCATTGTGTTAAGACATGTTGGTAGAGGGGGCATTGGTGGGAGAAAAAGTTCTTTGGACTGTAGGTAACTCTCATTTTTAAGTAGCCTCTACTGCACAAATACTATTGATGGTATACTCTCCATCATTCGGATATTATTCACCATGTATGTCAAGCAGAGAAAAGCAAACTGAGAACCTCTTTCTTCTATCCATGGCTAATTGCGGAATTCTCCTAGTCCCTCAGCATTGTTCAACGACATGTTTCTTTTGTCAGATCTCTCTGTCATCTTCTGTTGCACCCATTTTAAACCTCCCTGATCAGATCTCAGAACTGGTCGCCTTCCCTCCTTCACTCTTAGCACCGCTTCATGTTATCAGAACTTAGCCACTGTCCCTTTTGCCCACACCCCCAAGTGACAACGTCTTTGGTTGTCATGTAGTCAGGATGGACGCTGCTATCATATAAAGGGACAAGGCTGTTGAACATCCTACAGTGCAAAAGACTGTTCCCTGCAAGGAAGAATTAGCCATCCTAAAATGTCAATAGTGCTGAAGTTTAGAAACCCTGCTTTATAGGAAAATAGAAGACATTAAAACAGCCTTCTTGGGGCGCTTGAGTGGCTCAGTGGGTTAAGCCTCTGTCTTCGGCTCAGGTCATGATCCCAGAGTCCTAGGATCGAGCCCCGCATTGGGCTCTCTGCTCAGTGGGGAGCCTGCTTCCCCCTCTCTCTCTGCCTATCTCTCTGCCTACCTGTGATCTCTCTCTCTCTCTCTCTGTCAAATAAATAAATAAAATCTTAAAAAAAAAAAAAAACAGCCTTCTTAACATGTTTTCTGCTATGGACTGTTTCAGCAGTCTGTTGAAGCCTATGGACCCCTTCTCAGAATAATTTTTGTAAATGCATAAAATAAAAGAGAGAAGATTGTGACAGAAATATAGTTATTGAGTTTAAAAACTTGTCATATACTAATATATGCTTCTTTATAAATGCATTAAAGAACAAGATGTAGCAGTAAGCCTAATAATATTACTACAGTAGTTATGAAGATAAACAGTATTTTGACATCTATAGCAGCTTTTGTTTTTTTTAAGATTGTATTTATTTGACAGAGATCACAAGTAGGCAGAGAGGCAGGCAGAGAGAGAGGAGAAAGCAGGCTCCCCACCGAGTAGAGAGCCTGACTCGGGGCTCGATCCCACGACCCTGGGATCATGACCCGAGCCGAAGGCAGGGGCTTTAACCCACTGAGCCACCCATGCACCCCTACAGCAGCTTTTAATGTAAAATGCAAACACCTGTGACTTCTATTAGAGACGAAGTCATGGGAACGGCTGAAGATGCTGTGGTTGGATGACCACCTTCAGAACTGAAGAAAATGCCAAATTTTAATTAGTGGTTAGTGAAGAAGAGATGTGACTTTTTCTCATTTAAGTTCACAGATGCCCTGAATCCTATCCATGAACCCCCTGGGGCACCGCATGCCCCAGCTTTAAAACACCTACATTTGAGGAGATGACCATCACCAAAGAAATTAATTTATCTGCATCTACACCCCTGTTTTTCCTACCCTCTTCAAACAAGAATAGATGTCCCCCTTACTGACAGAGTTGACTTGCAGAAAACAGAAATTACATTAGCGGTTTCAAGCATAATGAACTCAATACAGGGAACGGAATGCGTACTACAATATCCTTGGAAGGGCTGAACTGGCAAGCCCAGAACACTCACAATGCCACCACAGAAAGATCTCTTCCAAGACCCTGCTTCCTTTTACACAGTCATAAAGGAGGGGGGTTGGGAAGGAACAGTGGAACGCTTGGCCCCAGGAACACTCCCTGATGGATCCACGTCACAAAAACAAACAAACAAACAATGCCCAGCATTCTGCCTTTTGAGAGCAGCAAAGCACTTGCACGCTGGGAGAGGACTGAAGAAGAGCCCAGCGTGTCCACAGAGGACTTGCCGGCAGAAAAAGCAGAAGTGGCCTTGGCGTAACCTCCGCCTCACTTCCTTCCACTTTCCCATCTGGCGGAGGATTGTCTGAGTCTAAGTCTGTATGGGCCCTTCCTGCAAGAGAGTCTGAGAGATGTTCCTTCTCCCCATCTAGCCTCTGCAGAACTGGAAGGCACAGAAGACAAAGACACCGAGCAACTAAAGGTCCCTCTTCTTCCTCCCCCGTCTCCCACCTAGGGCTCCTCAATACTTTGCTCTTCCCTCCTGCCTGCTGATGGACCTTCATCATGCTCTTTCCTCTGTCTTCAGCTCCTTTCTTTCAACAGACTCCTACCAGTATGTCCAAATAACTTGGAAGCTCTCCCACCATAAGCAGTCCTCCCCTTAATCCTACTTCCTTCTTCCTGTCTCTCACCTTCCACGCGTGGCCCACTTCCTTCTGAGGGTTGTGTTGTTTTTTTCTTTTTTAATATATTTTTAAAGATTTTATTTAAGAGAAGGCGAGAGCATGAGCAGGTTGGGGAAGGGGCAGAGAGAGAGGGAGAAGCAGACTCCCCTTAAGCAGAAAGGATGCAAGGCTCAATCCCAGGACTTGGGGATCAGGACCCAAACCAGAGGCAGACGCTCAATGGACTGAGCCACCCAGCCCCTAAGGGTTGTTATGCTTAGTGTTTCCTCTTCCTCCCCTCCTACTACTGGTGAATGGACAACCATCTAGCTCCAGAGGCACTACTGCAGAAAAACTGCCTTCTCCAAGTTATCAGTTACATCCTTGGTGCTAAACCTAAGGGACATTTACAGGTACACTTTGCTTTACTGCCCTTCTCCTTACTGCATTTTGCAGATACTGTGTTTTTACCAACTGAAGATTTGTGGCAACCCTGTGTCGAGCAAGCCTATTGGCACCATTTTTCCAATAGCATTTTCTTCCTTCATGTCTCTGTGTCATATTTTTGTAATTCTTAAAATTTTTCAAACTTTTTATTATCATTGTATTTACTATGGTAATCTGTGATCAGTGATTATGACTTGCTGAAAGCTCAGATAATGGTTAGTATTGGTTTCCTTTTTTTTTTTTTTTTTTTTTTTAAGAGAGATTGAGTACTCATACGTGAGAATGAGCAGCAGGCAGGAACAGAGGGAGAAGGAGAGGAAGAATCTCAGGCAGGCTCCAAGCCCAGCACAGAGCCCAATGCGGGGCTCCATCCCACAACCTCAAGATCATGACCTGAGCCAAAATCAAGAGTTGGATGCTAAACTAACTGAGCCACCCACGTGCCCCAGTGGTTAGCATTTTTTAGCAACAAAGTATTCCTTAGTCAAAGTATGTATTTTTTTAGACATAATGCTGTTGCATACTTAATAGGCTACATATAGGGTAAGCATAACTTTTATATGCACTGGGAAACCAGAAATTCATTTGACTTGCTTTATTGCAAAATTCACTTTACTGAGGTGTTCTGGAAGCAAACCCACAGTATCTCTGAGATTTGGCTATACAGACCTTTCCTTACTTGACCCTTGAATGTCATTTAACAACACTGGCAAATCCTTACTCCCTAAGACACTTTACCTTCTCCATCTCTATACTTAATTCTCTTTAATTGTTTTCAAACCAATGATCTCATATATTTATTACCGAGCCAACCTACTAATACAGAGGCATAGAAACAAAGAGAAAAAAAAAGCCATTTTCCCAATAAGACTTACCCAACTGCCCAGATAGAGGTAATGTTGTCAACTTGATATGGAAAGATAGATGCTAATGACCTTGATACAGCATAAATACTATGCAGTTCCTATAAACCCAGTTGGGTTCTTCTCCAACATCTCCTCTTGGAGTCATACTAGATTTTCTTAGCAGGTTTCATCTGAACACACTGCAGAATGGGACAGTCCTGTTTTAGTTTCTGGGTCAGAAACTAATGGATCCTGAAAGTCTGATGAGAAGACATGGCAAGGAATGGAGTCAGCCCTCTCTTTTCCCTCCCTATTCTTCTGACTGTGGTTGTGAATCTCTTTGTGATTCTTTGGTTTTTTGCTTAGTTTTTAGGTTGGTTGGTTGGTTGGTTGGTTGGTTGATTGGTTTTAACATTAAGCAGTGTTCTTCAGGAATCAGCTTTTTCTTTACATACTTAATGCCTCTATTTTCTTATTCAGTCTCATGACCCTATTTATTAGCTATGTTGTTGATAACTATAAATCTTTATATCAAGCCCACAGCCCTTTCCTAAGCTTTTGGCCAATATATGCAACTGCCAACTGAAAACCTACCTTTGAATGTTTATCAGTCACTTTAGATAAGAAATATACCAAAGTGAAATCTTCTACTCACCCCCAAGCCTGCATCTCCTTATTCCTACCATCCAGAGATAGAGTGACCACAATTCTTGTTTACCTAAGATGCTTCCCATTGACACTTGTCCTTTCATGATTAATATAAGTGCTGCCTTTATCCTCAAAAGTCACCCAGTTAGTGCTGCACTTGAAAGCTCTCATTAGAACTTCATTTGGGCATCAATTTATGCAAATAACTCTTTTTTTTTTAAGATTTTATTTATTTGTCAGAGACAGAGAGAGAATACAAGTAGGCAGAGGAGCAGGCAATGGGAGAGAGAGAAGCGGGCTCAATGCTGAACAGAGAGCCCGACATGGGACTCAATCACAGGACTCTAGGATTATGACATGAGTCAAAGGCAGACACTTAAATCAACTTAGCCACCCAGGCACCCCGCAAATAACTCCTTTTAAAGAGGAGGATAAAAAGAGAATATTTTCTCTCTTGAGGATTTTTAAAACACATCTTATACTTTGCAACATGCTGGAAAATTTTAAAAACAAAGCAAAAATTAAAAGCAGTCTGAAGTCTGAAAATACTGGAAACAACTAGGAGACATTAAGAAAATGGTGAAATAAGATAACAAAAGAGAGATTCGGCGTATACCCTAAATATAAATGGCTTAATCTTCTTTATTAAAAGGCAGAGACTTTTAGGTTAAGTCAGAAAGAAGTAATGTCAGTTGCTGTTCACCTAGAATGTGACAAAGAAAATAAGTAATGAGTAATAAAATGAAAGACAAGATAAGGCAAATAAATGCAAAAAAAAGAAATTAGGGACTGCATGTTAATATCAGAAGACATGCATTCAAGGAGAAAGAAAACATAAAATAAGTATTCTTCCAATTTTTGATCAAGGATATAATGTCAAACAAAAAATAAAATTATGATTTTGTATATGTCAAATAATTCTTTCAAATACAAGCAAAAAAAAAAAAAAAGCAATAAAGAAGAAATTGAAAAAAGACATGTGGAGGGAGAACTTAACACAACTCTCCCAGTATTCCAAGATATTCCCTGAGTCTGTGTGACAGACAGGTATTTTAAAAATCATGCTTATTAATTCTTTCCAAAATGTGTTTTAGAAGACTATTCTCATCCAGCATCATTGCTCTCTTTGTGTAGAGACTGCCAATAAGGATATTTCATAGTTAAAAAGAAAGTTTGCACAAAAATTATGAGTTCATCTTATCCACCCCATGGGACTTTTGTTTTCATTTGGATATATTCTTCTTGATTATTTACATATGTGTTTATATTCACATATATGAATTGTGAACATGAAATTGAAATTACATTGTATATACATATCTGGTTTTTTCACCTAATACTACTTTTCTTTTTTCCAATTTACAAATATACCATTATTTATTTAAAGATACTTCTGTTTTTGAGCACCAAAGTTATTCAAAATGTCCTATAGTATTAAAAAGAAAAACTAAGTGGAACACCTTTTTCAGAGATTTTTGTTCACCTCTTTGAGTCTCTGATTATGTTTTTTGGTTAGACTCTAATAATTGGAGTTTTGAAGCAGAAGTTATTGATATTTTAAAGGCTCTTTAATACTGGCTGTTATAAAAAAACAAAAATGTCAATTTATTAGGCAAAAGAGTTATTTACATTCATTTATGTACATTCATTTATATCTGTAGTTGAATAATTTTTCATATTATTGGCTATTCTTTTAATCTTTTATTAATTATGTCCTTTGTTATTTTTTATTGACATCTTTAATAAATATCCAACTAAGTATCCTTTTAAAGTTAAGGATAGTAACCCTTTATCATCTGTTTCAAAATATTGTTTCCTTTGGTCTTGCATTTTTGCTAGTGGTGTCTTTTAAGGCAGATAATGTTTACTTCTTATGCAATCCATTAATCTCTTGCCTGGTGTTTTTTTCCAGACCTTTAGTAACTGAAAAGATCCTCTTTGTTCCTAAATTAGATAAATAACCACTCGTATTATTTACTCATATTCCTCTCCTTAATTTTTGTCCTCATATAATGTAATTCAGGATCTAACTTCTTCCTAATAACCTATTGTCCCAGCACCATTTATGAAGCAATAATAAAAGTTCACAGGATTTTATATGTAGAGAAGCCTAAAGATTCCACCAAACAGACAAACAAAAAAAAGCCTGTTAGAACTGATAAATTAATTCAGTAAACTTATAGGGTACAAAATCAATATATAAAAATCAGTCATGTTTCTATATGCTAATAACAAACTATCCAAAAAGGAAATTAATAAAACAATTCCACTTATAGCAGCAACAAAATAATAAAATACTGATGAATAAACTTAACCAAGGAGGTGAAAGTCTCATACACTGAAAACTACAAAATACTGATGAAAGAAATTAAAGACGATACAAATAAGTGGAAAGTTATACCATGTTCATAGATCAGAATAATTACTATTGTTGAAATGTTCTTAATCCCCAGAGTGATTATAGATTCAATGCAGTCCCTGTCAAAATCCCAGTAGCATTTTTTTTTATAGAATAAAAGAAAAACAATTCTAAAATTTATATGGAACCACAAAAGTTCCAGAAGTGATCAAGAGTGATCTTGAAAGAGGGAAACAGCACTATAGGCATCACAATTCCTAAAATCAAAATATATCACAGGCATCTGGGTGGCTCAGTCAGTTAAGTGTCTGCTTTGGGCTCAGGTTATGATTCCAGAGTCCTGGTAAGCAGGGAGTCTGTTTCTCCCTCTCCCTCTGCTTCTCCCCACCTGCTTGTGCTTGCGTGCTCTCTCTCTCTCTCCCTCTCACTCTCACGCTCTCAAATAAATAAAATCTTGTATATATATAAGATTTTATATCACGGGATGCCTGGGTGGCTCAGTTGGTTAAGCAGCTGCCTTCAGCTCAGGTCATGATCCCAGCGTCCTGGGATCGAGTCCCACATAGGGCTTCTTGCTTGGTGGGGAGCCTGCTTCTCCCTCTGCCTCTGCCTGCCACTCTGTCTGCCTGTGCTCACTCTCTCTCTCTCTAACAAATAAATAAATTTTTTTAAAAATCTTTAAAAAAAAAAAAGATTTTATATCACAAAGCTATAGTAAGTAAGCCAGTGTGGTACTAGCATAAAAACAGACATACAGACCAATGGAACAGAAAAGCCCATAAATAAACTCATGCATATAGGGTGTCTTAGTCCATCAGGGCTACTATAACAGAATACCATAGGCTGGGTGGTTTATAAAGAATAGAAATCTTTTTTCCCATGGTTCTGGAGGCTGGAAAGTCTAAGCTGAAGGCATCAGCAGATTCAGTATCTAGTGAAGGCCTTCTTCCTGATTTATAACTCTTTTCCGGCTATAACCTCACGCGGTGTGAGCGGTAATCTGCTTTATAAAGGTACTAATCCCATTTGCTAGGGCTCTTCACTCATGATGTAATCACCTCCCAAAGGCCCCAGTTCCAGATACCATCATCACATTGGGGAATAGATTTCAACATGTGAATTTTGGGGGGACACAAACATTCAGTCCATAGCATGTGGTCAACTTATCTTTGAGAAGGGTGCTAAGAATACACAGTGGTGGGGCACCTGGGTGGCTCAGTCGGTTAAGTGTCTGCCTTTGGCTCAGGTGATGATCCCAGGGTCCTGAGATGGAGCCCTCCATTGGGCTCCCTGCTCAGCAGGGAACCTGCTTCTCCCTCTCCCTCTGCCTGCCACTCCCCCTGCTTGTGCTCTCTCTCAAATAAGTAAGTAAAATCTTTAAACACACACACACACACACACAATGGTGAAAGGATAGTCTCTTCAGCAAGTAGTGTTGGCAAAACTGGATATCCACATGGACAAGAATGAAATTGGACCCTTATCTTATACCATACACAAAAGTCAACTCCAAATGAAATACAGATACAAAGATAAGACCTAAAACTGAAGAAGTCCAAGAAGAAAACACTGGTCTTAGCAATGATTTCTTGGATATGACACCAAAAGCCCAAGCCACAAAAGCAAAAATAGACAAATGGGACTATAGCAAACAAAAAAGCTTCTCCACACTAAAGGAAATAGTCAACTGAGTGGAAAGTCAGCCTACAGACTGGAAAAAAAATATTTGCAAACCATATATCTGACTAGGAGTTAACATCCAAAATGTATAAGGAATTCCTAGGACTCACAGCAAGTTAATTAATTGATTAATTAATTTTTAAAAATGGGAAAGGACTGGGGCACCTGGGTGGCTCAACCATTAAGCATCTGCCTTCAGCTCAGGTCATGATCCCAGGGTCCTGGGCTCAAGCCCCACATCGGGCTCCCTGCTCAGCGGGGAGCCTGCTTCTCCCTCTCCCTCATCCCCCTTGTGTGTCCCCTCTCTTGCGGTGTCTCTCTCTGTCAAATAAATTTTAAAAAATTTTATAAATAAAGGCAAAGGACTTGAATGGCCATTTCTTCAGAAAAGACATACAAATGGCTAACAGGTATGTGGAAAGATGTTTAACATTACTCTTCATCAGGGAAATGCAAATCAAAAGCACAATAAGATGTCCTTTCACACTGATTAGATTGTTCTGAAAAAAGCAAAAAATAACTAGTGTTGGTGAGGATGTAGAGAAACTGGCATCGTGTACACTTGGTAGGAATGTAAAATGGAGCAATCACTATGGAAAATGGTACGGAGGTTCCTCAGAAGCTTAAAAATAGAACTACTGTATGATCTGGCAATCCCACTTCTGGGTAAACAACCCAACAGAATTGAAATCGGGGTCTCAGAGAGGTATCTGCACCCCATGTTCTTTGTAGTATTATTCACAATAACCAAGCTGTGGAAACAACCTAAATGTTTGTTGATGAATGAATGGATTAAAAAAAAAAAGCCTAGATGTACATACAATTGAATCCTATTCTGCCTTAGAAGGAAGTCCTGCCATATTAAGAAGGAGCCTGGAGAACGTTATGCTAAGTGAAATAAGCCAGTCACAGAAGGATAAATATGGCATGATCGCCCTGACATGAGGCATCTAATTCATAGATTCAAAGTCCAATTCATAGAAACAAAGTGGAATGGTGGCTGTGAAGGGCTGGGGGTAGGGGAAATTCAGGAGTTGTTGTTCAGTTGGTATAAACTTTTAGTTTTACAAGATAAATAAGTTTTAGAGATCTGCTGTTGTTAACAGTTCTGTGCTGTTCTCTTAAAGATGTGCTAGGAGGGTAGATCTCATATTAAGTGTTCTTGCTATAGTAAGTAAATAAAGAAAATTCATGGATTCAAAATTCTACATTTTTTATACACTAAATCCTTAATATTCCATGATCTCATTTTGGGGGGAGGGGAGAAATGTTTGGTTCATATTATTTTTACGTCTGATTTTTGCTATAGCTCTTTGGGAGTTTTTAGGCAAAAATAGCTCACCATTTAAGAATACCGCTTCCCTAGGATGACAGTCTTCATTAGTTTTCTTAATGTACATCATACACACCATGCAGTGATATGGTAATGTTCCATTTAATATAGTGGTTTAGCCTATACAAGTTTTAGTGTAAACAAATGAATGAGAAAAATAAGGCTACAATCTTTGATGAAAGAATTGTGAGTAACCGTGAGGTATGGTTATGTAATTTTTTACTACGAGGGGCACACCAGTGTACTTTTCCATGTTTAGTTCAACAAATTGATTGGACATCTTTTTTGTGTGTGAAATATTATTGAAGACCGGGGATAATAAAAAATAATGAAAGGATGTCCCTAACGCAATCATTGGACTCCTTGACTTGGCACTAGCACGAGTTTGTGCCTGAATCCAGAATGCCACGTACCTCTGGGAACCAAAGGAAAGCTTTATCGTCAGATCCAAAATGTCAGTGCAAATGAGTAAACTGAGATTTTACCAAACAGGATTATTAAAGTCAGTGAACAATATGTTCCTTGACTTTTTGAGATTGACTTTACCAAATTTGTCATGGGACCTTCTCTCCTCTCAGGTCTTCTTTTATTCTAAAGACCAGGTTACATATCTTTAAAAAAGAGGGAGAGAGGATGCCATGAATCCAAGGCCATTGTGAGTCCATTATGTTCTTTCAATCTCTTTTAAGAGAAAGTATATTGGAGCGCCTGGGTGGTTCAGTGAGTTAAAGCCTCTGCCTTAGGCTCAGGTCATGATACCAGGGTCCTGGGATCAAACTCCACATCTCTGAGCAGAGAGCCTGCTTCCCCTCTCTCTGCCTGTCTCTTTGCCTACTTGTGATCTCTCTTTCTGTCAAATAAATAAAATCTTTAAAAAAAGAGAGAGAAAGAGAAAGAGAGGCACTGTTTAAATGCTCTACAGGTGTTAACACATAAAATTATCCTAACAACCATATGGAATAGTATTACTATTTGTAATTTATGGATGAAGGACCCAAGGCATAGAGAGATTCGCTGATGAATCTGCCAAGGCTAGGAAGTAATAGAAGGTTTGAACTGGGCAGTCTTCATTTTTCTCTTTAAGTCAGAGCTCTCTACTCACCCTCCCCATATTAATGTTGGTATTGTTTCGAGTCCTAGCAATGATCTTCCTTGGCATGTGCTTGAGAGAATGTGAGTGACTTGGCTATGCTACCAAGATCAGCATTGATTTTAGCACAAATCTCTACCTGAATTTGTAGGGCTTTCCTCTCTTTTTCCCCCACCAAGTTCTCAAGCTGAGTTTAACCCACAAGGATGAATAAATATTAACTTTCAGGTCAGCACCAGCATGCGTCACAGGCCAGAGTCTAAGTGTCAGGAATCTTTAGTCTCTTCCTGTGTGTGCAGAGAGAGAAATGCTGCCTCACATGTTTCTTTACAAACGGGTAGATGGTTGTGCCACTTTATTCTACATTTGGTACGATCAGATCATATCTACGTAGATATGTAGATAATGCATATGAATTTTTAATGATCAGAATAATCAGAGGAATTCCACTGTTGGTCATCAGGTCTCTGTGTGTTTGTTTTCACAAGTACAGAAACATGTTCAAAGAAAAAAGGCACACGTAGAGGTGAAGGGACCTCAGAAATTATTTAATGCAAGCCTTTCAGTTGATTAAAAAAAAAAGGGAAAATGAACAGCCAAATATTATTTACCAAAATCATATGGGTATTATTTTGAAAAATCACTCATGTGTTCACTCTCTATATACTTTAAATTATTTTTTTTAATTTTTCATCAAAGCTATATAGTAGGATACAGGGAAAGGACCTGCTAGTTCTACAGGTTTCTCAAGAAAAAGAACAGGTCCCAGTTCTCCTGTTCCTCAGTTCCTCTTCCCCAAAGAAACTACTTTCAACTCTTTGCCTGGTATTATGTCCATATACCTTAATGGCAAGCAAGTATTGCTACCTCCTGATTTTTTTTCAGTCTCGGGCACTGTACTTAACATTCCTTTATGGAAGAGGAAGTCTTAGCTCTTTATTCTTTTTATCCACACCATGCACAATCAGTTTCCATCCTCGCAATATAGTTATATATTGGTTTTGATTAGAAAACTATTGAAGGTTTTGGGGTGCCTGGGTCGCTCAGTCAGTTGAGTGTTAGACTCTTGATTTCAGCTCAGGTCTTGATCTCAGGGTTGTGAATTCAAGCCCTGCACTGGACTCCATGCTGGGCATGAGTCTATTTTTAAAAAGAGAGGAAGGAAGGAGGGAAGGAGGGAGGGAGGGAGGGAGAGAGAGAAGGAAAGAAAGAAAGAAGGAAGGAAAAGAAAAATATTCAAGGTTTACAATACACTGTATTATTCAAAGATCAGCTGTATATGCTATTCAGAAATGGGGCATATACTAAACTCTATTTTTTCCTACACTGCTTATCCCAAGAGTTAATAATTTTCTTTTTACTTGTTTATTTATTTTTGTATGTTTGTTTCTCTTGAGTGTGTGTTTTTTATGTACTTAACTATTCATCCAATACTTAAATATTTACTGGTTGTCCAAACAGTCTCTCAGGATGTTCCATGGTTCTGTCAGTTTTATATCAGGTGTTGTATCAATTTGACTAGGTTTTTATTTACATGCTTATGTTTTTAATTTCTGAGAGGTTCTTTTGTTTTCTGAATGCCCTTTTTTTATAACATCATTTTCTTGCTCCATGATACAGTGTGTTTTCTTATATCTATAAGGTTTTTCCCCCAGGATTGATTTCTTTATTTTAGAGAGAGAGGGGTGCAAGCAGAGGAAGGGGTAGAGAGGGAGAGAGAGAATCCCAAGCGGACTCCCGGCTGAGCACAGAGCCTGACGCAGGACTCCATCCCAGGACGCTGAGATCATGACCTGAGCTGTAATCAGGAGTCGGACATCCAATTGGCTGGGCCCTCCAGGGGCCCCTGCATGAGGTTTTTAATAATAATTTTTGAAATTTTCTCTTTCCTCCATAGTTCCTGATCCCTCTAACTTGTTTCTGGTTTCCCCCAGCTGTTTGATAATCATTGGTGTCCTGCTCACATGTAAGAGCAGAAAACTAAAAACTGAAGTTCTGAACATGAAGGGGATGAGGCAGGGGAGGGAGGGCTCACTGATGGTGGCTTATAACAATCTGGCTGAGCCAGTTGTTGGGAAACTTCTAGTATCAGCATCTTTAGAGCTTTCCTCATGGATCCATCCTGTCCTCTAAGAAAAGTCCTCCAAGCTCATGCCTGGAGGCTAAGAGCCTGTCTGCCAGTGTTTGGGAGATGAGGGTGGAAAGTAAACTAGAAGAATCCAACTGTACCTAGTATCCCACCCTTAATATTACCTAGAACATCCCCCCAATTCAGAGACCTTCTGGTTTGGTCCCCACCACAGGACGAACTTCCAGGCTCCTGTGACACAGAGGAGGTGTTGTCAACAGGGGACAGCTAGGAAAGGAAATGATATCAACAGCTTCTTAAACATAGTTCAGCCACTACTAGTGTTCTGGCTTCAGCGTCCCTCTGCCAGAGGCACCTGCTGCCACGAAGCACTGAGCCTTTTGAGGACCGTGCGGTATAAACTGGGAGGGCGCAGCTGGCCCACTTCCAGTTTCTGGTCCAGCTTTCTCAGGTCCACTGAGTGGTCACTATCCCCCTGCTTTCCAGCTTGCAAAATGCTGTTACTGTCATCTCTCTGGGTTGTATTAGTAAAAAGAGATACGTGTATATAGGCATACATATATAATTATTTTAGGGGTTTTTTAAAAAGATTTTATTTATTTGACAGAGAAAGCAAAAGAGTGCAAGCAGGGGGAGGGGCAGAGGAAGAGGGAGAAGCAGACTCCCCTGCTAAGCAGGGAGCCTGACACTCGGACTCAATCCCAGGACCCTGAGATCACGACCTGAGCTAAAGGCAGACGGTTAACCGACTGAGTCACCCAGGTGCCCCCAAATTATTTTAGTTTTAACAAGATTTAGGAGTAGACCAAAATTGTCTTTTTTTGATGTTCTGCCAATACATATTTAAATAAAGATCATAGGAGCGCCTGGGTAGCTGAGTCAGTTGAGCTTCTGACTCTTGATTTCAGCTCAGATCATGATCTCGGGGTGGTGAGATCAAGCCCCACATCTGGCTCCATGCTTAGCAGGGAGTCTGCTCAGGATTCTCTCTCCCTCTCCATCTCTCTCTCAAATAAATCTTTAAACCAACAAATAAATAAATACAGTACTTACCAACATATTAACCACACAGATGTCCAAGAACATGTAATTATGCTCTAGTGATGAATTACAGGATTCCAAATAAAACTTTTTTATTGTTTATCAGGAAAAAAAAAAAAACCCTAATTTACCTGTGACCATAAATTTTTCTTCTCTCTCACTTCTTAACATATGAGTTGAACAGTCATTCTGGGCTTTATCAATAAATCCTCTCTTCTGTATTTGGCCCATGGCACTGTAGTAGGTTCTGTGGAGCTTAAAACCCTCTCTCTTTCCCTTGTTGCCCTCCTGAGAGAGACGGATCATGACGCGGGCAGTTACGGTATGAGACTGTGTTTCATTTATAAAATGGCTTGGGGATTTCTACAGGTGAGAGAAACTATTTCTGTAACTACAGATAGTGTCAAGAAAGTGAATACTGGCATCTCTTACCTGCCATAGAGTCACTTTGTAATTCTTTCTGTTTCCTCAGTGGGGTACAACCAGCATTTTGAACAAGGAAATTCGCTGTTGTGATGGACAAGCCCAAGCGTGACAATCTGGTTACACATAAGCATTAGATGCCATTAGTGTCCTGTCATTGAGACACTAAAACACCAATCCCCTCACACATTTCCAGATGTCCTTCCCATATCCCCAATTGTCCCCTGTGGGGACATAAAATCACTGATTTCTTATACAGTTCTTTGAAAGGGATCTCGTGTTTTACAGCCAAGAGCACAAGGACCCTGAGAGGTTAAGTAAGCTCCTCATGTTCACCACAAGCCAGCCCCTGATTTGAAGCTCCACCTTCCTGCTCCCATTGCTGGGAAAGTTCACAGAGGTTGTATTAGTCAGCTTGGCCTCCAGAACAAAATATCAGAGACTGGTGGCTTAAACAATAGAAATTTGGGGATGCCTGGGTGGCTCAGTCGTTTGAGCATCTGCCTTTGGCTTGGGTCATGATCCAGGGGTCTTGGGGTCGAGTCCCACATCAGGCTCTCTGCTTAGTGGGGAGTCTGCTTCTCCCTCTGCCTGCCTCTCCCCCTGCTTGTGCTCTCTGTCTCACACACACAAATACATAAATAAAATCTTTTTAAAAAAAAATAGAAATTTGTGTTCTCACAGTTTTGGAGTCTAGAAAGTCCAAAGAAATGGATCCTGGCGAGGGTCAGTTTCTGGTGAAAGCCTTATTCCTCCTGGCTTGTAGATAGCCATCCTGTTGCTCTGTCCTCCTGTGGTCTTCATGTTTGTACACTGAGAATAGAGAGAGCAAGAGTCCCCTGGTGTCTCTTCTCGTCAGGGCAGTAATCCTGTCAGACGGGAGCCCTACTCTTATGACTTCATTTAACCTTAATTACTTCTTTAGATGCTCCTTCTCCAAGTAGAGCCAAACTTGGGCAGGGAGCAGTTAGGGCTTCAACATATGAATTAAGAGGGAAAACAAACATTAAGTCCCTAACAGAATTTGAAGACTGAGAACACAGAAGACCAGTGACTGGAATCCAGTCCTGTCATTTGTATTTATCCTTTAATTGTTCATTCAAAGAAAGTTTTTGAGTATGGACTCTGGGTCCTTGTGACAAGATGTCTGATTACGTGAGCACATGGTACCATGGAAATCAGAGGAAGTATGATCCAAATCCTTGTTCCTCTGAGTGAGTCTGTGGGCTAGTAGCATTGGTATCACCTGAGAGCTTGTTGAAAAGAGAATTTGGGGGGCACCTGGGTGGCTCATCGGGTTAAGCCTCTGCCTTCAGCTCAGGTCATGATCTCAAGGTCCTGGGATCCAACCCCGCATCAGGGTCTCTGCTCGGCAGGGAGCCTGCTTCCCCTCTCTCTCTGCCTGCCTCTCTGCCTACTTGTGATCTCTCTCTGTCAAATAAATAAATACAATCTTTAAAAAAAGATAAAAAGAGTGAATTTGGGTCCAACCCTAAACCTTTAGAATCAGAACTTGCATATTAACAAGGTGCCCGAGAGATTCTTGAACACATTCCAGTTTGGGAAGCAGTGATCTGAATCAGTGTTTTCCAATGTTTGGATCGTGCAGCCCATCAGTAAAAAGTTTGGCACATGTATACATTTGTATAATACACATATACTGCTAATATTTTTTAAACAGTGTTATACACTGAGTAGACATTTTTAAAAGATGAGATAAACAATAGGAGTTGTAATGTTTTTCTCCCAACCCCCAGTGTTTTACCTTAATAACTTCCAGAGGTAGGAGTACCCTGTCTGGACACCCACAGGCCTGAATCATACCAGGAGCTCACGTGGCACAATCCTGTGTGAGTCCCACTGGCCAGATACACATGAAGACTGTCATGACACACTGTAGTAGAATGAACAATTCACAAGGTGTCATATATTTAAAATCCTTTCCTCACATTCTTAGCAAATATTGGTTGACAAATCTAACAGATCATTATATTTTGGCTTTCTGGAAATTAATATCCGATTTTAAGGAATCCGATTTTAATGATAGCCGTTGTTCGTTGCCAGAAATGGGTACTTATTTGCCTACAAGTTGATAAGTTGTCAATGACTTTTTTTTTTATGATTTTATTTATTTATTTGACAGAGATCACAAGTAGGCAGGGAGGCAGGCAGAGAGAGAGGAGGAAGCAGGCTCCCCGTGGAGCAGAGAGCCCGATGCGGGACTCGATCCCAGGACCCCAAGATCATGACCTGAGCCGAAGGCAGAGGCTTAACCCACTGAGCCACCCAGGCACCCTGGCAATGACTTTTAATAGGCTAATGTAAAAAAATGTCCAGAGCTTCCAGTTCTAAGGATTCTAATCTATTAAAAATTATTATAAAGTGCTTATGTCTATGTTCTGATATGGAAAATATTCATGATATAATTTTAGGTAGATAAAAAGGCTAGAGGTGACTACAGTCAATGTTGATTGTTTTTGAATGGTATTTATTACACTTTTGCTTCCTCTGGATTTTCTTTTTTTTTTTTTTGTCAGAGAGAGAGCACAGGAGCGAGCACAGGCAGACAGAGAGGCAGGCAGAGGCAGAGGGAGAAGCAGGCTCACTGCTGAGCAAGGAGCCCGATGTGGGACTCGATCCCAGGATGCTGAGATCATGACCTGAGCCGAAGGCAGCTGCTTAACCAACTGAGCCACCCAGGTGTCCCTCCTCTGGATTTTCTAATTCTTTTGCAGTGACTGTGTCTTATTTGTGTAATAAAACAATTGCTATCAGTGACTTCACCGGCACACCTTCACCCTTGAGTGCCTAGCAGACGCAAAGAACAGTCCATTCTTTGCAGAGTTCTTGGAGTTTACCAGTCTCCACAGAAGACTTAGTCTTTTGGGGCTGCCGTAAGAGAATATTATACACTGGGTAGCACATAAAGAACACACATTTATTTCTCAAAGTTCTAGAGGTAGAGAAGTCTAAGACTTGGTGTTGGGTGCAGGTCTGCTTCCTGGTTCACGGATGGCCATCTTTTCCCTGTGACCCCACTTGGCAGAAGGGGGAAGGGAGCCCTCCAGGACCTAATCCTATTTGTGGGGTCCCAGAGATCCCACCTCCAAATACCATCCCAGTGGGGTTTAGGTTTCAACATATGAATTTATAGGGGTGGGGAGGGAGGGCACAAACCTTCCAAACATTCTGTATATAGTAGAGACCAAAAAGAGTGTTCTGTGCTCTCTGTGTTTCCCTCTACCAGTAAATTGCATATCCGTGTATTATATGCACGTATAGGTCGCATTCCTGTCTTAGTTGGGGCTGCTACAATGAATTACCACAGACCGGGTGGCTTAAACAACAAGCATTTCTTTTTCATTGTTCTAGAGACTGAAAGTGCAAGGTAGGATCCCAGCTTGGTCAGATTCCTGGGGAGGGTCCTCTCCTGGGTTCTGTGCTCACATGGCCTTTCTCTGCTTCCTGCCCAAAAGAGGACAGGAGAGTGATCTCCGGCCTCTTCCTTTCCTGAGGGCAGCTTCACTCTCAGGGCTTGACCTAGACCTAATCACCTCCAAAGGCCCCACCTCCAGATACCTAGGCAGTCGGGGTCAGGGCTTCAACCTGTGAACTTGGGATGCAAATATTTAGCCTGAAGCACTTCCTCCACAGCTCAGTTAGCATTTACATTTCAGAAAGAGAAAGTGGCAAAAAGAGTAACCCGTCAAGCAACAAGTGAGTTCCTTCTTTAAAACACTTCCCCGGCACTGGATTCTCTCCATCAGGAGGCCTTTGGAGAACAGGAAGCGCATTCTTTTTTTTTTTTTTTTT